>OX376164.1:11299656-11760590 GCA_947363495.1 Euzophera pinguis | reverse complement strand
ACCTCCTCTAAGCGCGACCGCTACAATGCGGTGGAGTACTCGAGGTTAAACGCGCTTTTCTCCTTTTTCTAGAAAATGCTAGCATAGATTAGTTAGCGACGAACATCGGTGAGGTTTGTCAAAGAATTTTAATCATGACGCTTCGGGAATCTATTATTCTTATGAAATTAGGGGCTGGTCCTCTGATCTATGTTTATTATCGGCATGAATGTCGATTTAGGGCTATAAATAAAATATCGTATTAATTGTTCATGAATCTGTTATCCTGAACAGTAAAATAGGTATGTATATGATTGTGAAATGTTTAATAAGTATACCAAGTGACTGTTAACTCATATTTTGTGATGTTGTTTCGATGTTGGATTCCTCTACACTAAATTGTTTACCTTTTTGAAAATTACCATGAACCAAAAATTATTCTTTACCATGTAGGTATTCCAGGTTACACTTTTTTTCATAAATATGTAAAGAAAGAATGTACATAAGCTCTTATCACTATAACTCATCTGTAATACTGGAATTTATGTGTGTAGGTATAAATTTGTATCTATATGACAAAAAATCTTTTTAAAAAGCGAGATTTTATCAATATAAAAATGAATGTGCCTACAAACAATGTCTCTTTTTCCTAATTTTATTTCTAGTGTGTACATACTGTATACTTTTTATATGAACTATCCAAACAATATGTGTATTTTCGATGTTATACAAAATTTCCTAGGGTAAAGTATTTTTGTATTGGTGTATATTAATATTGCGTAATTTTGAGAGCATTACATACTCACGAGTAATATTCTCTTGATAGATAGTTTCAATAAAACGACTCTAAGGTTACCCTGACCTAATAGACCCATTCGAGGTATCATAAATTCATTACAATGCTTTCAATTTGAAGCTTTTTTATAACTTTCAATTCAGTCATTTCGGAAACAATGAAACTGATTTATCTGTGTCAAAAGTTGTCAAAATTTGCCTTTTGTGTGATTTACCCATTTTTTGCATAAACTTTAGGTTGTGCAATAATGTTTCAATATTAATACCCAAATAAATTGATTCAGGCGTTACTTTGCGGAAGTCAAAGCGCTTACTTACCAAATTAGGAGTGTGTGGATGCCGGCCGGCAAGAGTTTGCATAAAATAACTGCTCGCGGAACCATGCAAAATAATTTGGTAAGTGCTAGTATCTAATTTTGCAGAAATACCTACTGTTATTTTTTCTTATTATTAATCTTTACCATTATAGGCTAAAATGCTCTCAAAATTAGAAAAACCAACCCAACCACAAGAATTGTTGTTCTCGTATTTTGTAGAGTGATAACATTGTGTGATTCTGATACGTGTATTTATATTGTTCATTATTATTCACAAGTCATATTTGACAAAGTTGCTAAGACATTGCGTTACAAATAAACATCAATGACAATTACAATAAACAAGAAATAGACATTTGAGTCCTTGAAAAAAATTTGTCTTCATCCTGACGAGTTGACGATAAAGGACATTTTTTCGTACAAAATGTAAATTATTTCTGCACATTTCAAACAACATTCAAATCAACTGTTATTTATTCTTTTTGTAATGTAATTTTTCTAACTATGTCTATTAGTCATTATTTATCGAGATAAAATTAATATTTTGCATTTACGTTTAATAGTCGTGTAATAATATAATAAATTTTATATTCTTGCTATCATTTCAACGTTTGTTAAAATATGTTTTTACTTCCTCAACAAGATAAAATACCTACATATTTTATCAATACGGGTTTGACATTTCTTTTTAATAAAGTATATAAAGAAAACTTAAAATTTATTGTCAAAGTTAACAAGATACTATTCATGTCTGTATGCAACTGTCAATTTTAACTTAATTACTTAAAAAACACTCGAACCACTTATAATCACATCCCAAAATGTAATAAATGATATGAATTCTGTATAAGTTTTAAAGTATCGATCTCTTGACTGGTCTATATAATATTTGTTGTACGATATATTTGTGTTTTCTATAATATACAATATTAAGTAAATAAAAATGTTGTCAATGATGAGAATATTCTAATTTTTTAATTGGTCGTGCGTGTTTCCTAACTCTTTCTTCTTAATATTTCGAGAGTGTTTATGGACCCAATTTGAACTTTGGTCTTAGGTGTTTAGACTCATCTGACTTAGCCTAAACAGTAGCAGCCAAGACCAAGCATCATGGAACATATAGGATTTGATGGTAAAATTCTACTTGAGGTTGCCATCAAATTGAAGTCACTTTCGGCTGAACTTTTGCGATAGCGGCTGCTAACGCAATTGTTGTTCAGGATTTTTACATTTACAGATGTTCGGATTTCCATTTATTGTTGAAATTTAGTATCTTAGACAGTTAAGCGATTGACCAGTATTCCTGATGTTACGATGAGATGTGGTCTAATATGCAGCTAGCAAGCTTATTATTATTATTAGCCTATTTATTATAGCCTTGAAAAGATCCAGCTTCTAAGAGTCCCCGTCTGCTGGAAGGCAGTTCTACTGATTTGCGGTATAAATTATAAATGATAATGCAAAAATATCGACGACATAATAATGGATGTAATCTTTTATTGTAAATTTTTGAGAAAGCAACTTATTACGAGTACTTTCGTTTTCGTTGCTCGTTAATTTGATCAGTGGTGACTAGTGACAATTATTGGCACTATTAAGATGAATGCACAATACGACGAAATTCATGAAGACGCCGAAAGGTAAGAAGAAGTAAGTTTACTTATTGAACAGCTCTCCTTGCAGCTTCTTAATGCATTATTAGTCTAGAATGAGACTGACACCCTAAAAAAATATTTGAAAAAATTACAAATAAATTTTATTACATAAAATTGTTGATTTTCTTGTATTTTGAACTATTATTGAAAGTTTAATTCTATACTGGTTAACTTTATTTTCCACATTCATCTCTGAAATCTTATAAGTTCAGTTGTTGAAACAAGTTCATTAATTATGTAAGCCACTAGAATTTTGAGCTGCCGTGTTCTGTCGCTAGTTTTAATGCTAATTATATGTAAAACAGTTACAAATTTCGTTTCCCATACTTACCTATACTTAATTTATTTTTGTAAGAAAAATTGTAAATTACCGCTTTTACTCTCACTCCTCAAAGTTTTATCAATTCCGACCTCAGTTGGCTTCGGAACCCAAGGTCCGCTTTCGTGCTTTTTATTTCATATTCTTTGTTTTATATTATTCTGCTCATGGACTCTAGAACAGGGTAGTTAGCACGTTATTAAAAAAATATCGACACCGATTAAAGTATTAAGGCTTCTACGTAGCAGAGCTACATCTTTGATCGTACGTAGTGCTACGGTTGAGATCGTAGTAGTGCTACAGTTCGTAGCACATTTCGTAGCACTAAGCCACATAATGATTACTTTTTACCGCATCGCATATTCGACGAATGCTGGCAAGATGATTTATTTAAAATTATAATCACCATTTTTGCCACAGTCAGTCCACTGCTGGACATAAGCCTCCCTCAATGATTTCCAGAATGACAGGTTGATAGCAGCCAGTATCCAGCGCAAATAAATAACATTAAATATCATTTATCAATGTGTACGACTCTTTTAAATTTAGAACAAGTACCACTTGTGTCGCTTTTCCATTTTGTGCTAATAAAACACAATGTTGTAAATTTTGTGATGAACGTCGGTCACTTTGGGCCTAGGTATTTACTTACTTCATTTTATTTTTTACTCTATTTTTTTGTAATTTTAAATTTTTGTGTTTCAAATTGTTATCATAACCTCATTGGAGTTTGCTCAAGCAACCAACTAAGAATATCATTTTCAAGGAAAGTTCGAGGACTTCGATAGGGTGCCCTCGAATGAGTTTGAGTGAAGGACGTTTGTATGGTTATGTTTAAGAATACGGGGGTCAGAGTAAAATATATAGAGTGGATTTTACTTTGGAGTTGGATGGGTGCTAACTAATAAGGCGTGCCAGAGTAAATCTACCATCCTGATAGATCGACAGCGAGCGTAACGTGGTAGGGGGCAGCATATACAGAACGGTTCATAGTTCGGAGGACCGCACAGCTTGAAGACTCGTATGTGTTCACGATACTCAGCAGTGAGGGACCGATGAAGAGGGAGAAGAACAATTAGGCGTGCGCAGCGATCCGAAATGAGTCTTGACCTTCGATATAAGGATTCGACTTTGATCGACATGGACATCGCAGTATCTATTGAAAAATAATAAAATGAAAATATTCACACAGCTGTTGAAACTATATGAGATCCATTTCGTGCTTTGGCAGCCGAACAGATGCTTAACACAGCTTGGATCCGATTTTATAGTGAAGTGTACTTCAAAATGCAGACGCGTATTATACTGGTAACTTTTATTGTCGTCTTTATAAAGACAAATCATTTGTTTTGTAGCTTTGCGTTTAGATTTTCTGATTTTATTTTCGTAAAGTAAAACAATATTTTTTTAAAGTGAAGTCGCTAGAAGTGAATCTAACATAATTATGGAATTCTTCATCAAGTAAAGTACCTATAAAATCTTCTCTTGAGCACTGCTTTTTTTTTCATGTCATAAAAGTATAAAGGTTATCAAAAATAGGTTATTTAAAATACCTACTAAGCTATAAAATTGTTCAGATAAGACAAATTGGTAGACAGGACTGACCAATAATATTAATAAAATCAAGAAATAATAATACAGTGTTATTTATTTGTGTAACGCCCAAGCTTGCAAAAGTAATTTTTAATTAAACATATGTAATTTGTTTGTCACAAACAATTTGGTGAAAATAATAAGTCGCTATGCACAAAAGCAACGCAAAAATAACTAGTCTCGTAATTATACATTGTTTCATAATTCCCTTTGTCTTTACATAATTTCACAAGCTTTATTCTTTAGTATAATAAGTTCTGAAACGGAAAGAGTTCTTTTATGAGAAGAGTTTTCATTTGTGCCCCTCGTTAGTTCTAGAGGGCACTTGGCAACTCCTCGAGTTTTTGACCCAAAAAGAATTAATTTTGTCTTTCTTTTTATCCGACTAAGGCGAAGCCAAAAATGCAGAGTAATGTGTTTAACCTGTATATAGCCAAAATACGGCTCAACCGATCCTAATAAATGACACGTCGTTAGATTTGTCTTGATTAACGCGCAATCAAGTAGGTCAAATGAGTAGTACAAAATGAAAAAAAAAAAACAAAATGACGTATTTCTGGAACCTAACTTATATACCTAGTAGTTAAAAGTATTTAAAAATATGATTTATATTTTGTTCAAATCAATTAGTATATGTGTAAATTAAAGTCTAAAAGAAGATTAAATTTTAGACTTTCAAAGCTCTTCAATCTTCAACTAATATATAGAACTATAAGAAATACTTAGGTATATTTTTAAAATGAGCCTCTGTGCCTTATAAAAATACTGTTATTTAAATAAATGGGTGGTATTCGTTTGAGGCCATAAAATAACACTAAAATCCTAATTAATTATAGGTGTAAGTAAGCTTATAAACTTATCATAAAGATCCTTTATTACCAGTTTATAAGAACTATAAAACGGGACATAAATCAACGTATATGATTATCATATAGGAATTCTGGCATCGTTTATTTTCGTAATAAACGGCTGCCAATTTCATTGATATTCTTACCGTTTATAGTATATTTATTGAGTTCTAACATACGGAATCGTAAATGATACGGTTTTCATATATGTTTCGTCGTAAAATGGTATCTATTAATTTTACTGCACTACAAGTATTTATTCCTAGGACTATATTAATCTCTCACTAAATAATATCCATCCTATGGTACTTAACAAAATAATATCCATACTATATCTTTGATTTTAAAAAGGCTTTCGATACTGTCTTTATCCCCATTCTTGTTCAAAAGTTGGAAAAAGCCGGAATAAGAGGAGTGCCATTAGCATTATTCAAAGATTACCTATCAGAAAGAAAACAAAAGGTTAAGTTAAATGGATTCATCAGTGAGGACGCTAATGTATCGTACGGAGTTCCTCAGGGTAGTGTTTTAGGACCTATGTTGTTCCTATTGTATCTCAATGACCTCTGTAACATGCAAATCAGTAATGCTAAAATTTTTGCATATGCCGACGATACTGCAATCGTCTTTACTGGTAAATCCTGGATGGATGTTAAAAATAGTGCTGAACAGGGTATTAGTCGAGTAGCGAACTGGTTAAAGACCAACCTGTTGAGCTTGAACACATCAAAAATGATATACAAAATAATAATTATAACTGTCCCAAAATTGATAAAGTGTCTTGCACAAAATATTGAGGAATTTTAGTAGACCAAAATTTGACATGGTATCCCCATCTAGAACAATTAGCGAATAGAATAAGAAAGTTTATTTATATTTTTAGAACTCTAAGGTACGTAATTCCAAAAAGCATCCTATCAGATATATATATGGCCCTGGTACAATCAGTATTGATATACTGCATTCCCATCTGGGGAGGTGGTCATAAGACCAAATTTTTATTAGTAGAACGAGCTCAGCGTGCACTAATAAAAGTATGCCAGTTCAAGAACAATAGGTTTTCTACGAATGAATTTACAAATTTTGAAAAAACATAAAACCCTAGCCTTCAGCTTGCATATACAAAACAAAAGGCGGATACAGACGGTGGCAAGAATCCCGTATACTGCGACACGATTTGCCCGCATTCAATTTAATAAACGCTCTTCTCTTTTGTATAATAAAATAAATAAGCAACTGCAAATACACTCTATGTCATATTGTGAATGTAAGGAAAGTCTACAAAAATGGTTAAAAGGACTTAGCTATGAGGAAACAGAAGAGGTTTTACTATAGGTCGAGTCATAAGTAATGTAAATGTAACTACTTGTTGTATATTAAACAAACAGACGGACGTACAGAATTAGAGGCATCATGTCAGAAAAGTATTTAATGTATAAAGAAGATTTTTATGTACCGTAAAATATATACAGATGCACAAACAGACAGACAGCGACATTACAGGATTATTTACGATGAGTAAAATACTACGCAGTACATACCTATATATTGTAAATTACAGTATGATAATGGAAGAGCGGTGTCTCCTGGCACAGGCATTTTATGCTTAAAAGGAGGCACCAATTAACTAAAGAGTTTATTTTATTTTCGAAAATAAAGAAATTTATTTATAATCCATACTAATATTATAAATGCGAAAGTCTGTCTGTCTGTCTTTTACGCTTCCACGGCCAAACCTCTGAACGGATTTTGATGAAATTTGGTATGAATATAGTTGAAGACCCGGGGTCAAACATAGGCTACCTTTTGACGCAGGCGGAGATGCGGGAAAAAGCTAAGTGTAAGAAAAAGAGCTAAAAGTAAGAAATAATTATAATATGACGGACTCAATCATTCAAATAACTTTACTTATTCGTCCCGTAAGAGCAAGAGCTATATTTTTTATTTTCTGAATTTTTACTCTAAGTACCTAATTTCAGTTTTATAAATTTCTCTGTATAAAATAAATAGAGGTCTATGAAGTCTTAGAAGATTTGTGCATTTCACTAAAGAATTGCACTACAATACCCCTTCATCTTCTACGTGTGGCGAGGCTTCCTTATATATTAGTCTCATGCAGGGACAGCCGAGCTGGAGAGCCCGCCAAAGAAAGATTGACATTAGTTAGCTAATGTTTATGTAACTATCACTAAGTATAAATCTAAGAAAATCAACCAACTTTAAATAATAAATTATAATATTAAGTTAACTTTATAGAACGTCATATAAAGCAAATACTAACATTAAAAAACCTTTTTCAGCCATTTCTCTTGGAAGTTAGCCAAGAAGAAAGGCCTTGTAATCGGAACTTCAAAAGGTTTTAATTAGAGCATCACTCTAAAATTTTAACTCATCTCGTTCGACATAGAAATTATTAATTCCTTAATCATTTGGCATCAAATCAAATAATTTTTCTCAAATGCGCAGATGCTACTGATATTAAATTGAAATGAATTTACTTACAAATTCAATATGAATTTGAGTCGATCCTATGGAGGCATAAATATATGAACATTTTTATTTTAATTAGAGTGGAAACTTAAGGAAATCTTAGTAAAAGTAGAATTGCTAATAAATAGTAGGTACAAGTATGCTTGATGGTATTGACTGTACAAAATACTAAAAGACAATTAGGCAATGCCGCGACTACAATTTTTTTTAAATGTTTGTGTGTGAAAAATGATTCATCGTTGGCACAGACCTCCCAAGAAAATTTCAATAATAAAATCTGGATCTTCTAAAATTGTCGAGCGATATGAGAATAACCTCCTAGAATCTGAACCGTCCACAAGCATTTGTTTCTGTGTCAAGGAGTATGGAAATGACACCTCCAACCTTCGTAAGTGGATAACAGACATCTTGTAGAATATCGCATTTCTGAATTATTTTATAAATTTTTCATACGATTCTTCGATTTATAGACTGTCGCTTGAGAGGCGATTTTTCGACTGATCGTATTTTATCGAAAGACCATAAGTAGACTTTACTTAAAGAGATCTATATTAATTTGTTTCGTTTGAGGTAATCTATTATCCGATAAGATAGTTTTTTTAAAAGTTTTGTGATATGGAATATATTTCCGTCTTGGCTCCAGAAGTCAGTTCACACGTATATTATTATGATAAGACCGAGTTTTGTCTGTGCAACATCTACAACGCTAATAAGTTAACTCTTTACTCGTGTTCATTTTTATGATATCGGAAAAAATGCAATCGAAAGAGACTGAACTATTGAGTAAGCCTTAAATGAGAAGATCAGGTAAGAGACTAGGTGCATGCAGTATTTCTATCCCAGCAAAAATGAGTTTGTGCTATTTATTGTTTGTTTCATGCATTATCCTACTCAAACAATATTCCTGAAATTTTACTCAGACATAAGTATGTTTGAACTAAGTAGTTGAAAGTGTTTAAAAGAAGATATGATCTTTTAAACCTCTCCATGTAGGACAAAAGTATTACTCCCGTAGAATTTAAGTATGTTTAGCCTTAGCCACGAATAAAATGTAGTGTGTTAATATAAAAACGCATCTAAATAAACATATATATTTCAAAGTGAGATTGCGTGTATTGTCACAAAAGACAATGTTAAACGAACCGACGCAAAAATATCGTGTTACCAATATTTGGTTTCCCCTAGCTGAGCGGAAACATTTCATAGTAAGTTCAAATATTCGATGCATCGAATTGGGAATACAAGATACAATACAAAACTTTAGCAAATTATTGAAGCTGAATATTTAGAAATGTTGAACCTGTTTCGTAATTCTTACTCAGGTTAGGTACCTACTCCTAAAAATAATATATATTCCGAACTCTTTTTTTGTATCGTTCCTAGATACATTGATTAATGTTATCATGATAGTTTGGGTTAGAAATATTTATGACTACATCTCAATAATAGAAAATAGCTGTAGGATTAAATTTTTTTAATTGAGTATAGTAGAAGTGATATTATCGAGGCAATATTATATAATTAATAATATAATTTGCTTTTTAAGTAATACATTTTTGCCCAATGGTTGACTGGTAGAGAATGCTCTTGGCATTAAGTCCGCTAATTGTATAAGTATATGTGTACTTGTGGAGCAATAAAGTTTTAATAAATAAATATAAGTGCATTATTGGACTAAACAAATCTGAGAGATGTCGACACGATGAAGAAGATAGTTATATTCATAATTGTTATACAGTTTTAAACTAAATCGATATCTCATACAATATTATATTCAAAATATAATATTGTATGAGTTCCCAATCCAACCACTTCAAAATAAACAAGGAAACCTTCATGTTAATTAGTATTGCACTCAATAATGAGCCTTAACATTGTTCATGAGCTTACAAACTACTTAAAAATGTAGACTTAAATTTCCTTGGAATGCTGACGACGCAGTTCTTTGTTCGCCCTTTGTTCTACGGGAATCGTTACATAAATGTACATTTGAGGAGCTCGATAGTATCCGTAGCGAATGCGCGTGTCAAGCGACGGCGAGACTCGACCACTATTGGAATCAACGCCATTTAGTGGCATTTTCTATCTCGAGCTCCTCCGTGCTTTTGAAAGCACGTTAAGCCATTGGTCCTGGTTGTTATCGATGGATAGTGGTCGTGAGACTATGTCAGATGCAATGGCATCTGCTTATGGGCAGCCTGAAAAATTCTGACAATGTTGGCTACTAAAACACCTCGGGTTATGTTCTTGTTGGTCTGGTTATCCTGTAAAAAGGGTTGCGGAGGTCAGTCGGCAATCGCTCCATTGTAATAATGCCGCCAAATCTAGGACCATGACTTACGCGTACCCTAGGCTACGAAGCGTAAGGTGACGACGCAACTAAGAATAAACGCTAGGATGAAGAAGACATTTGGGGTCAAAAATTTTTGTATATAAAAATGTCCAAGGAGAGGTTTATAACACAACGTTTGACGTATTTGTTCAATATTGTTTTAAAGTGACGTATTCATGACTTGATTAAATCATCTATTTGTTTGTAGATGGTTGTTCCGAAAAAAATAAACCAGGGAGCACAGCGTCGATTGACCATGTAACCTACTCAATATGATTGAATGACGTTTACATAGACGATATCTCGTGAAGGTCAAGAATGTTGCATTTCTCTTTCACCTTAAAAAATTAGACCCAATTGAGAACCTCCTATTTATTTGGATTTTGGTAGTCGGTGTATTAGACGCATTAGATTGATGAAATATCAGAGAGTATTTCATGTTTGTTTGATCATACATGATGAAATAAAACGTACCCTTCTAAGAGAAACGGTATAAAATATTAACAAATATTATCATAAAGTTAACGCTCGAATGAATGTTCCAGAATTCAATGGAATTCGTGAATGAAATATGTATTATTCTACAAGTATAAACTTAATATGCAATATTCGTTAAACAAACAAATAAAATATGTCTTCATATATTTAATTCCTATTTAATCTTGTATCAGAAACGTTTTTAAAAATCGTTATGAAATTAACAAATTTGTTTTGATCTCTTAATCGTGTTTTTTTTATTTTCTCTTATCTTTGCGCTTTCCCAGTTCTGCGTTCAGCTGGGAAAAAGCAGTTTAGAGTAAAAGATTCTTATTTAGGGTGTTTCGACCATTGATTTCATAATGAATAATTAAATAAGTCATTGTAGGTAACTACAATGAATGGTTGACCTGAAAAGAGTTTGTTTGGTGTTGACTTAAAAATATGATCTAAACCGTATCGCCTTACATATCGTATTGCGCCATGTCTCTTACTCAATCACATAAGGATGAAATTGAGAGACCAATTAACCACCTGTATTTAGAAATGTATTGCTTGCTTGCTGCAATACCTTAAAACTGCCCTAGCCTCATTAAAATCTTATGTAGGTATCTAAAATAACATATTTTATTTTTTTATACTACCTCAGTCATCATCGTCATCATTTCAGCCACAGACATATTCCCCTTCAGCTACCTAAGTAAATCGATACATACAACAAAATGCAATCGGCTCATTCAATTGAGCGCTATACGGGTTCTTAGCAACGTTCCTGCAGCGAACGTGTAATGTTGTGAAGCTCTTGACAAGTATTGAGAGGAAATACTTTGATGTTAGGAAATACTGGGTACTAGATGTGACACGTCACGTAAGTATAATTTGGATTCATGACCTTTTTTCCACTATTCAAATCAACTCAACTCGGTTGCACAAGTTGAGTAGTCAGCATTCAATAAATTGCGATCAAAGTCGCATTTTATATGTGTATCTGTCATAGGCCCATTGAGTCTTAGGAGATATTAAAGATAAAAGTCAAGTATTAAAAAACGATAGCAATAAAAAAGAGCCACCTGCTTCTGTTTTTGTAACTACGACTATCGGTGTGACCAAGGAATAAGAGAAAAATATATGAAATTCCGTTTATTAAATTTTCAAAATATTTAACTCCGTCCACTCATTTTTTTAAATGTTTTCACTGCATCATATCTTTGTCCTCTTTTACGCCACCTATTATTCTTATGATTCTTACAGACCTCCCTCACTTTCTCCATGCTCATCATACTCGCTCGTCGATTACGATTACTCCTAACAATTCCTTTTTGAAGAAGTCTTCAATTTGGTCATATGTTTTCAAAGGCCTGACCGACTTTACTATTATCCCTTTTGGATGTCTCTTTTTGTCAATTCTTCATGCGCAAAACATCTCAACATCATCTTGAATATCTCTTCTAGGGTCTTAACATCTGTGATATTATTGTGTGAATGCTATTGTGTCATCGAAGCAATGCCAGTCGCGGTATCTCTTGTTCTAGTACAATGGCGACTATCTTAACCATCCACTCTGTTTTGACTCTGAGTAGTTCCATTGCATATAATTTTATTATTAAATAGTTATGCACGTTTATTGGCAATTTATATTCTTTTGTGATGCAGCAGATGAGAATTACTGAAACAAGTTTTCTTTTGACAATTTTATTTTATAAATATCTAATGTTGAAGTGTAAGTAAATCGTTCCGAACAAAATGGTTTGGTTCGTTTACTACATAAGAACTCAACCAAAAAGCTTTTCAGAAGAAAAAATATCAGGGGAAAAATAAATAAAATGAAATGTCTTTTATTTCTGGTACAAATTCCCTAACTTATAAATGCTTTTCTTATCTTCTGTTGTAAACTTGGAGGATTACATTCAATTAACTAGTTTATTCAATTATTTTTAAACAAATCAAAAAAGGCAATTCTTTATATTTGTTCTTTCCCATAAATCTATTTTCAATATTATTTATTTTCTTGAATTTTAAATTGCACATTGGTATTTTCCCGATTGAAAATAATAATAATTGCATAGAATATAAATAAAAGAAAAAGGTTTAAAGAAACTCTATGAGATCTCTCTCACTACTAACATTTTATTAATTAAATTTTTCATTACTTATTTACTAAATGATATAATTATTCTAATAGTAGTATTAGCTCAGCGACCTAAAGTGGATCTTGACCTCTCTAACACTCTCGTGCATCTCTCTCGCTCATCATAGTCTTTTGTCTGATTTTTTTTTTATTTTTAGGTTTTAGGGCCGATTTTACCAAAGTTGGATAAGTTTTATTCCAAGGATAATGACGCAATTTAATCTCGTATAATAAAGTTTACATTTCATAAATGTTTATTCCGGTACAAGGACTCTGTCTCTAGAATTAAAATGTCTGCCATTCAATTTTTTTATGCTTAGATTAGTTACTATTGGATAGGAACAATGTTGGTGAAATTGGCCCTTAGAAAAAGTTTTTGTACATTAATTCCTATCAAGTAAAAACCCCCTTTAATTTAGTTGTCACGAAACAATTAAGCCACATTCTAGTGCGATCCAATTTAATTTTCTAGGAAACCATGAAGTAATCCGCTGGTTTTTCAAAGAACTCAATTATTTTGCTGCTTCATCAATGAAGCCTTTTTAGTAATTCTTTGCGATAGTAAGTATACACTTGTTTTAGAGATAAAGCTACCTTTATTTATATAACAACACATAATTATACCTTTATTTCGAAAACAGGAGAAATCTCAATAAGAAATGTAATTTTGATAGCAACAGCTGTTGAAAATCTGAAGTCTCTGCCTACCCCTACGGGAAAAATGCGTGATGGTATGTATGTTAACAGCCGTTAATGAACTAACAGATTTTTTTTTTTTTAAAACGAGACTAATTGATATAGATTTACGAGTATATTACAAACAAACATGCAATTGTTTGTTTGTAATATCTTTATTGTACAGAAAAAACAAATAATTTACATACACTAGCATGGAAAAATAATAAGTACAATGCCGGACTTATCCTTCAGTGCAATTCCATATATAATTATATAATATTAGTATAGTTATAAACAATCTACATTTTACGTTGTTAGTTACCACACAATTTAATTAATACCAACATTCTATACCTTATACGGTAAAAGTAACTGGTTTAAATAGCAAACCACAGTCATTAACTCTCAAAATTAATAGCTTAGAACAAATCCACGCTCGTGAAAATTTAATGAGCAATTTGACGTTTATTCAAGATTGTCAGATGAACACAGTTGTTACCTGGGAAACCTTCTTTATCCAGTGGACTCTATGTTAGTTGTCGTGGATTCAAAGCCGTGGAAGATACATGCTTCATTCTCAAATAGCCGCCTCCGTGGTCCAGTGTTAAGGTGTTCGCCTTCGGTCGAGGGTTCGATTTCCATGGAAAGCATACTTTGTTTAGTTATTTTCAGTTTGGTTAGGAAATTGCAATAGGTCGTGGTCGATAAAGGAACCGCGTTAGAGGCCAAGAGGCGGTTCCGCAAAACTCTGACACCAGGCTGTACATGGTCGATTAACAATGTAACCTAGACGAAATGATGAATTGAATAATAATATGAATGTCTTCAATAAGTAAGTAAAACACGTAATAAGATGGTTTGATACGTATCGTAGGCTATAAGACTTACAAAACAAATAATATGTTGAACGTAATATATCTATTTAGACTTGTGCAAACTGAAGAGAGTCACTAGCGAGCCTACAACTCTGGGCTTGTTACGTATACTCTTGGATGTTTGGTACGTCACTAACACTCGACTCAGATGACTTTTCTAAAAAAGTCTATTTTTGGTCTGGTCTTCTTCCGAAGATTCCATGCTTCTTGAGGCACATTAGTTCTGGCTAGCGTGGTAAGAAGTAGATTCACATTATCTGACTGAATAATAATATGAACAAGATAAATGTCAAGCAAAAGAAGTAAAATGAGAAAGCTTATAAAGGCTGGTATTTCAAACAGAAAAAAAAATTCATAGTTAGTTTACTACGTGAAACTTGACCACTTTCAATAGAAAAAAGATAAATCCAAAAAAATGTCACCTATCATTTAAAAACCTGCGCTGTCAGCTAATTACTAAAGAGAGATCGAACAATCGGCTGGTGTTTTAAAAGTTATCCTTTCTTGTGTCAACCTATAATAAGTGGAATAAGGAGAAGAAGATACTGAAGAATTATTTCAGTAAGAGAAATGCATTATTTACGCTTTTCCCAACTGCTCAACTGTGAATTCTCAACTGGAAATAGTTGCGCTGTTGGGACTAGGCACCCACAGCTTAACTAAACAGTGCATAATAATATTTATATACGTGGGGCGCACTATAAGTTTCCGGAATGAATATGAAAAAATACTATTAAAGGTACAAAATTAATTTATTGTTTTTCAAAATAATCTCTCTTGGCGTCTATGCACATTTTCATTCGATGAAACCAGTTTTGAAAACTTTTGTGCCACTCCTCTGTGGTGACCTCTGAAACGTGTTTTTCATACTCCTCGACAGCCTCTTCTGGTGATGAAAATCGTAGACCGCGTAATTGGTTCCTAATTTTTGGGAACAGAAAAAAATCACAAGGTGCCAGGTCGGGACTGTATGCAGGATGACTCATGAGTTCTACATTTTTCGCCTTCAAAAAGTCGTTTGTCTGTCTGGCCGTGTGAGAACTAGCATTGTCGTGGTGCAGGATGATACGGCGTTTACGGTTATTTTTACGGAGTTCGTCAATAACTTCCGGCAAACAAATGGCCGTGTACCAGTCACTATTCACTGTACGACGATTCTCTAAAGCAACAGTAGCCACGTGTCCAGTTTTATTAAAAAAAGAAGCAATCATCCGCTTAGATGCACTTTTCACGCGCGCCACTTTGGTTGGTTTCGGCTCATCTTGAAAGACCCATACGCTCGATTGCTGCTTTGTTTTGGGATCGTAGCAATAAATCCATGTTTCGTCACCTGTTACTATGTCCCACACCAAATTTGACGCACCTTCATTGAATCTGGTAAGCATGGCACTGCACCAAGTGACGCGGTCCGTTTTTTGAGCCTCGGTCAAGTTGTGTGGGATCCACCGCGAGCACAGCTTTTTCACACCCAAATGTTTGTGTAGGATTAATTGTATTTGACTCATGCCTATTTCTAAGGATGCGCGAATTTCATGGTAGGTCAGATGCCTGTCTGTTTCAATCATACGGCGCACAGCATTGATTTTTTTGTTGGTCACAGCGGTGGACGGCCGACCATCGCGAGATTCGTTACTGAGATTGATACGACCACGCTTGAATTCTGCAAACCAGCTATAAACAGTTGTCTTGCATGGTGCTTCATTGCCTAAAGCTGTTTCAAGCCGAGCGATGCTCTGTTGAGCTGTCAAATTACACTTAAAATCGTAGAAAATCATACTACGAAAATTTTCCCGAGTTAAATCCATGTTGATGCAGACACACATTTTTTTAAAATGGCGCCACAAGGTAAAATCAAAAGACAGTCAGATGAAACAAACTGCATTCTACAGCCAAAGAGTTCTATTTTCAAATGTTGCAATAAATTTTTAAATATTGTTTATGTAAGTGGCCAGTTCCGGAAACTTACAGTGCGCCCTATGTATACCTGTGTTTGATAATAACAAACTTACTACCTGTTACAATACAAAGTCGTTTAACACGTCAAAACAAAAGGAAAGTAGGCCAGCATTGTAAATGAATCGCATTTTTCCACCCTCATTGTGCCAGATGACAATTCCACCCTCGTTCGCTTTAATTCTTGAATATTCTGATATTAAGTTAATTAGATTCTCAGATTTAATGATTTAATGAATGAGTTTAATTAGCTGGACGTATTTTTTTAGACTTGCACTCTGTTAAAATGTCAGAGTGGTTTCAGTTCTGAAATCTATTAGATCGCTCCACTCTCTTGATATTGTGTTAGAATTTTATTTCATAGTTTTCATTAGTTCATAGATCAAGTATTCTATCGATCATCGTCAAAGAGCATCGAAACCGCACACGAAATCAAATATTACTTTCTTAATGATCGTCGTAGTGTAGTTTAAGGGTTCGTTCGATAGTCATATCGTCGATCAAGTGTCTTATCGAACATCAATGTGTCGTTTTAGAAATCGTTTGATATTCTATTCATCAAAGAAGTGCTTTCAACGAATAACTCTTGTAAAATTATTTTTAAGATGTTTTACTCTTCGAAAAACATTTGAGTCTAAAGCCATTACATGCCTATCATATACCTTTTTTTTTTACGCAGGGCAAATGCATTCACGCACGAAGTGTGGGACTCCCAGGCGTAGCACAGCACCTGGACTACCCACTAAAACCCCTATGGCGTTTCCGCACCGGCTGTTGAGGGCGCCATGGGGTCGCGTTAG
Source organism: Euzophera pinguis (assembly GCA_947363495.1). NCBI lineage: Eukaryota > Metazoa > Arthropoda > Insecta > Lepidoptera > Pyralidae > Euzophera > Euzophera pinguis. Next base: position 11,743,351 of record OX376164.1, on the reverse strand, counting down.
CATTCTACCACGACGCCCTCCAGCCATGGCCTTTCGGCCCCGTCCATTGACCTTTCGGCCACCCCCCCAAATCGGACAGTGGCCCATAAATGGACCACGCCCGTTCCCCCGACCCACATCCATTCGCTGTCTCATCATAGACGGCGGTGGAGTGGGCTGTTGGCAGAAATTGGCCGACAGTCAACAAGACCCCGAATACCAGGGAGTTATTAACTATCACCCAGGGTGCACCGTCCCGAGTCCCTTGTCAGCCCGCCCTCTCACCGGATCCTTGGGATCAAATGAGAATGCAAAGCTTTCAAAGGACCGGGCACTCGAGGAGGTTCCCTGCCCTGCACCCCGCCTATCATATACCTAAATCATGTTAGAGACAAATATACAACAAACAATTGTTTTTACTTCTCGTATTTTTTCCTACTATTAAGAATAGATGAAAGTCCTTACAATTATGTCTACTTTAATCCTTCACCTTTTGAGTAAAGCCCTTCAGGCATTTCCTTGCACTACTTAAATTTTCTGTTTGTTCCTGTTTCTAGTAAATCCTCAAAAGAAATGGAAGTATTAAACGGATTTACTGTGTCTTTCTTCTTAATTCGTTCCCTGAAAAATGTAAGCAGATTAGCTGGATCAAACAGTTATAAGTGAGTCTCTTAAATTCTTAGAACATTTTGAAGTGATGTTTTTTAAAAAGGTACTCGTATTTAGTAGATAAAAATGTAGCACAAGTAACATTAGTGTGCAGGAACTACATTCTAAATATTTTTGTTACACAAATCCATATTTCCATACTAATATTGTCAGTCTGTCTATTCTTATGTCTGCCTGTCTGTTATGCTTTCACGGCATTACGTTAGGCAGTTGGTCCCGGCTGCCATTTGGTAGTCGTTAAAGGAACCACGTCAGAGGCCGAGAGGCGGTTCCGAACAACTCTGACACCAGGGTGTACATAGTCAAACGACAATGTAACCTACACATAATGTTGATGATGATGACGACTAAACCGCTGAACGGACTTTGATGAAATTTGGTACATAAGCTACTTTTTGACGCATGCATGACGCACGTATGCGGAAAGCAGCTAGTCCATAATAATTTTCACTATGTTCAGTTCTGCAAAATTTTAAAAGTGGATAAATTTCAATCTTTAAATCTAGCACAGCTTGCTTTCATTAATAAAATGGCTTAACCCTTAACCTTTTTCAAAGGCACGTTGCTGTCACATCCTATCAATAATGCTGAAATATTAGATGGCCGTTAAGCGTCTAATGAGACCATAAAATATTCGGTGGACCAGCGAATTTTAAAGTTTACTGGCTTGATGAAACTAGCTCGTGTCGGGAAAGTTTAGGTTGAAGATAAAAAATACTTCATATACTAACATGTTTACCATTAAATTAACTTTTAAACTAACACAGTGCATATTTAAAACATAAAATTACAGGGTACACACTTAATCCTGTAATTCTTTATCTCGATTTTGGGAATACGCAAGCGCTTTCGTTATGAACACGCATGCTGCATTCGGCTATCGAACTCCTCAAGTTCAATCTGCTGTAAAAAAATTAAAAAAAAAGGGGTAAGATGTTCATATGCTTTTTATGAATAAATCTCGTATGTAAAAGTTGTTCGCGAAGTCTACCTGTTCTTTTTTGTTATACAAGTAAGTAGGCAAACCGGCGTACGGCCCACCTGATGTTAAATGGTTACCGTGGCATATGAACGCCTGCAACACCGGAGATGTCACGAGCGCTTTGCCGACCTGTCCTCTATCAGCACAGCGGCTCTGGAGCCTGGCGACCCTACTTACTAGCAGGAACACAACACTGCATTACAGTGTTATTTGGCTGCGGTCTTCTGTAGGATGGAAGTACTTCCCCAGACGGACTCCTTACAAAATGTCCTACCTCTCTTAAACACATTATAGTTCACAGAACTACATGATATAATAGTTTGTAATGTATATAATATGAAAGCGCTGAAATTATGTATTTAATGATATGTTTTCCGTAGGGGTTAGGGGTAGGCCGAGACTATGGAAATCTACTTGCTACGATCCTTACAGAACTCCCTCGTTTCCTCCACGATCATCGCTCTCGTCATACACACACGTCTATTAGATATACTCCTCACATTTCCCTTTTCCAAGATGAAATTATGATAAAAAAGTTGCATAGATATTTTTTCGTCTACTACTCGTGTCGTCAAACCGCAGTATATGTTGTTTTTTACTTGACAAGTTTTGTGTCAATCTGAATTAAATGAAATCGAAATTAAATGAAATCGTTTATTTTCAATATGGGATACAAATATCACTCATTAACGTCAGTTTACTTATATTAAGTTTACTATCACTTCCAAAGCGCAAATGGATAGGAAGCGGCGCCACAAATTCCACGATATCAGATGCTGCAGTTTGCATTGCAAATTGTTTATTTTTCGTCCTTTTAATGATTAACGTTAACAATTCTAAAGTATCGGATGTATACTGCAGTCGGTTCCTCCATTATTTCATAATTTTTCCTACACCTAAAACCATATACCGAATTCTTGTCTTTCCTCCTGGAATGCTCGAAACCGGGTAATTTGAATAGTTGTCTTTAAAAAAGATAAAAAGCCATATTTGTATGAAATTTAGACACAAAAAAAATAACTCTAAATTCTGCTTTTCCAGGCGTACAATAATATACGTCGGGAACACACCTTGGGCGAATACTATGTATATTGCGTATACTCTAAAAACTTTTTACACATAGTCATTTAATATTAAAAGATATTTTTATTCCATTACAGATTTTAAAAGTAAGATAGTTTTAAGGAGCTACCTATAACCGAATTCAAAAATAGCCTACACACATTTCTCATTCACAAATGTTCCTACGCACTGGACGAATATTTAAATTAAAATAGATTTATTTTATTAATCCTGTTTTTGACTTATAATGTGAATTATTATTATGTAAAAATTAAATATATTCAATTATTATTGTAGAATTTTTAATACGACGATATGTAAATTAGATTAAAATGGAACGGAAATATAAAACAATGATATTATATCTCTAATAAATTAATCGCATTGTATTGTATAAAAATTACAATATGTTTTTGCATGCCTATGATTAGGTTAGAAGTGAGAAACAGTATAAATATTGTGTACCATGTATTACCACTTTTAAGGCAAATAAATGATTTGATTTGATTTTATTCTTGCATGAAGTTCTTTACACTTACGATAACAATAATGTTCTGCATCACTTTTAAAATCGACTATTATCAAAATATTATTCTAGAAAATGCTTCTTATAAAAACTAATGAAGTAACTGCAAGTCTAAAATCAAATCATTTAACTGTGCTTTTCACGCAAACCAATAATATTTTAATTTTCTTTATGGTTTCCTGTTATTTAGTGGAGTTTTTCAATAACTCTTACACTTTGCTATTTTCTACTGTAAAAGAAATATTCTTGAAATGGTAATAAAGGTAAAAATGCATAAGGAGCGATGAGTTTTACGACGTACTCGTTTATATTGTACTTGACTTCCAAAAGCCATATTCGCGTAAACACTGACTATATTGTAATTGTTTAATCCAATGATAAAGTATTTCTTTTTTATTCCATGGTATTATTCCACAATGACAGTAGCTTTTGCTTCGCATGCGTACTTATATCCCACGGTATCAATACTTTTTACTGAATCAAAGGTATTTTTACTCTATGTACTTCTCTGTGTTATTTAACCGGGATATGTTTGAATACTAACTAATTGCTGCTTTTATAATATTTGCATATTTAAAAATACGCATAGCCCACAAAAATATCAAATAATAGGTAACAGACTTAAACTACTAACACCTTTCAATTAAATTAACATTAAAACTTAAATATTATTAAATTCTTAAATCTTAAACACAAGCTTACCCAGAGTTGTTCAGTTACTGCCAACCGTTGATACTGAAAATAATAAATACTATAGACTATCAAAACACTAATAAAACATACGCCGAATAAATGCTCGGAAAAACTCCATCAAGCAACCCTCAATTACCTATATGACTAGAGCGGGGACGTTAAAATCAATTTATCGATGAATGATAATATAATTACGACTAGGAATAAATTATATCATTAAATTTAATACGATGATGATTATTATTATATTATATTATTAATTAAAAAATAATATCTAGAACTGATTAAATGTAATCAAATTTAATAACTCATATGTAACCAATAATTTATAAGTATTTTATAAATTCTGTGCTCATAAAAAATATTTACAATTATTTGTAAAAATCAAATAAAAAACAAAATAAATTACTACTTTTGTTAACACTACATTTAAATCAAAATTGATAAAAATCATAACATATTATAATGTTTTATTATCCACCTCAAAATGGCTTGAATTTTCACATATCTTACCCATGTTATTTTATTAAATCCTACCCGTTGGTTGCCTGTAAGAAATTGCTATAGCGATAAGGCCGCTATTGTACATTGCAAATCTCTTATGTAATTTTGTAATTTGAATTTCTTGGTGCAATAAAGAGTTATATTATTATTGTTATATCTACATACATATAATATAGGTAATATATATATATATTGATTTTGACTATCGGCTTCGATACCTATGAGTCGATTCAATTACAACCCCATCACTAATCGAATGTACGGTCAGGCTGACCTTTGAATGTTTCATACTGTGTGGAAATCCAATAATACTTCCTACGTTAATGGCTACGATACTACGAAATTATCTAAACTATTTATGACGTAAAATACATGAACAAGAATTAAGTAATTGGTGTTTTAGATCATATAAAACGTTTATTATATATTGTTGGTAAGCTTATGATTTTGTTTAAAAATTTTTTTTAGTCTTGATATATTTTCTTAACTGATATATAAAAGTATTTTTTTTCTGATAGTTTATTTAGTTTAGCTTTTAATTATTGTATCTTTTAATTTAGATCATCAAACTTACATTTATATAATTATATAAACAAATAAATAAATTAAGTCGCTTGAAAAAACCTAAGCAAATTCAAAATCCTAATCAAAATTACTTAAAATATGCTTTAATACATTAAAATTAACATGAAATTAAACAAACAGGTAAATATTGAATTTTTTAATATTCATCGTGATCGTAAATAGACGTAAGGATGTAAATAATTGTACAATATACTTAGATCTTAACAATTTACATTAAAATTATGAGCATTTATATAACTATCGTGTCATTTATAGATATGTACACTTTTGGTAAAAGTCTACTCAAATATAGACTAATGCGTCATGTAAAAGCTACGCTATATTTTAAATATCAAATTAACTTCATATATAAGTGTTGTAAATGGAAAAATCTTGCTACTTATTGTTTTAATTTAAAACCAAACTAATATAGATAACCTCATTCTTGCGCTCATTTAATTAATGCTATAATTTTCATAACACTCACACGATTCTGAAATTAATTTTTCTCTTTTATGATAGTTCTTTATTTTGAGAATTAAAACGACATCGGATTATAATCATGCTAAACTTAATGCTTATTTTCTTTTGTATCAATTAACAAAATTAATATTAATATTCAATCACTTTTAATTACAACATCAAATTTAAAAGTACTTTTTGATGATAATGTGATGATTTCGTAAGTCAGTGTTAATTAGTTATATTTAACAACGTTTGTTACTGTAAATAAACTGAACTGCATAACATATTGGCACAAGGTAACTTCAAACGATACACGGTTATAACTTCAATAAATTCTAATTACTACATTTCTACATTTTATAATTTTTCATACATACTAGGAACCTTGCTATTAGCAATTTATTCTATATACCTATATAGAATAAATTACTTTCCATAGAAATCAAGGTGAATTAATGATATAAACAATTTTGTATTAATAATCATTTTTTTTTAAAAATGTCAATATAAGTGGTGGCAATTTATTTATAAAAGGTGTATGTAGTGTAGTGTAGAGAATTGAAACTTAGCCATTAAAGTAGGATTTGTTGTGAAAGCTTTAATAACTTTTACACGCATCATTGCATCCTCAGCTGTTTGCTTCGGAGCCCAGGGTCCTCTTTCCTACTTTTAAAATATTACCTTTTGCACTATTGAACTGCATATTAAAAACATAAAATCACAGAATTATGTTTGAGGGTTATATAAACCCTATTATTTTTGTCTTAAATGAATCCTTATTTATATAAATCCTATAATTTATTGGCATAAATTGCCACACACTATATTGTATTTTTGAAAGTGATTGAAACTATAAAATTAAATTGATTGACATAAAAATATAACATTAATGTTAAGTAAAATATACAGAATATTTCTACATTTAGGTATGTGTTTCATAATAAAAATATTAATTCAATAATTGTGCATTGCTATTCGACTTATTGCTAAAAGATATTACTTAATTTACAATTTATAATAATATCTATCCATATTATGATAAGCATTTTTTTAAATTTAAATAGAGATATTTATGTATAAGATAGCGTAATGATTCAAATAAGAAGTGTTAAATGTTTGTAGAATTGAAAAACAAATAATTGTATAAAAAAAACTTATGTTTTTATGAAATCATTATTATCGATAAAATGTTATCGAACTTTTCAATCACTATTAGTTATTGACAGTTGTCAATACTGTTCAAACAAGGACGTGCAACACTCAACGCGACTATCTATTCGATGAAGGGTACATTTAATAATAGTGGAGGGAATAATGTAGTCTTACGCCCAAAAGGTTTATTAAATTTAAATACATATATAATTGGAAATATCCCGTGATCAGGAATTAAGGCCTACTCTGACATTTAGCCACCCTGGTCCCTAACTACCAGTCCAGTTGAAAGCTAAAAGAACTAACTTTATTGATATTACTTTACAATTTAGTGCCATTAGTTCTAATTTTACGAAAAATCTGCCTAAAATTATACTAACAAGTATAATTGACAATATTTAAATATAATTGAAGTTAATTTACAGAATGGAGTATAAAAATATTAAAAAAAAAACACAAAGTTGAACTTCATAAGATAAATACATATTATAAAGTCGACAAAGCTATTTTGAGTAGTAGTAGTATTCAGAAAATAATAATAAAACCTTTATTATAATTTTGTTAAACAAAATATACAAAACTTAATAAGTCTGATAATACAATATATCTGTATTGCTCATATTACATTACATTTCAAGTTCTTCATAATATGAATTAATTGTTACTTTAATCTTGTTAAATAATAGCATATTGACTTTACAATTTTTCTGCAGAAAAAAAAGAACATTTTTATCTGTCTATTTAAATTAAAAAAGACATACAAATTCTAAACGAAATAATCAGAATGGGTTGAATAAGTATAATATAATAAATAACTATATGAAATAATGTGTCAGTACTATCCGTTATTTTTGGACTTCATTAGGTCAAAAAATTACTTGTGATAGACATGCTAGTGGTGGCATTATTATCCTGATCTCATGCGAAAGTCTCTTCTTGTGGTTAATAATAGCTACCATTTTGGATATCAAAAGGAAAAAAATACTGAAGTAAAAGTCCTATGTCGTATTCATGCATGATTTTCGATTCTTTACGACTTTAAAAAAGGTTTTTTTTTTTAAGATAATGGTATCCAAAATACACTGCACCGAACCTCATAAGTTTTGAAACAAATTCATCTCTTACTTCCTAAAACACCATGTGCAATTATTACATCATTGGACCAAAATTCAACCTTCAATTCATATCATTTTTAATTCTAAATATTTTAATGTTTTCAAAAATGTAAATTTCTTAAATAATGTTGTGTAATGTTTTATTAGTAAAAATGTGAACCAATTTATGGCCATGTAGGAACAGTAGTTTATAATATATTTATAGTTGAAACTATGAGTTACTGTTCCAATGACTTTGTTATAATAAGGAGTTTATCTCCAATTTAGAAAAACTGCAATTATTTCTTGAAGGTTCTGTCATACATGCTTTATACATTTAGTTTAAGGAAATTACATTTTCTGAAAACAAGAGTGTAGCTATTTTCATTATAGTTTAGTGATAGGTCATATTGTATCTACAGGCAATATAAAAGACTTAAGTATAATTTATTTTCATCTACATAAAAATACACTTACATTGAATTCGCAACTGAAAATTCTAAGACACTGCAGATTTACTAACATTTTTATAACTAAATTTTACAATAATTTATAATGTCTTAGTACAAAATTGCTTATAAGAACATTAAATACACACTAAGTATTTGATAAAATTTAGAGTGGCACTGATAAGTTAAATATTTATAATTTACATTTTATTGTGCAGTACTTATATATATATTTAAAGTGGATTCAAAAAATTTACGTCGATATCTTAACACTCAATAGAGACAGGATAGTTTAATACAAAAATATCCACATAGGGGTAAATCAAACACACCGTACCTAAAAGACCATGGTCCCTCTTCAAGACACACAAGAGAACAGCTACAGGTAAGAATTTCAAGTCAAGAGTTTCTGAAATTCGTTGTGACACCATAAAGTTCCATATTCATCACTCAATCACTTCAAGAGCTATACACAAAATAATGATTTGAAATAGTCCTTTGAATTTGAAAAATTTAAGGGCTTTGTATGGGACTCGGCCAAGGAGGCCTCATCTTTTCCAGCACATATTTGAGCTGGAAACTGGTATGGAAATGCTACAGGTACTCGTCTATTTGGTCGTAGTCCTCATCTGGGGGTGATGGGCCTGACACGGAAAGGATGGGTAGTCCGAAATGTTTGACAGTTTCTACGCTTCCACTGTCATCGGATTTAGCCTCCTCGCTGATAGTCTCCTCTCTCGGCGGTTTGGCTGTGCACAGGCGTTCAGATGAATCGCTCATTGTTGTGAGTGGAATATTGTCTGCTGACCTATAAAGATAATGGAGGAAGGTTTGTAAAGGGGGCATATAAAATGGACAAATAAATTTTGGCTTCACACGTTGACGTTAAAGAGTGATTTTTCATTAGCGATTGGATACGAATGTAAACTTTGTTTAAATTCACAATGGTTATCAAAAACATTTTTAGGGTTCATTAATGTTTACAAAATTTTCATGAATTACTTTAATTTTATTTCAATTAATTTAAAAAAATATGTGACCGGTATGCTCAAATTATATAATCATCATCATCTATAGCGAAGCTAACTGCCTAAGTGGATTTATTGATACAAAACACGAATCTTCACGCCAGCACGAAGTAGTAGCCGAGGGATAATTGATTTCAACTTAAACCTAATTAAAAATCTTTTAATACATGTTTTTACAATACATACCTGGCTTTCCGACACAGTTTCGACTGCGAACCGTGTCGCCTCAAGAATTCACTAGCATCAAAGCCAGCGAAGCCAGTCGGCTCAGCTGACACAAAGATAGCCGAATTCACACGGGGACGGTTGCATCGAGCCAGTAACCTCTCTTCACACTCCAAGCTCTGTGTGTGCGTGTGAGACCAACGCATGTGCTGAAAGAAATGTATATCGTTATCCGTTGAATTATTAGATATGATTATCGGAATCTTTTCAGGGTTCTGTACCCGGTTATCTGTACCAGGATAAACCGTAACCCTTTACTAAGACTGCAGTCCGTCCATCCGTGATTTCGTCTGTCGCCTGGCTGTATCAGTCTCATGAATAATAGTTAAACAGCTGAAATTGTCACAGATCTTCTGTTGCCGCTAAAACAACCAATACTTTTAAAATAAAATCAATATATAAAGTCCCATACAACATACACGTTTTTTTTTGGTTTTATAGCACTCGCACTTGACACGTTTTAATTAATATTCTATGGCGTTACCAATCCATCATAACTTTATTAGATGGTATTTATAATATCTGTCTAGACAAGTCCAAGACAACAAGACAATACCAAGTCTAGACTTGGTCTCGTTTAATTAGTATCGATGTTTTATTTAGTTTAATAATTATTTTCCTGTTACCGTCAATTCATACTAGAAGTAGGGTTAAATAAAGACAAACAAGAATTCAATTTCTATCAATTGTAACAATTCTAGAATATATATCAAAAAACCTCTTGCAAATTTCTGATCGAAGTCTGTATTCAAATGGTTTATTAAGGTGTAATTAGTAGTACGTACACCTCTATTATATATTCGGGGCTATATCTTGATAGAGACCCGGGGTATTTATAACAAAACTTCAGCAACCTCCTGAGTTTTGAATTTGTTGAAAATCAAACAAAGTTTCATAGTATAATGATGCTAAAAAAATATATTCGGTAGATTATACGTGGGGCGCACTATAAGTTTCCGGAATGAATATGAAAAAATACTATTAAAGGTACAAAATTAATTTATTGTTTTTCAAAATAATCTCTCTTGGCGTCTATGCACTTTTTCATTCGATGAAACCAGTTTTGAAAACTTTTGTGCCACTCCTCTGTGGTGACCTCTGAAACGTGTTTTTCATACTCCTCGACAGCCTCTTCTTGTGATGAAAATCGTTGACCGCGTAATTGGTTCTTAATTTTTGGGAACAGAAAAAAGTCACAAGGTGCCAGGTCGGGACTGTATGCAGGATGACTCATGAGTTCTACATTTTTCGCCTTCAAAAAGTCGTTTGTCTGTCTGGCCGTGTGAGAACTAGCATTGTCGTGGTGCAGGATGATACGGCGTTTACGGTTATTTTTACGGAGTTCGTCAATAACTTCCGGCAAACAAATGGTCGTGTACCAGTCACTATTCACTGTACGACGATTCTCTAAAGCAACAGTAGCCACGTGTCCACTTTTATTAAAAAAAGAAGCAATCATCCGCTTAGATGCACTTTTCACGCGCGCCACTTTGGTTGGTTTCGGCTCAACTTGAAAGACCCATACGCTCGATTGCTGCTTTGTTTTGGGATCGTAGCAATAAATCCATGTTTCGTCACCTGTTACTATGTCCCACACCTAATTTGACGCACCTTCGTTGAATCTGGTAAGCATGGCACTGCACCAAGTGACGCGGTCCGTTTTTTGAGCCTCGGTCAAGTTGTGTGGGATCCACCGCGAGCACAGCTTTCTCACACCCAAATGTTTGTGTAGGATTAATTGTATTTGACTCATGCCTATTTCTAAGGATGCGCGAATTTCATGGTAGGTCACATGCCTGTCTGTTTCAATCATATGGCGCACAGCATTGATGTTTTTGTTGGTCACAGCGGTGGACGGCCGACCATCGCGAGATTCGTTACTGAGATTGATACGACCACGCTTGAATTATGCAAACCAACTATAAATAGTTGTCTTGCATGGTGCTTCATTGCCAAAAGCTGTTTCAAGCCGAGCGATGCTCTGTTGAGCTGTCAAATTACACTTAAAATCGTAGAAAATCATACTACGAAAATTTTCCCGAGTTAAATCCATGTTGATGCAGACACACAATTTTTTAAATGGCGCCACAAGGTAAAAACAAAAGACAGTCAGATGAAACAAACTGCATTCTACAGCCAAAGAGTTCTATTTTCAAATGTTGCAATAAATTTTTAAATATTGTTTATGTAAGTGGCCAGTTCCGGAAACTTACAGTGCGCCCTATGGTACATTCTGTTTTCTGTATTTTAAGTCTTATAAAGTTTGTGATTGACGTGTTTTAAAAATTTATTTTTGATATTTTATGAACAAGAGCGACACAGGTATCTCCTGCGACCGCCACAGTGGGACTGGTTGCGACATAGGGGGTGATAATAGAGGTAATTAATTAATTTTTTTTGTAATTTTGAATACTGAGAGCTCTTCCTTATGTCTTTTTATGTTACAATACCCATTTTCATATTTTATTATTATCGATTAAATAACTGAGATGTATTTTTTGTTTCATTTTCACATTTTTTTTTTTTACCAATTTTCTCAAAAATTTCTATCGAGAAAATTTAATTGGATCGTATTTTCAGAAAAAAAATGAGCCTTGCTATCACTATTAGAATACTATATATTTATTTCAGAATAAATGTTGAAGTATGTATAATAAAAAATGAGTTTTTGATTCTCTTGTAATAAAAACTAGCCAGATGGAATAGGGATTTAAACATTAGAGCCATCGGAGAAAAGATGACATTTCCAGTTCCAATACTACAACTTTTAGAGTCCTAACTAAAATTAATACTAATAGTTTTTCTACACGTAACTTAGTCATGTATTCATACAGAATCTAGTTATTATGCGCATAGGTATAATTATACTTTTGAAAAAAAACAAAATTATATGGTATGTCTCTTATTACGGATGGTTGTAGACATACAGCAAAGTAAGTCTTCCGAACAGTTGTAGGTAATCAAATCTCGTCAAAGAAGAAACACATTTTACAATATAAAATAGCCATTCTTAGAAAACATTTGAAAAGTTCGAAATTATAAAAACAAGACAAACATAAACAACATTGAAAATAATTATACGACAGCAGAAATTTCATCTCAAAGAGCTTCAAGCGAGAGCATTTGCGAGTTTAATGAAATTATGCTAACTTTCAAATAAGATTACTTGTGTCCTCTGACCTCAGAACCAAAACAATAGAATCAGGCCTCGAACCGACCGAAAAACAAAAGACTATTTTTGAAAGCAAACATATTAAATCCAAAATATTCTAATACACTAAATGTGCATCTAAAATATTTGTTTTTTTTTTCTTAGCCTCAAGATGTTGTGTCCCACTGGTGTTTTACACCTAATGTGAAATATTAAAGCTACAAAATTTTGATGATTTATTAAGTTATAGAATATGTATTATTTTCTAATTAAACATTTTATTTTCTTTCTAGGTTTAAACAATAATTCTAATTAATATGAAATGTGAGATCCTAAATACACACTACCATGGAAAGGTCTTCAAAATAGCTCTAGCTAATTTTTGATCCAAGTATGTATTCAAATTGTTTATTTAGGTGAACGAGTTACCTCTATTATCTATTCGGGGCACTGTCTGAATAGTACGCCGGGGAATTACATTGAGGCAAATTTTGCTTGTGTTATGCTCCTCTCCTCAAAGTTCAATATATCTCATTAATTTTCAACTCATCAAGTTGCAACCTAACCTACTTTTTGAGCTCATGGTCCACTCGTGTTAAAATTTCATACACGTAGGTACAATTATAGGCATAAAATACAGTATATTTATCAAATATCAATATTTTAAATGTTTGTAATACTACAATCATATAACCGTGTTTAACGCAGCCTGAAAAAATCTGACAGTGTTGACCACCATCACCAAGACTCATCATATTCCTGTTGGTCTGGTTTCTCTGTAAAAAGGGTTATAGAAATCAGACGACCGTCGCTCTATTGTAATATGTAATAACAATTGCCGTCTTAGACGAAGTAGAACCTTATAACTTGATATTTTAGTAGCGACTCTATTTCTTTCTAAGTTCTTAGCATATACTCTTCTTACTTTTTAGCTGTTAACCAACAAGGTTGTTCTGTTCAAGTTGGGCATAACTTGCACGCGTACGCTTTGTGCCTGTGACAAACTCAGTTAAACTTAAGTACGACTAGATACGAGTAAATTTAATTAGAATTGCTAGGAGTTTCTTAGTTTAAGCTTAGGTACTTCTATATTAAAGGAAATTAGCCCCATAGAAATAAAGATAAATAGACGATTTCGGATTGATAGAGGTATTCGTAGAATAAGTACTTGTATATGGATACGACAACAGATCGACACCTCTTATGTAAAGTATAGTAAGTGCGTTTTGTCAACTTTACAGTACGTCTGTTCAAAGTTTTGCTCATTGTTTTATGGCGATTGCTCAGTTCAAATTACCAATAATAATTTTAAAAATTAGCACATACCTTATTGAATATAAGGGTGATAATCTAGCTTTGCAGGTTATTTTTTTCCGATTTTCAAGAAAAGTCACTTAAGATATTTTATATCGACCACTTCAAGAAGTATATTATTGTATACTAGCTGACACCCGCGGCTTCGCTCACGTGATCGAGGACAAGTGTCAATGGGAAACAATGCTTACTAACTAAATTACAAATTAGTGAATCCAAAGATCTGCCTACGGATATCAAAATAAATCACAACACAAAACATACTCTAATAAAACGAAGAAGATAAGCCATAGATCACTAAAACTAAATTTAACTGAAATAAGTCGGATAGAATGAAAAAGGAGGTCGATGGCTGAGTGGGCGCAGCAATAATCAGTGCCGTCAATTAAAGGATAATGATTAATATCGCAGTGTCTTTATATCGCAGAAGCAATGCATTCGAGCTATGTTTGGTGTAACACCACTAACTTCTTGCCAACCACTGTTCCGCAAATTGAATGTACTAACGGTCCCATCAATGTACATCTATGAATGTTGTGTATTTGTAAAGACCTATCCTAACTTATTTGACCAAAGAGATAATTATATTGGCAGACCATCTAGATGCAATAATAGTTGTATAACATTTTACAATAGACTGCCAGATACTTTAAAGGAGCTTGAGTTAAATTCTTTTGAGTCGCAACTATATGAAAAACTTGTAAAAAATGCTACTATTCTGATAAAGAGTTTTTTAACAGTAAATTTACTTAAATTATTTTTGTGACATTGATAATAATAAATACTGACATTTCATTTTATCCTGTAAATTTCTTAACGTGTTTGTATCTTATTTGAATAATAATGTGTGCTAATAATTTAAATGACTTGCCAAATAAATTTGCATGCTGTTCAAAATGGTTAAATAGGTTGCTACTTATATGTATGTACCACCTATGCATTGTAAACTTACCCTATTTTATGCAAATAAATGATTTGATTGATTGATTGATTAAAAAAAGCGTACCTGGGCTCTAAAGCGTAAGTTGAAGATGCGCCTGGCGAACACTAAGATATTAAAAGGATATTTTCTCCTTCAAAATGAAAAGTTTTAAATCTATAGGTACTCATTAGTATAGCTACTTACTACATTAAATTTCAAATAGGGGGAGCCTATGGTCCAGTGGTTAACCCGATTTCCTAGCTAAACAACAATAATAATTTCCTATTTAATTAGGACATGGCGGGCTTGATTCATATCTACAATAGTACTCAGTTTCACATATACGTTAAGCAGTTACACCCGGCTGCCTGGTTGTCGTTATTAAAAGAACCAATATGCCTAATGGTACGTCCGCAAAACTTTGGATTGTATAATACTTACTTAAAACAAACTGTATCTTCATCTTCATCTTAGTGTGTATTCCTAGTTGTGTCGTCAGCTTAAGCTTCGAAGCCTAGGATACGCTGTAAGTCATGGTCCTAGATTTGGCGGCACTGGTTATTACTTATTACTTAAAACAAACTTTATAAACTTGTATCTATATTCGATACAGCATTTAATAAGACTTTTTTAAATTAATAGTAATTGTTGAATATCAATACCTTGCTGTAAAAATTAATGATGAACTATAATTTAGCATTTTCTCTTGTTTAATTCATTTATATAACAAAAGTACTAGTGCATCATGTAACGAACATTAAATATAAAAAACAATCTTACAAAGAATCCTATTAAAGCAACGTATCCAAAATACTGGCATAATTTCCGCGCTGTATCTTTGAATTGAGCTTATGCGCTGGTCGAAAAAGCTGCCAGACCTAGGATATCCTGTAGCCTCGAAGACGCGAGTTGCTGTCCCAGGTTTACTATACAAATACTACACCAAAACCCAAGTATCTTACTTGTAGAAATAAAACTACATGAAAAGTTGTTTAATTAATATCTTAAAAGGATTGTTCATTAAATTCCGATTCATATCATTTAAAATAGTTTTAACTCGCATAATTTTATGACATAAAATTCTATCTATATTAGGTAGATATATTTGTTGTCATAGCGATAGTTACGGGGTCGGTAAATATCACAATGTTTCATTTGACGTAGTCAAAAAGTTCATAAATCTAGGGTTTATGATGGCAATGAAATTCAAAGTAAAGGCCTGTATACACTACTCGGCTCCCACATAGATCTTAACCAACACCGCTCTAACCTGAAAAGACTCGCGATTCACGCACTTATAGGCGCAGCCAGCCACACTCGCTTGTCTTGACAGCAGTAGTTGACAGAAAAGTTAAAATATAATTTGTCAATGTAAAAAACAGGAAATGTTAAAACTTGATTTTTCATTGTAAAATAAGATCTTAAGAGCAATAATCAAAGACTATAATTTAATGTTACTATTTTGCCGGGTGGGAGCGAAGTCGTGTAAGTGAGCTATGACCTATAACTGCGGCTCGGGATTCTATGACTTTTTTGGATGAAATATATTTTAAACGCTTTCCCATACATTGTTTCCACGTATTTCAAATATCATAGTTATCTGCCAAGTAGATACATTTTTGCTTATCCCTCGGAATTGCTTTATTTTGCCGATATAATTTGTACTTAAAATGTTGACCCGGTACATAAGATGGGTCCATGCCAAATTTCAAGTCAATCGGTGCAGTCGTTTTTCAATTAACCACCTCGTAGAACAATTTTTACTTATCCCTCGGGATCCGTATATTTATTTTGCATAAATTATTAAAATAATTGTAGTAAGTATTAGATAATTTATTTTACTTCGTTAAAATTATTAATTTTAAATAGTAAGTTAAAAAAGGTAGCATAAGTTGAAATTATTACTCATAATATACAACATATTGGAATATTTTGAGAAAAACAATGAAAATGCAAAACGTTTTGTTTATTTAAATCTATTTTAAAATATGAAAAATAGTACCGAACGGAGATAATATGTACTGAAAAAATTATATTATTTTGCCCATTTAATAAAAATACCCATGTTTTATTTTAACGCGTCAATTTATATGGAGTGGCATGCGAATATCTTTTGTGCTACGCCAATTTTAGGTTCACTTTACTTCTTTGATTGAATCAGCCATACCAAGTTAGTTATAGTAAGTTTTTTCTTTCATAACAATTATTTTAGTACCAGAAAAAGAAATAAGAAAGAATTTTTGTATCCCGTTTAAAAATAAATAAGTAAGTATAAGCCTTTGAAATTCGGATGAAGGAGTAACTGAAAAAAAAACAAGAAAAGGATGCCCTGTGTGTGCAATGACGTCACTGCCACTTGATTTCGTGCGTACAAATGAGATAGCAGTACGTCCCCTACCATGCTCCCACTTTTTATCATGAGAAAATTTTAAATGCTAATTACTTCTTCAAATAACAACCAATTGGTTGTTATTTTCAGAATCGGTTTCTTTTTAATATCTTGTTTAGTATAAAAATATATAGTATGGGCACAATTAAGTAACATAATATCGATGCCCACCACTTTTAAAATTTAACAGAAAACAAAAGATCTTCTGCAAAGCAACGTTTTCTACAAAGCAATAAAAATAAAAATATTTTTTTGGGGTCCGCACTATTACTCTACGTCACATAAATAGGTATATACCTTTTCAAAAAATAGCCTCATGCCAGTTAAAAAACAGTTCTTTTTGTAAAGAAATAACTTGATTTCATACCTAAAACGACTGTTGCTTGGAGCAGACGTGTGTTTTGTAATAAATCAATGCTTAAACCATAACAGACGACTTTCGAACCAGTGGTAATTAGCATAAAGCTCAGTTTAACTAGCTTGTTAACTACCGCCGAATACGGTACGCAGTTTTTAAATATTCTACGGATTAAAATAATTTAAGCAAAATGTCTGCATGTAGTGCATGTAATAAAACTGTGAAGAAAGCAGAAAAAAATATATGTGCTCATACGAGCTGTGCTCGGGCCTATCACTTCCTATGTGTTGGTCTAACTGCAGATAGTGCCAAGAAATCGGTGAGCTGGACTTGTCCGGTATGCATTAGTAAGCAGCCTAAAATGAGAGATAACTCCAATACCCCCGTCAAATCTATGTCGACACAATATCAGGACTCACCGCAAGAAGCATTGCGAAAGGACACCTTAGAAATAGATCCGGATAATCTATCTACTCTAATACGGAGGGCTGTTAAATCAGAGCTAAGTCCTACACTGGATCGTCTACCCTCAATGGAATCTACTTTATCCTATTTAAGTGGCCAATATGACGACTTATTAAAGTCTTTATCCGTGAACGCTGAAGAACTGAAATCCTTGCTAGACGAGAACGCACGTTTACGTCAGGATTGTGACAACAATGCTGTCCGCATTCGTAAGCTGGAGGAAGAGATCTCGCGCCAGCAACAATGGGGTAGGCTGCAAAACATAAAAATTAATGGCATGCCGGAGTCGAAAGATGAAGATACTGTCGGGATTGTAATTAGTTTGGCTGAAAAAATTGGAGTTGAGATTGACAGTAGCAAGATTAAATTCGCACACCGGGTGCAGCCGCGCCTTTCGGGCAGCATAGGAACTGGCAGCGGGCGTTCCATCATCGCCCGGTTCCGCCATCGACAAACAAAGGACTTAATGATAGCCGCTTCTCGAAAACGTCGCGATATTAATCCTCAAGACTTAGGAATGGGAGACTCTGTTTCAAACAAAAACAAAATATACATTAATGAACATCTAACAACTAATAACAGATCTTTATTGAAGGAATGTAAAATTAAAGCAAAGGAAGTAGGTTTTAGGTTTAAATGGACAAAAAACTGTCGAATTTATGTGCGCCGAAACGAAACATCGCCACCCATTCCCATTCTAACTTCCAACGTTTGTTAAAGATGAGATAAATATTTGTTCCATGTTGTCACTAATTGTTCCTTTATTTTATGTTAATTTTAGTCCCGTATGCATCATTACTACACTGCCTCACATATTAATCAGTTTCATACACTTTACTCTTTTTACACAGACATTACATATTCCCACGTCAAGTATGCTATTCCTTATAATACATAGTATAGCTATATATATATCCATAAAGAAAATCACTACTAAAATATCACCTTTTCAATTTAAAACGTACTCGTAACGTACCGCCGCCGCGGCCGCCAATAGCATCGTAATAATTCTCACAAAATCGCCCTATATGTATCACTGTGCTAATATATCAAAATATAAATTATATTACTGTGCCCACATTTACACCTTATATATTTTTAGTTTTAAATGTCATGGTTGTTTGACCTATCACTGTGTCTAGACAAATAAACAATTTAAAAATATTATACCAGAATGTACAGGGCCTACGCACGAAAACCGATACTTTTTACAGGAATTTGTTACTATCTGATTTAGAGATCGCGTTGATCACTGAATCATGGCTATGTGACGGATTCTTGGACGCTGAGTTATGTAACGATAGGTACAATTTATTTAGACGTGACCGCGGATCGACGACCGTCTGCGGTGGAGTGATGATTTTCTGCGCCTCGAAGCTAGGAGCATACCAGCGCACTGACGTTGGCTGCGATGATCTTGAATGCATATGTATAGCTATACCTGCGCGATCCTTGCGGTCCGAACGAAACATGACTATTGTTTGTGTTTATATTCCACCGAACAATAGACAATCTAAAAGCTTGAAAGCGTTTTTGGATATTTTAACTTATGTGATGAACTCTAACCTCGGATGATCACATCAATATAGCAGGGGATTTTAATTTGTTAAATGGATGACTGACCACGCAGTAGTTTTGAAAAAAGGTACTACCGAGATACAAAATTGTGCCACTTATCTAATACATATGACGTCCTTTTTTGGTCTACTTCTGTACAATCGTAGCCTTCCAAATAAATACGGTAATATATTGGACGTATTTTTCTCTAACACACCTTTAGCTATCTAAAAGTCAAAATATTCCCTGGATAGTGAGAATGATAGTCATCCAACCCTAAATATTTGTGCGACTGACATGGTCGATACCTTCCTTATCATCACCCAATAAAACAATATATCTATTCAGAAAAGGAGATTATGACAGCATAAACCGTGCATTGTTAAACACTGATTGGTCTTTTCTTGTTTCTAACAATTTACAAAAAATTATTGATAAATTTTATGAACTTAAAAAATCATTAATTCTGAAATATATACCAACTAAGAACATATCACATAAACATGAATATCCAATTTGGTTTTCGAATGCCCTTATCAAAATGATTAAAGAAAAATCTAAATTTCATAAACTTTGGAAGAAATGTGGGAACCCCAATGATTATGACTGTTTTTCATCGCTTAGATCTCGTTTAAAAAAAGTTGAGAAACAATGTTATGAGTCATACATAAAACTAGCTCAAGAATAAATAAAGACTGCGCCAAAATTTTTATGGACTTATATTAAATCAAAAAGAAAAAATAAATCTAATTATCCAAAAATAATGACTTTAGACCAAACTTCTATTACCAATGAACGCGAAAACTGTGATGCTTTTAATAGGTTTTTTTGTAGAAATTTTACTGAACCGGCACCGTCACAAGAATACATACATTTTTCAGAAAACAATACGATTATTTTAGACATCATCATGTCATCTGTGACATTGAAGTAACAGAGGCTGAAATGCTAACGTTACTAAAAAGCTTAGACATCAATAAAGGCGCGGGCTGTGACGAGATTCCACCTTATTTCTTTTTCAAATGTGCAAACTCCTTAGCAGCTCCTTTGACATTTATTTTTAACAGGTTCTTTGCAGAGGGTCTTTTTCCTACAATGTGGAAAACTGCCAATATTGTTCCTATACACAAAAAAGAAAGCCAATCAGAAGGCACTAATTACAGGGGAATTTCTGTTCTAAATGTTCTAGCTAAACTGATGGATAGAGTAGCACATAACAGAATTTATCCACATCTAATTAAGTCCATACCTCAGCAGCAGCATGGTTTTGTTCGTTGTCGTTCAACTAATACTAATTTGACACTTTTCATAAATGATGTTCTTCGTAGTATGGACAATAATGTTCAAACGGATGTCATTTATACAGATTTTGAAAAGGCGTTTGATCGTGTTGATCATTTAATTCTTTTACGTAAGCTCCAGGAGCTAGCTATTCGTGGTAACCTTCTTCATTGGATGGAGTCTTATTTGCGTAATCGTTCACAAGCTGTTGTAGTGGCAGGACATTGCTCTGATCTTGTGAATGATATCCCTTCTGGAGTTCCCCAGGGTTCCATTTTAGGGCCTTTAATAAACTTAGCGTACTTATATGATATTGATAAATGTTTCCATTACTCTAAGTTTTAATTTACGCAGACGACACAAAAATTTACGCAGAAATCAAAGAAGAAAACGATGCACTAAAACTCCAAGATGACCTCTCTAGACTCTGTAAGTATTATCAGGATAATCGCATTGGCGTAAATACATCCAAGTGCGTACAAATTACGTTTACTCGAAAAATAAATAAAATAATACACGGATATGAATTAAATAACATAAGCTTGATAAGAATAGAAAAAGTTAAAGATCTTGGTGTGCTGCTTGACTCAAAATTATCATTTTCAGATCATGTGGAAGCAGCTATCACAAAGGCATATAAAAATTTGGGGTTCGTCCTTCGCATCAGTCGTCCTTTTTCTGATGTTGAGTGTGTTAAAACATTATATTACGCTTATGTACGAAAGTATCCTAGAATACTGCTGTATTATATGGAATCCTAACTACAAGTGTTATATACAAAGCATTGAAAATATACAAGCAAAATTTATCAATGTTTTAAATTACCGCACGCGAACCATAGTACAGCAGCCCACCTATGAAGAGTCCTGTAGGCGCTATAATTTAATGTCCTTGTCTGATCGTCGCAAACTTTTGGAAATGCTATTTTTACATGACGTATGCAACTACAAGATAGATTCAAATGATTTGGTAAATCTATTTTTGCAACTTAAGGCTCCCAAGAAACGTACCAGGCAAACTGTTCTATTCCATGTACCTCTTAGCCATCGTAATTATACACATAATGCAACTATCTCACGCACTCTCAACAATTATAATAAAATCTTCTCAACCGCCGATGTATTTCATGTATCTAAAAAATCCTTTAAAAACCAAATTGCATCCTTGTTATTGAACAGTTAAGAACCTACAGATATATGCACACACAAACACAAACATACATACACTCAAACACACACACACCCACACATACACATGATGCATACTCATCACTCTTTATTTTTTATTGAATAATCTTTCTTTCACCTCGTCATTTGTTTCTGCTAGATAACTTGATAATTTTTGCATGTTTGTTCTAAGTACTTAAATGTTTTGTTTATGAAATATGAATCTATTATTGGCATTAAGAATAACTGAAAATAACTAGGTATATTGTATAAACTAAGTGCTGTTGATTCAGTAAATAAATAAAATAAAAAATAAAAAATTGATTTAAAATTCGAGACGAAGAGGATAAAGTGTACATAATAAGGACGAAATCGAATTTTCGATAAGACTACCTTTTTCCATTTATATTCTGACTGAACAAATTGTATGGATACGGTAAATTGGTTTTTGAATTAAATTTCTTTGGGATTTCATATAATGAAAGGGATATTTGTACCAATACTAACCCGTCAGTTGAATAATAATGCTTATTGTATAACGGCATACTTCCTTTCGAGTCCTTTGCTATAAATTATACATCAAAAATGTAACAACTTAGTACAATTTTCGTAGAGATAAGTAAGTCCTGAAGATCTTATACAACATTTTATCTATATGACTAACATACCACTCACAACTTCTAAATAAAGCATATCCTTTGGTTCCCTCAAAGTGATACACAAATAATAATTTCAAATATTGGTTTGAGAAGTTACAAGTTTGATAAGTGCTCTAGTTTCGTTAATATTAGTTAATAGATTTGATTTGATTTAATTAGATAATTGTCTTAGAAATAAATGATTACGCAGCTCCATTGTGATTGCAAAATACAGATGAACCTACTATTGAAACGTTTTCTATACCTAGTATTTTTTTAAATTATTTTTATGAGCAGGTGGCGAAACCCGTCATGGGCATCTGGGAAGGGAGGCCCAGGTAGTGCCAGACTATTACTGGCTAAAACACCACTTGCTATGAAAACCGACTCAATGCGGCATTATAAAACTGATGCAATCGATATAAATACGATACCTTTCCTTTTTTGTTCTTTTATTCTTTTGAAATCGTTAGACCCTGCCCAAACCTTGCGAAATCAGACTTGAAACGTACTTATATGTATTATGTTTTTGACGTTCTACGAACTTGTCATTTAACGACTTGGACGTTTTAAGATATAGACGTTGTACTCTATAGACGTAATTTCGAGGCTGACCATTTTACTACTTTGACGTAAACTCCGGAGCGAATAATCTAATTTCATTGCAAAATCAATGCGTAAATTTCTAACCATATTTTATCAAAAATTCCAGTGCACAAAGCAGGTCCTAAATAACTTTCTTGTCTACGCCAGGATATCCTACGTTTCTATGCTAACGCCACCACGAAATTTGCATAACGTGCGTCATACATATTCCCTG
Source organism: Euzophera pinguis (assembly GCA_947363495.1). NCBI lineage: Eukaryota > Metazoa > Arthropoda > Insecta > Lepidoptera > Pyralidae > Euzophera > Euzophera pinguis. Next base: position 11,719,898 of record OX376164.1, on the reverse strand, counting down.
GAGTATGCTAAAGTGAAATGTTTTGTTCCTAGAGAATCGCGTGTCTGTTATGTCGTTACGATGGGCATGAAATGCTAACAAAATTCACTACTCATTGACCGTGAAAGTAAGAATTTTTATGGTAGAATTCTCGATATTTTTCGTGGAAATAACGTTCATTTCAGCGTGACATTGCAGCAAGTTTTAAGATATTTGAGGTAGTTTCGTTTGAGAGCACGCGATTCGCAAGTTAAGTGTGGAAGGAAAGGTTTGAACTTTTCCGGGCTTTTGATCTGAAAGTGTTAGGTTCGTAAGTAGGTTCGTAATGGTAAAATAAGTTCTTGGAGTTTAAAACCTTTCTTGCACCAAAAATATGCGGTTACAATTGGTGAACTTCATGCCGATTGGCATTCTCTGCCAGTCAACGGCGAGACCAAGAAGTAAAATTATAAAGTAGGTATATACACATATGAGTAAATATTATACCTTTATCGTAATCTCGTGTGTATTTATATGATTTGTAAGATTAATAAAATATAATTTATAAAGCTAGTATTGCAAATGCAAAATTTAATTCCAATATATTCAACGTTACTGCTGGATCCTAACTAATGGGTAACCTATAGGAGGAGAGGGTAGAGCAAAAGCAAAAACACCATGACCAGAAGGTCTTCAGATTGTTCTATAAAATGATTGGAAAAAAGCAGCGTAGAATAGGAAAGCGAGAAAGAAAGTAGAGACTTTTTCCCACCGGTAGTACAAAGATAATAAAAAAAAATGTAACTGCAATCTCAATTCAGCTTTATTCTACAAATCGCGGTAGAAAATAAAATAGTAACATTTTTAAAGTTTCATCGCTTGCGTGTTATGTACATCAGACAATGTAGCACAAGGTCTCGTTTCATTATTAAAACAAAGAACGGTTACATTTATTCGTATTTACACTGGCTTACAGAAATGCTTTCAACCTCGTGCCTTGTCTAACATTATTCGAGTTTCTACAAATGTTATTTCAGTTACTCAAAAAGCTGAACAAAAGTTCTCTTTAATACAAACCACTAGTTTATATTAAAGGTATACCTGCATTGCGCTTAGAATTTATTTTAGTAACAAATGAAGAAAGATTTTGTTCATCTAGTAGGTATGAGATTATTAGCCCAGACTATCGAATAAAAAGAAATAGTTCCCCTATCTGATGTTAGGTGGCGCTTCAAAAAGAAAATATTTAAATTAAGTACTGATCTCGCTTATTTTTGGCTTAATATGTAATATGTATGCTAGCAAAAGCGCTTATTTAGTAGATAAGGCAAATTAGTAAAGCGCCGCCGCTGGCGAATAGTAAGTAAACTGAAAAATTCTATACAAAATCTTGACCTAAGTCTACCTGGTCGCTAGCGTCTAGGTAATATCTCAGAGAGGTAGAGACACTGAGGCCAGTAAAGACTGAGGATGTAGGATGGAGAAAAGGGAAAATTAAGAACTGGAAAATCTGGTTAATATAATTGGCGGGATAAAAGCTCATAGACTCCGCTGGTTCGGTCTTTTAGATAGGATGTCAGGGCATTGAGCTGTAAAAAGAGCATATAAGGGAAAGCCGAGGAGTGCCTACTTGCCGGCCGGCACGATATCTCTGGATTGACGAGATGAGGAGGGATTTGGATCAACTGCACGCCGATGACTGGCAAGAGGTGGCAATCCATAATAATTATCGGCGGCCAAGACTCACTTTAATTCGCTGCGCCTTCCTAGTGAGTTAATGTGACGAAAGAAATTAAATTTAATAATTTGCCTTTATCTATTTGGCCTATAGAGGACCCTGAGCTCCGAAGCAACCAGCTGAGGAAGCCACCGGGAGAACGCTAGAATGAAAAAGAGAAATGTGTTTCCATCCAAATATTTTTCAATGTCTGATTTTATTTTACAGTGTAAGTAATAAAAATGCTGTTACAAGTAAATTAAATATTTGAAGAGATTTAGCAATCCATTATGAGAAATAACTTCTGTTTGCTCAATAAATTGAAAGTTTACTTTGTTTTAATTAATTGACCTCTTTATGCCCAGTTTCTGTAGGCGATATTAACTTTATGTATTAGGAAAACAGGCTTACGGCTAACTTGATGAAGAAGTTTTCCCTATGGACATGGACGTGTTTTCTATCAGGATCGACACGACACGAAATAACAACCAAGTCTGCTTGAAGAAGTGTTGCCACGACTCCCTTGATTGCTGAACATAGCGTTGTATCAGGAAAACTGCTGCCTACGTTTTCCCTCGTAAAAGACATGGAATAGGTACTCACTCAGTGTATTTTTTTTTTATTTTTTATTTTAACACACATTCTCATAGTACATAACTGCTAACAGTATACAAAAACCAAGCATTAGGTTTGAACGTACACTGGCTGACAGACTAGGTAGTCTATGTATTTTTGGTCATCGTAGCTTTGAATCCCAAAGAAAGCATACTTTTGTACAAAAGGTTAGTCAAATAGATACTTAATCTGATTGTCTGTGAAAGGTACGAGGCTCGGCCTCTAATTCGATATAGAAATCACATCAGAAGTAGAGGGTCATTTTCTAAAACTCTGAACATCATGATGTCAAGGACTTAATGCTAATTATGCTGCCTTAGAAGAAATATTGGGTGAAATATTAGGGTGATGAGATAAATGTCTCATAAAATTCAATAATTTTTAATGAAATTACGAAAAAGAACGTTTTTGACTTTGTTCACCTACCTATAATAAAAGATAAATTAACATTCTTCATGCACTCAAACCATTCGTTACTTACATAAAGAATTTTAATTGTTATGGTGATTCTGCGAATAACTTATCATATTTTATAACTTCATCTTCCTCGCAAAGTTTTTCGAGTTTATAAGTTTAACATGTCACGAGAAAATTTTAAACATTTAATTAAATTAAAAAAGGATATTCTACTCTTAAAAAAATATATATTTCATATCACTAATCCCTAAATTTGGAAACAGAAAGATTTTTTTTTAAATCCGTTCAATATTAAATAAGTTAAAAACCTTTGAAATCCTGTGTAAGGGGAAACTGTTAAAAAACAAGAAAAGGACGCACTTAATGGTGGAGTGACGTCACTGCCACTTGATTTGGTGCGTACAAAAGAGATAGCAAGAGTCCCCACCACACTCCCACTTTTCTTTATTAGTAAACTTTTAATGCAAATTTCTGCTTTAATTAATTTCCAATTTTCTTGTTGTTTTCGGAATCGGTTACTTTTCAGTGTATTTATTGTTCCGTATAAAAATCTTGTTAAAATGTAAACACAATCAAGTAGCCTATTGGATTTAACTAAATGAAGCATTCTTTCGTTGCTGGTATCTACGCTACTCTGAATATATAATATTTACTTTATAAAATTCAACTTACCAGCGTATGGGCTGGCTGCTGGTATGCACACTAGAAAAATAAATAAAATACTTCAACTTAATCAATCAATTATAAAATCAATTGCAAAAACTGCTGCATTATTTACGTGCGGAGCGTCATAGTATTTCAAAATTGCCAGTGCATACGTGATTAGTGAAAAATGTTGTGAAATAAAAACAAAATCTCACTAGTGTGGTGCTTCTTCATATTTGTTTGAAAAAATATGTTTTGATGTATAAAATTATCCGATAAAGTTTGAAAGCTTTATTATAATACAAATTAACGTTTTCATTATTTACCTTATAAATGTCACGGAATCATATTTAGTATATAGTCTGGAAGGTGAAAAATATAATTTGTCAAGTAAAGACTTATTTTGTTACAAAATACATTTTCTTGTCATTTAGTTTGAGTAGGCCGTTGTAGAGTAGCGCATATGCATATTTTCTTACCTTGCAATTAAGTACGAGTATTACAGCGCAAATTATTGTATACGAAGAAATTCGCTTCCCTAACCAGTTACATCAGGTATTACACACCATTACTCTACAAAGCGCTAGACAACTCATTTCGAGCGTCAAAGCTCTTAATAACGTGTGATTGCAAGTGGTAAATTAAGTGCACAAACGTGATTAGCGTGCGGAATAGCGTTTACGTGGCGGGTATCTCAACTAGCCACTGCTTACTTGGTGGTCACACCCGGAACATCGGCATTGGCAGTGAGGGCATGCCCGCGATGTTACGCGGGCAGGACTCCGCTAGCTCTGTGTATGATCTTCAGGAGCTGCGTGGAGTAAAGCGAACTGACAACCGCAGTCACGCGCACTCCTTCTTGGGTATTGGAAGCAACGATCCAGGAGGCAGCACACATCCTGCGCACCACACTAGTTAAGAAAAGCAAAGCTAGAGTAACTGTTCTGAAGCTGGTCTAAATGCTGGAGTCATTACTTAGAAGAGGTTCTTTGGTAGTTAGAGGAGAGGCGAGTTTATGTGTACTCGTAACAATCGCAAAAACGTAAAAAAAATTATTAAGAGTACAAAACTTGGCAGAATTCTGAACTAATTAGGTATATTATTTCAAATAGTGCTTTTACCGTATTATTGCGTTGGCATAGTCGAGACTTAAATTCTTAATAACGTACTTAGTATAATATTGTTTCCTTCGTAATTTTTTTTTTTGTTTGTTGAAATAAAGTATTCCGCATTGCACGAATTCATTTTACTTCTAGATATAGTAGCGCTCACTACATTATTTTTCTAGCCAATTTTTTTCTATTCTCACTGAAAACTTTTATTTAGGTACTGAATAAATATAATTACAGATATTTTAATTTTTTATTGTTTGTAATTAAACAAGCATGCGGCCAGCAGGAAGATTCGTATTTAAATAAGTTTAAAGTAAGTTTAATGAACACAATGAAATTTTTTCATTGAACTTACTCATTTTATTTTTTGTGCGCAATAATATAATTTAATAATTTAAAAACATAATTTGCTATTCCAGATTAAAGGTAAAAATAATCAAAAGTATAAAAATTTATGTTTTTCGAAAAAGAAGCGAATTACCAAAAATACCTTCCTTACGTCAATGACGCACAACTGTTAGAGGTTTACTATAAATAAAATGTATTTTTGTAAGAGAAATTTCGTTCAAATTACTTTTGAACCTCTTATCGTAGCCAAAGGACACGAGTGGGCAGCATAAATTACCATGACAGTAACGTATTCAGAAATAATGAGTCTTTTGTTTGTTATTATTTCACAAAAAACTACTTGACAACACGAAACATGATGAAATTGTTAAAAACAAAACAATAAAGAATTAATATTCAGAAGCTCTATAGTAAGAGTGACTTAGTAATGTAAACAATACCTATTTTATATAAAAAATCATTTGATAAGAATACAGAACAGATAGACATCAAAGTCGATTTTAGTAATATCCTGTTACTTGAAAAAATAACATGTCTAATAAGAGTACTTAAATAAAGTTATTCAATAGTATTTGATTTAGGGCGACAAAGGATTTTTAATCTCGTTTGTACCTACACCGAATTATTTGCTAGATTTTTTTCAGGACACAAAATGTTGTATACCAGCAGCTGAATAAATAAAGTGAGTTTGTAAAGTTACACTGTTTTATAATTTTTTGACAAATGTCTTCGGCTAACCTGTGTGGCGGTTACTTTATTACATACATATACCATGCTTCGATTATTGAACAATAATGCCTGATGTGGATCTCTGTTTAAAATCGAATTTAGTGCATTAAAGAGCAGCAAACGTAGGCTGAGTTTTAGTAGTAGTGAAGTAAAAAATCTTTTTTTTTCTCCTCTAAAAAGGTATGTGAACAAGTTGTTATGTAACCAACACCGGAAAAAAGAGACTGGAGACTGATGTAGGTCGAGCCTGTAATACAGTTCTCCAGGGCTCCCGCCTATTGTTAAAGCTGCTACCAGTGCTAGCGACCTTGAAAATACAGAAACAATAATTTATCTTTCTGTAAGTGAGATTATCAGAATTCCTCGCGCAACTTTTTTGCTAGTATCCTTAAGTTACGTCTGAACCTCGAAAGTCATTGAAATACTATTAGCAGCCTTAAGGTATAACAATTGGTATAGGTAGCTAACACATTTTTGATAACAAAGGCGGTTGAGCATTACAATTACTTATCTAATACACCAATAAAATAAATTTTAAATAGATTTTTTTTTTCTAATATTACAATTAAGCATTTAGTAAGCCCACAAGCAAGTTTGCAAATACTTGTAAGTATTGGGGTCATGAAGAATCATTGAATCGGCATTAGCAAATTTTCAGTTTTATCTTAATTGAGTGGCTGAAGATGCATAGATACGAGTATTAACATTTTACATGAATGTTTAGGGAGTGGAAAAATATCAAGTTCGCCATTTAATCTGTTGTACAGAAATGGACCCAGGAAACAGAAAAAACGATGTGAAAATTCAGTATTAAAAAAAAGAAAAGATTGCCACAAATCTGTTTCTTCTTTGGGCATTAGGATGGAAAGGAGTTGCATTATAGAATTTACAATGTATAATTTACGTATTGTATTTTTACAATATTGGTAAATCTCATCAGTGGGGAAAAGAAAAGGTTTGAAGGTGGAAACCTTAAGAAGGGCACTTTGAGCACGTTCAAGTTTAAATAAATTTGTTTTACAAATAAATTTGTATAGTAGCAAAGATTCAGCAAGCTAAATATACCATCTTCACAACATGTGGTTCGGCTATGTGTCTTAGGCGTTTGAAGATATACATTAGTTTGCGAATTCGTCCAGCAGTAGCATTAATATGGTCTCTAAATTCCTATCAACACGATAATTTTCGTGAATAGTTAAAAATGTAAGACCTTAATCATTGTGAAGTAAGATTATTTTTCTTGTAGGTAGCATACAGTATTTATGTAGAGAAGTTCAAGAAAGATAAGGACCAAGAAGGAAATAAGCAGTTTACGTTGAAGTATTACATAAAGGATTAAATGCAGTTTTCTCGTCTTTGACATAGCGGAAAATTGCAAAGCGGGGAAAACAATTTCTTGCACTACTGTACAATACCGTCATCAGCCGGGTCATGGGATATTTACAATTATAATCACTCAGGTGAAGCACGAGTTCTTCCAAGTCAATTATACGAAGGCAATGCAAAACGCAGCTTGTAATAATCAGTGCCGCTAAAACTAGGACCATAACTAACAGCGAACCCTAGGCTCCGAAGCGTAAGCTGACGACGCAACTAGGAATTGACGCTAGGATGATAAGTGAAAAACGCAGCTGTGTCAGAGTACCATGCGAGGAAAATCAAAGCAACCAGGAAGAGAATATTTATCTAACATTGCAAAACCAGTCATCCCAGTACACAAAGTGTAGTATCGCTTTTTATTATCCTGTGGTGACACTACCGCAGAGTAAAAATGATCACGATATAGCGGGCCATTGTCCTGTGATACCGTGAGTGCATCATGTTTTGTGGATTACGGTAACATAACTTACTCGAGTAAATTGATGTATAGAGTCAATTATATGTGTATTGAGTTATTATTTTTGGTGATGGATTTAATTATTTATTTGAAAATGACATACTTATGCAATGTACTTTATGTTTTATGTTGGAACAAAAAATTGTAAATTCGCAACACCCTGACAGGGTACATGTACAGTATATAATACAATCTGACATCTAATGTAATTATTATTGTAAATGTAAGCGAAATAAACAAATATCTAAATGGCGTGTTACGGGCTCTTAGCGCTCTTCTTATACCTAACGTTCCCACGGATTCAACGCCGATTACGAAACCTTTAAGAAGAACGTATGAATCATCGTGGAAACTGCTGACATGAAACCACCTGCATGGGAAGCCACCCTGGGAGCTTCTTCAGACAGGCAGAGCGAGTTAAGAGTCTGAACCATCGTCACGCGTCGTGTGACTCCTCGCTGATCAATCGTTGATCGCTAGAGTAAGTCCTTGGTCAATCGCTGACTACTAGTTCATAAGTTTTCTGTACTATTCGATTTTTTAAAAACCTCCGCCGACGTCCCGTTGACGTATCTGGCGCTAAAAATAATAATTCTGAAGCCCCGTACAAGAAGCCAAATTATTGTGAAAAACCTAAATGTCTACGGATTGAATAAATACAGCCACCAATACAAGAATATTTGTGTATGTTTTATGTATGTTTACGTAGTGTATGAACTTAAGCTTTTGATAAAATTTGCTCTATAAGTAATACATATTTTCCCCCTTAACTTTTTTGCGCCAAACTATCTTTCCGTTTCTCCCAATGGTTGACTGGTAGAGAATGCTCTTAGCATTAAGTCCGTCAATTGTTATAAGTATATGTGTACTTTGTGGAACAATAAAGTTTTAATAAATAAATAAAGTACCGGCAGTTTTAATAAATAATTACCCACATTTAAGCTCTCTGCTATACCCAAAGGTTGACTGTTAGATAATGCTTTTAGCATTAAGTCCGCCTATTGTGCTTTACAAATTGTAATTTGTACAATGAAGGTTAAATAAATAAATAAAGTAATTTTTTTTTCCATTACTTTTTGCGCCGAATTATCTTTATGTTTCTCCCAATGGTTGACTGGTAGAGAATGATCTTAGCATTAGGTCCGCCAATTGTTATAAATATTTCAATATGTTGAACAATAAAGTTTTAATAAATAAATAAATATTACTATCGCTCCCGTCACTCACCAAAGTCCTTAGAGAAAAATGACGCCATAAAGTATCAAAACCGCCTACATTAGAGTAGCGACCTAACCTAATCCTTTGATGTGCCTTTTAGATGGGAGAGCTCAGTAAACATTCATATTTTACCATAAAAAACTTGAGTCTTCTAAAACCACGTTGACATAACCTTATTTTTTTGCTTTGTTGTGATATGACATGGCATTTTCCTGAAATAATCCAGTTTAGTAACGAACGATAAAGATTATTTTTACGTCGCAAAAGGAAATATTACTTTAAGTGTTCGTGGTTTTATTATAAATGAGTATGGCCTCATGAATTTTTTTTCTTTTGTTATAAAATACTAGCAGCCCGTCTCGACTTCGCCCAGGCCTGTAGCTTTCCTCGATAAATAGGCTATCCAACATTAAAATAATTCTTTAAATCGGACCAGTAGGTCCTGAGATTAGCACGTTTAAGCAAACAAACTCTTCAGCTTTATAATATTAGTATAGATTAACTTCAGAATTATGATGAAGACACGACGGATAAGTAGAGCATTTTAAATATGCTGTGTGCTAAATATCGTGGTATTGTTTATCCAAAGAATACCATACTTCGATCGCAACTAAACGTCAAGAATCGATGAGAAAAGGAAAATATATCAAAAGTAATTACGTATATTGTAAAAATATATAATTATGAAGATATCCTTCAAGGCCGGCCTAAAAATTGACAAGCATTACTTGAACAAGCTTTGATCTTGAAACTTTTTAATACCATTCGATGGGACTTCAAACTTATGGGATTTTAATAAATTTTCACTGCGTGGGCACTTCGGTGGCAGTTTCATGAAAAAAAAATATTAATTTCAGATTTGAATTTCATCATTATAGAATACATGCTATAGCAGGTTTTATTGATTCATAAATCTATGAACTCATCTTTAAACCTTCTTGAGTAAAATTATTTTGTATATTTAAATGTATTGAATATTTTTTCATGTTTACTTTTTTGCATATCAAAATTCAGAGATTTTATGTTATGCGTATGATAGTACAAGCTTTGTGGTTCTAAGCTTTTTAAAAGGATTCTAGAAAAAAATACCTACTCAATTACAAAACTGAAAGAAATATTGCACAATATTATAACTTACGTGTCTTTTGTAAAATATTCTCTTAAAAAAGTCTGGGGCTTTCATTTTTCGGGAACTACTTCAGTGAAGATAAAATTTTCAAAGTATGGGATAAGATATTTTATGAGTACAGCATAAAAGAAAGGTAGTCGTAAATGGAAATGATATGACTTTCCGCAAATTTCTATACAGAATGACATATCTACCTGATGGACACTTGAACAGTTGTCACCACAGATTTTTATACTTTTTTGGGAAAATTTGTTCGGTTGCATGAATGGAGTCAAATGATGGGTCCAAAACGACTAAAATTTCACGGTGTATATTACGTTTAAACATCATTACATCCTTCCTTATCTACTAATATTTTTAACCAATAACCATAATACATAATGATTTTATAAACACCAGCTAAATTTAACAGTGATTTAAGTTCGTAAAACGCAACCGCAACGCAATCTTCGATAAAATAAATCTAGTAATCAGCTGAATTTGGTATGAAATGTCGAATAAATGTTTCACTTATTTTTTATTGATAGTGCTCGAGTTTCACGAGTTCGAGTAACTAATATCACTGTGAAAATAGGCTGATGTTTCTTTTTGAACCTGTTACCCTGTAACATAATACACGGCCCGTAGACAAAATTACAATTTATAAAGATAACGACATTCAAAAACAAAAAAATGTATGGGATTGACATTAGCCGCGCTAAATCACGTGATCGATTTTCATACTAATTCCGAAAGATTACGAACACGAATATCATTTGTGACTTTGTCTACGGGCCCTGGTATCAAAAAGTATCGAAACTGAACACTGCAAAGTAAAACGTTTTCTTTTAATCGGGCGTCAATTCTCATAATACAGTGCAAAATTGTATCGTAATTGGATCGCAATGACAACTTTTGACGTATTTTGTTACTAATGTTAAGACCAATCGTATTCCATTGGCATGCCATTGAACTGCAACTGGAAAATTTTGCTAATAAAAAAATCGTTAATATCATAAATTCTTTCAATAATCGGTACTCTGCTATTTATTTTATTTACATTTTTCTACTATTACTGTTAAGGAACTTAACACACCAACAAATGCAGAGTATAAAACGCGGGGACTCCGCGGGACGTTAAAAAATTACATTCGAAAATTGACATTTACAAGAACACATCATCACAACATTCATATTCCTTTGTTCGTAGCAACGGCTCACCATCTGTAAATTTCTTTAAAATATTAATTAAAATATAATTTATTATATTATTCTACTTCCCGAACACCACAAGTAGGGAAGTCCCATTTTTCCAATTACCATTCAATTACGTTTTAGTTACAATTAAATTGAGATTCAAAATTGTGTTAGTAATATATCAATATTGAGCATATCAACAATGCATCGTAATTGAGTCGTAATTGAATATCAGTTGCATGGTCAAAGTTTATTAGTGGAATTGATACCCTGGTGAATACAAATGTTCGCAACCTGTTGAATTACACACAATTTATCACGCTGTGCGATCAACTATTCACACAATTTAATCAGAGTGGAATTTCACACGGTGGCGAGTTTTCCTCAAGGGCTCAGAATCACTTCACCCACATACAAGGTGATTCACGGAAATCCCTTTGTCACTCTCCCCTTTGCCCCGATTTAGGGTCTAATCTTAGGATTTTGTTTAGAATTTTCATGAGACGCCGTAAAAGGATTTGAGGTTTCGATGTAGGTTTTCGTTTCGTAAGTACCTTTTTTATGATGGCAATAAAAGTAGCTGAAATATATATTATATGTTAAAATATTACTCTGTGAATTATTTTTAGGGTTCCGTGCCCAAAGGGTAAAACTGGACTCTATTATTGAGATTTTGCTGTCCCTTTGTCGCCAGGCTGTATCTCATGAACCGTCATAGTTATAAGTTTAAATTTTCGCAGATGATGTATTTCAGTTGCCGTCGTAACAACAAAACCTAAAAAACAGAATAAAATATTCAAGAAGACAAAAAATAATGGTGAATTAGATAATTAGATAGGAAGTCAGTTATAGCAGACCACGTTTTTTAAATATATGCGTAAACTATTTACCCTATTACCAAAACTAGTTGCTAGTCAGAAGCTTACAGAATTTCCTAACAAAATTCATCGAAAATAGCCACCTCATAAATTTTGGAATTAAAAGAGGCTTGGATCGTAGCTCCGGCCGCTGACACAGGTGTTTCCGATGCGAGACGTAATTACAACGCCGCCTCTAGGTCCAGCAAAAAAAATTTGAACATATCGGCAGAGTTGGGGACCGCCTGGTAAAACACCCCTGTGGAAGCAGAGCTTTCTTTGGACGCTTACCAAAGCAGCCGAAGGAAACTTTCGCCAGTCGTCTTTACCACTTCTGCAGAAGCCCGATGGTAATCTGGCTCATAGCACAAAAGCAAAAGCTAACTTTCTGGGCTCAGTTTTTGCATCAAATTCGACACTGGACGACGGAGCTGCCATACCTACTTCCATCCCACGGTGTGTTTCTATTTCGCAACGCGAGGTGAGAACTCAGGAGAGACTTCGCTTCCATATCCGTGTTCTACTGCTTGTATAATGGGCTATGCTCGGAGGAATTGTTTGACATGATGCCAACAGCCACTTTTTACCATTGCACCTCTCGTCATCGTCAGGGATTTCATCCCCATACCTTGGATCCCATGTTATCGCGTACAAGTACGCTTCAAACGGAATTTCCTTCCGCGTACACTGCGATTATGGAATGAACTCCCTGCCATGGTTTTCCCTAGTGACTATAACATGGGAGCCTTCAAAAAGGGCATGAAAAAATACCTTCAAGGTCGGCAACGCGCTCTTGACATCTCCAGTGTTGCAGGCGTTCATAAGCTACGGTAACCACTTACCATTAGGTGGGCCGTACGTCTGTTTGCCTACTAAGTTGTATATAAAAAGACCGCTAAATCAATAAGCAATGCATTCGTTTTTATCTATTTAAAAGCAATAATGTGGATGTAATGAATATTAAATAAATATTGCGACGCTAATGAACAGATAGCGTGTTGGACATGTAATTTTCTTTCGGAATCTAGGCCACATACGAGTAGTGGTGTTTTGTGCACTTCAAAAAGAAGTAAACTTAATTATTTGATAAACGTTAATCTTGTTTCGTGACCGAAAAACAAATATTGGAAATCATAATTGCATTTTTAAATGAACTTCCCAAAGTAAAACGTAACAGCTTTACAATAGGTTTTTTTTGTATATAAATTGTATGAAAAATTATGTATTTGGTAGAATTCTACTTTTTTTTGAACTAAAGTATGTGTCAATTAATTATAACGTTACTTTATTACTCAATTATTTATTTACATAAAACTTAAGTTACAATTTTGTAGCTGCCGTTATGATGCATCACAATTTCTTTTGAGAATTTAATTATAGAAATATATCCATTGTTGCAAACTCCTTAGTTTGATTACCTATTTATTTTCTATTCTGATTTGACTTTTGTAAAAACAAATGTGATTTTTGTCAGTGTTCTTGTAAGGTCCAAATGATAATGCCAACATAACACAGAGAAACTACCAAATTCGACTGTTACCTTGCATTTCACCTGCAAGTTCCTCATTTATTCTTAGTTTCCATAATACAGTCCACTTGCACACACATATTTGCACATCAATTCACAACATCCATTTTAATTTTAATTTTGTTATTGGTACAATAACTTGTATCTACAATACATCCGGCATCTTTGCATCCCACGGGATTGGTGCCCCTATTTTTGAAAACTACCTAATACTAAAGCAAAATCGGTGAGACGAATGATTTCCTATTCGATACCGGATGATTTTCATTCTACATTCGAGTCATACATTCCAAAAATAGGTCTCTAGTACTTAATGTCCGGGATTACCAAGACCGAACTATCAATAAGTATGCAAAATTTCAGGAAGATTGTTACAGAAGATAAAGCTGAGAAGTAACAACAAAATATTAGTAAGGAATAACAGCGCTATTTTAATATATTATTTACCTTTATGTACCATTATGAAAATGCTAGTTTTAATACTTCAGTCATAAAATAACATAATTTTATGGTTCTTAGATACTTGTTATGCGTTATAAAATTCTTTATTGAGTTTTCATTTCAAAGGCGATTGTCTCTGGCTGAGCTATTCAGTTGACATAAAATTATCCATAATTCTAAATCTCCGATCCAATATCAACGAAATCGCTCGGATTTTTGATTTTAACATTATATATCATTTCATTTTCTATGTGATTTATAAATCTTTTCTTGTCTAATTTGCCTAAGATCCGGTTGTCGTGGATTTGATTCCCACGGGAAGTTAAGACCTTAATTAGTTGTTTTCAGTTTTGGTTAGGACACTGCAGGCATGATTTACCAGTCATGATTGTCTGTTATTAAAAATGTTTCCGTGCTTCTGAAGCAACGTTAAGCCGTTGGTCTCAGTTGCCAATGCCTACGGCCTCTTGTACCGAACAACTCTGACACCAGGGTGTACATGGTCGGTTGACCATATTACAAACACGATATGAATGAATGAAGTTGTTTTTGGCATTTTATACTAAAATTTAAGAATAAAATCGTGTCTTACGATATTCTGTCGTGTAAAAAAATAAGTTGTTTGCTTAGATTAATAATTGGCCTCGCGCGCTCGACTAGATACCGTCGTCATACTAGAAAAATTCGGCAACTAAAACCACGCCGAATTCATACTTGCGGCATACCCGCGTCAGTCACGCCGCAACCGATGAGTGAGTTGGATGTCTAGATAAATTTAAAATTTAATGCAAATAATGTGCAGTTTGCGTAAGCCAACTGTGTAAGAATAATATTAAAAGAAATAAGAAAGATACTGGTATTACATACCATCAATAAGTATTGTATAATTTCGAAATATGGACATAAATTACTCACGAAAATAATATAACTCAAAATATGGCGCGAAGTACCGCTCAGTGCTCAATGTTGCCGTGTATTAAAAATCCCAATTTCCCCGAGGTTTTGATTTTTATTACTTAGATATATTTTTTTTAACTCCCGACCCCAAAAGAGCGATGTTGTAATTTTGACTTTTTCTGACAACTTTGTCTGTCTTTAACATCTTATTTCTTTAATGCTGGTCTGGGAGAAAAATAAATACGTGGAATGTACTAGCTGCTTCTCTTCACGCGCAGACCATATAAACCGGCCGAGGGAGTAGGCGAAAATCGAAGAACCATACCTATCAGTAGGCGATACGACTAGCAACCTATCACTATTTTGATTCCATTTCCACTTTACGCCCACCAACATTCTAAATATGGCCTTTGAGTAGTTGGTACCTCGTAGGGTATTGTTGCCATATAATCGATTAATCTAATTTGGGTTTTTATAAATAACCTAGAGTATCAAAAGTATTGATATAATAAATTTAATCGATTTTTGACAATTAATTGAAAATAATCGATTATTAACTGCAATACCAAACAATTAGTCGATTATTGAAATGGGTCGATATAAATTATATCGATTTAATCAACATAGGTGATCGTTTATATCAATGGTTATTAATCGATTATGTATCTATAGTATCGATATAATCTAATCTGTAGTATTGATTTTTGAGAATTTATGAAAAATAATTGATTAATGGATTAACAATAATACCAAGCATTTCAGGCACCGGTACTGAAATGAAATGAAATGAAATGAAATGAAATTGTTTATTCTCAATGTAGGATATAAATATCACTTATTGACGTCAATTTACTTATATTAAGTTTACCACCACTTTCAAAGCGCAAGTGGAGAAGAAGCGGCGCCACAAACTCCACTGCAGCATTTTCTTCAAAACGTCAATTTACAAATAAGAAAAACTTTGCTTAATTACCTAGTTAAATGAACGAATTCACATGTTTGTCAACATTTAGCACAATGGTTATATCAGATTATTTAAATTAAATAAAAATTGATTAAAAAAATTAAATAATAATTTAAAAAAAAAATGACAAACGAACAGAAATGTCAGAACATATAATGATATGTCAATTTGCCGAGGACTCTGCACCAAGCTTAAGTTCAACATTCCCGTCATTAAGAAAATCACCAGTACTATAATAAGCCTTTTTACAAAGTAGATCTTTAACATGGGCTTTAAATTGTCCATTAGGCAAACTAGTGATTGATTCAGGAAGCTTATTGTAGAAACGTATACAGTTCCCCACAAAAGAGTCTTTAACCCTACACAGTCTATAGGAAGGTAAAAATAATTTATCTTTATTGCGCAAGGGTCTATCAGTTATATCCGAATTCTTTCTAAAAGTAGTAATATTTTTCCTCGTATACATGATAACTTCAAATATATATTGAGAAGCTACTGTTAATATATTTATTTCTTTAAACAACTCCCTAAGAGATTCCCTTGGGGCTAAACCATAGATGGCACGAACTGCTCGCTTTTGTAAGATAAATATTGTCTGTATGTCACTTGCCCTTCCCCAAAGCAGTAATCCATAAGACATTAAGCTATGAAAGTAACTAAAGTAGACTAGCTTAGCAGTTGCCACATCTGTTATTTGTCTAATTTTTCTGACAGCATATGCCGCAGAGCTAAGTTTTTTGGAGAGAGCTGAAACGTGTGAACCCCATTGCAATTTTGAATCAATTTTGATTCCTAGAAAGGTGGTGTCATCTACAAGAACTAACTTTCCTCCATTTAACATTACGTCCACTTGCGTCTGTCTCACATTTGGTAAAGAAAATTTTATGCATTGGGTCTTATTAGCATTCAGCATTAAGTTGTTGGCGGAGAACCAATTTGATATTGTAGACAGTGCATCATTCACATGGTCGACATTTCCGCTATGGCGATCCATTTTGAAAATCAAAGACGTATCGTCTGCAAACAAAACTATGCCAGCCTTTTTTTCAACCGCGTAAGGCAAGTCATTGACGTAAATCAAAAAGAGTAAGGGTCCTAGTATCGAGCCTTGGGGTACGCCTATCTTTACCGTTGAACCGACTGACTTAACGTTATTTATGTCAACAGTCTGACGCCTATCATTTAAATATGAATTCAATAACTTTATTGCTTTATTGCTTTATCTATACAGATACCGGAACTCGGCGGTGGGATGTACAGCGGGCATAACACAAATCATCGTCATTCAACTCATACGGAAAACAATATTGTACTTACAGAAATATATATTTCTATCGATAATATTATCGATGTATTAATATCGATACTATTGATATATGATCACTATCGATACCTTAAGTTATATTTTCAACTATCAAAGAATCGATTATTTTTCGATGTGTAATCGTTTTTCTGGCAACACTACTGTATGGAAAAAGGCCATGTTTCTCGCAGCTCCGCCTGCGTCAAAAGGTAGCCTATGTTTGACTCCGGGTCTTGAACTATATCTGTACCAAATTTCATGAAAATCAATTCAGCGGTTTAGTTGTGAAAGAGTAACAAACATCCATCCATACTTACAAACTTTCGCGTTTATAATATTAGTAGGATGTGTATGTCTATTTATTTATTTGTATTTAAACCCGGGTTATAACTAAAAAGAGGTCAGTAATCCTTTAGCTTAAATAGAAAATTAAAGTAACGTTTAACATACTGTACTGTGTAATAATAAATCATATAAAAGTTTTTTTGCAATTCTAGCATTCTATATTAGAATTACAAAATAAAGTAGACAAAAATTAACCATTTCCCCTACCTTATCTGCGAAACTATCGATTCTAGAATTTCTATTTATAAATTACAGGAAAACCTATGAGATAATTTTAAATTTGTTTAGGAGGTCCAAATGAAGAAAAATAAAAAATCGTACAGAACCCTCTCCACGCGAGCCGACTCACACTTGGAAAGTTTTATTTTAATTTCATTTTAACGGATTTTCTGAGCGACCTTTTTATAATACGTAACAAAACCACAGCAATTAATAATTTCCCCATTGGTCGGGCACGAGTCAAGTAGCTGGCAACACCATAATTAACGCTAGTGTGCGTCTTTGCACATTGTTTTACACACACTTTCCTATTAAGTGGCCGCATTCTGGAAACCGATTTTTCTTCACAGCGCGGTATCTAGTCGTAGCGCCGCCGCGGAGACCAGTTATTAATCTATGGTTGTTTGTTAATAACTATCATGCAAACTCTATCTTTAAAATTGACGGAGTTACAGATTTTTGATCCGAAACATGCCCAAATATTCCACTGTGCGCCGCGGAGACCAGTTTCTAATTAATCTATGGTTGTTTGTTAATAACTATCATGCATTTTAGCGTAACTTTGTTTTATATTAAAAAAATAATTTAGTCTAAAATAGGGAGAGATGAGCTAAGTTAAAACGAAAAGATAATTTGAGCAATAAAGTGTTCATTCAGACGACGCAGGTAGGTCAGAACGAAAAAAAGCTAAGTTTATTTTTAACACGCTGGCTAGATATTTTTTTGTAATTAGCAAATTATTTCTTCTCAGCCGTTGGTCCGACAGCTTTTGCCGATTGATCGGACAACGTGAACTGTTTTTTCCTAATAATCCGATTGGACTCGGACTAAGAGGATCAACTGTTGTAGTCGTCGTGATATAGTAGAGTCGAACCTTTTTAAAAAAATGACGATGGCAGAAATGACCCAACATCCTCAAAAATGGCGGGGTAGCATTAAAGAAATATAAATGTTTTATTCATATCTGAATAACAAAAATTTCAAGTTATCACTTGAAAGTTTTGTACGCTGTTGGTTTTCCAATGAAATAAAAAAATAATAATATCGTGATTCATATCTGCGGTGAGGGGCTCGATAGCCAAGCGCGATGCGTGTATCCGTAGCGAATACGCGTGTCAACCGATGATGATACGTAACCCGTACTGGATTGGTCGACATTTAGTAACATTTTCTGTCTCGAGCTCCTCCATGCTTTGGAAGGCACGTTATACCGTTGGTCCCGATTGTAATCTAAAGACGGCTGTCGTTAGTCTGTCAGAAGCATTAAGGCATCTTACGATGCCATTTTTTCCTTAGGCGATTTTTTCCCATATAATTTATTCGTTACGGCTATATGTATTTTTTTCCGAGAATTGTCAAATATATTCTCATTTCATTCACACCACTTGATGTCGCCACCATCTATGCAAAGTAAAACAATTACTGAGTGCCGTGTAAGTGTCAGTGCCGTTTTTTGTGTTAAACGCTAAGTAAGTGCTAATATATTATTAGTTTACTTTATTTTTAGTTAATATGAGTATAAATAATTGTATTTTGAAACATATGTATAGCAAAAATCAGCATTTTGATAGGTTAACAAAACTTATAAGCGCGCGCGGCAAAAAAAGGTGTCAAGTGCCGGGGCTTAGCGGTACGTGAGGCGGGAGAGGCCCGTGGACGGAAAGGTTAAGGCAAAGAGTAGTATTAATATATATAGGAAAGAGTAGTATAATATATGGGTTAAGGCAGCCTAAAAAAATCTGATACTTTTGGCCACTAATACACCTTGGGTCATGTTACTGTTGGTCTGGTTTCCCTGTAAAAAGGGTAACAGAGGTCAAAAGGTAGTCGCTCCATTGTAATAACCAGTGCTGCCAAATTTAGGACCCTGACTTTCAGCGTACCGTAGGTACCGAAGCGTAAGCTGAGGATGCAACTAGGAGAACATGCTCGGACGAAGAAAGAGAAGATTAATGTCTGCGGTAACTAACTATTACATATTTTAATATAGCCCTTAAATATTAGTACAGCGTTACGAATTATGTCTCTAATACGTGGTTCCTCATACGAATAGAGGATTTTGAAGGTCCGGTGATCAGTGGTACGCGTGACTTTACTAAAATTGTCAGACGCCTTTGTGACAGTTTTGGTAACAAATTTCCAACAGATCTTGTTCCTGTTGGTCTGTTTTCTTATTGCAGTTGATCCATTGCAATAAACAGTACCGCCATATCAAGATCTGCGATAAAAAGATCACCATAGTCTATAAATTTTAGCTAAAGAATCAACTGAAAAATAAACTCTAACAAAAATAAATATACAATACAAAACTCTTAATTGCACAAGCCAACAAGGATATGTATCCTGTATTACCTGTGTTTTGTATGTACAAAACCAAGGATACATTTTTAATAAGTACTTTTATTTTTATATTGACTAGATTTAAAATTAATAAACTTATTTTATAGAAAAGATATAAATTCTTCTGTAATTCTATAACATTCTTGAAATGGGTGGAAGTAATTCAACTGCCTGAGTCATAAGACTGAAACCTTATACTTGCTTGTTGTAAACTGTACTTGTTACACTGATGACGTCAAGCTGGAAACAAGGTGTAAGTTTTCAAGAAACTAATTAACTTTAAGACTTAGACTTCATAACAAGAAGGATGAGCTAAATAATTCTACCACAAGTACAGCGCACCTCGAGAGGAAATACGAGTTACATATGACGTATGATTCGGTCTATAAATAGTATCCTTTACTCTGGATAAACTGTGTGTGACCAAATCGCGTTTTCACACGAGTATCAAATACATGTGATGATCGTTTACAATCTCAATTCGTTCAATACATCATAATCATGAAGTGATTAAGTATGACTGAAGAAACTTAACACAATTTTACATTTTGTATACCGTGCTGAGATCTTGCTATTAGAAATTAAACTACTCCATATAGACTCAAAGTTGGACTATTGTGCTGGAGAAAAATGCTCCAATCAATCCAATTCAGACCAATTTATCCATTCTCCCGCAGCTCGAATCAACGCTCTCTACTGTAAATATGTTGGACACATAAAGAAAAGAAACACATTTTTAGAACAAATACATAAAAAAGCAGAAAGACATGTTCGTTATAAAAATGTAAGTGTATAATACAAGGCAGGCGAATCTAATCATCTTTGCGAGTCGTCAGACAGCAAACGATTTTTTAAAAAAACTTCAATGTCAACCCATGTCCTATGCAAGCTAATTTTACTTCAAATTACACTTGTTATACATTTAAACGAATGTTAAATTGCTAGTAGGTAAGTACGTTTAAAGTACGGGAGCTGAATTAAAACTGAAGTGGGAATTTTAACGTGAGTACAAAAAATGAAATATGGAGAGATATGGAGAGCCAATTACGTTCCAGTGGCAATATTACGCGTTAGTTTTATTGGCAACAAATAGTTAATATCTCTTGAGAAAAAAAATATCTCTGCTTTATGTAACCAAAAGTTAATTATTAAAATCTGGTAAATATAGGTAAATACTTTTGACTGCAGGAAAAGGTGCTTTTCGAAGTAAGGAGAAACTGGAAATATAAATGACCACTAATAGCAACGACGACCAATCCAATACAAGGCTACATTTTATAATTTCTAGCTTTAGATATCAATTTTGATTAAGTTAAATAAAATAATATATTTATCTTTTTAATTATTTATTTTAAACTTTATTATCTAAAATGGTACAATGGGTGGACTTGCAAAATATTATAATATTATTTTTTGTATGATACACGGAAATGGAGCGTCAGCGAAAACATAATCCGCTAAATACCTGATAAGTATGATTTGTTGCTTGTGAAGAACTGTTATATTGCACTCCATTATTTTTGTTTTTTGCTCTTTCTGATGATCTAAATGAAGTTTTTTTTTTATTAAAACACTTTTAAAGAAATCTTTACGGTAGTATATATTATAAATAAATTACCAATTTAAAACCACAGTTTAAAAAAAACAAATTAATTAATTAATTTCTCTCAGCATTTATAAAATGTGAAAAAACCGGACAATGGCTTTAATGATCAGCCGTGGGCAGCAAAAGATTGATTAACAAAAATATTTTTACATGTTTGAAAGGCCGTCAGTACTTCTCATTATTAGTCCCCTCGTCAATTGCTGCGTCCAAGAGGTAAGGACCCTTTGTTTTTACAAATTTATTATAATAACTAGCTGTGCCCGCGACTTCGTCCGCGTGGAATAGTTATTTTGGGAATCATGGGCGAGCGCTCATCATGCGGCGCGTGTGAATTTTGTTTCAGAGTTATTTTAAAATTGTATTATCTTATAAGATGTTTATTGAAATAAGGTGATGTCAAAGACAATTTTGTTCACAGTTAAATACTCTTAATCAATAACACATTTATTTGGATAAAGATTAATATTATTATGTTGATACAACTCTGACAAAGAATTTGTAATAATGCATTAATTTCGACCAAATTTGATTATCATAAAAACGGTTATTGTGAGTTAATCTTAAAAGATAGACATATACTGTCACGGACATTTTTTTAGATAATTTAAAGAGGAATAATTCTTTCATACATATTTTTTGGGTATCTCGAACGGTTTTCGCAGCGCACGCAACGGAAGCCCTCAAAGATCAATAATTTTCCCCGTTTTTTTCCACATTTTCGGCTGTTTTTTTCGCTCCTTTTAGTCGCAACGTGATGTTATATAGCCTAAAGCCTTCCTCGATAAATGATCTATCCAACACAAAAAGAATTTTTCAATTAGAACCAGTAGTTCCTGAGATTAGCGCGTTCAAACAAACTCTTCAGCTTTATAATATTAGTATAGATTAAAGTTACAATTTTATGTATTAGACCTATTAACATATTAAGGATATGAGTATAACTTTAAGCTGTGTACTTAATGCAGAACACCTCTTAAAGCCAAGGAGGGTTGAAATTAAATAATGAGGAAGTAGATAGGTTTTTGACGTGGTATTAAACCAAAACAAAGTTTTAAACCCCATCAGTATAATTTCAAATTTTGTGTTCAAATTTTATATTATTATTTCACGATTTTTCTAGAATATGCGCTAGTATGACACCCTGTGTATTTAAATCAAAGACCAAATTAAAAAAATATATATTAAAAATGTAACAATAACTTTTTAAGCCATTTTATTAACCCCAGAGTTTTTAACCGATGCTAATTTTCTCACTTCCCAGCGCTCTATATTAGTAATTTTACTTAGGAGAAGAACTCTTGATTAGATTTTCTTGGAGCAATTTCCATTTTAACATTACTTTAGAGTTCAAGGTTATGATAGTAAGCGATTACGATTTGAATAGAATCGCTCCTCGTTCAAAGGGAAACTTTACTATCCCCTTAAATCAAAGGACATCTTTTTGTTATCAGACTTTTACAGGATCTCGTAAAAATGCACTTTTATTGCATTGGATTTTGTGAGATTTGTTTTCAACGACATACTCTAACATATTCATATCGTGTCGATAACAAGATCTATTCTCTTGCAAACTAGGGTCAGTCAAATAAAAAAATCCTGTCGGTTAACATGTTTTTTTTTTTTATTTTTTTTATACAACTAAGTAGGCAAACAGGCGTACGGCCCACCTGATGGTAAGTTACAGTAGCCCATGAACGCCTGCAACACCGGAGATGTCACGAGCGCGTTGCCGACCCTGAAGTTTTACGCCCTTTTTGAAGGCTCTTATGTTCCAGTCACTGGGGAAAACCATGGCAGGGAGTTCATTCCAAAATCGCAGTGTACGAGGGAGGAAAATCCGTTTGAAGCATATTGTACGCGATAACATGGGATCCAAGGTATGGGGATGGAATCCCTGACGATGGCGAGAGGTGCGATGGTAAAAATTGGCTGTTCGCATCATGTCAAATAATTCCTGAGTATAGCCCATTATACAAGCGGTAGAACATGCATAAGGAAGCGAAGTCTCGCCTGAGACTTAAAGGCACAATACCGCTTGTTGTCTTTAACGAACGTAGCAGCCAGAAGTGGACCAACGACTTGGCGTTTCTTCCAAAGCACAAAGTCTTTTTCAATGAACAATCAGGTATTCTGTATACTTCTAAACTACTAGCTAAGAAAAAACGTTTAAATTTACTAGGCCCACCCTTAAATATATTCTCTCACTACACAAAGGTTGGCTGGAAAAGATTGTTTAGCAATAAGTCCAATTTTGCTCCATATTGTAAACAAAGTTGTAATTATATTTTTTTATTTCCCTTAATATATATTAGAATCATAATTTACAAAATATCTAGTATATTAAGCTACCGACTATGGTTTTACTAAAAGAAAACAACGTAGGTCTTGTGAAAGGACCTGAAAACATTCCTGAAGGGTCGGCAATGTATTGCGGGCGTCCATGGGCTACGGTGTTCGTTTACCATTTTTTAATTGTGCCTATACAAATAAAATATACTTTATATAGTATTCGAACTCACGACCTCAGTTTACCATTATGACAAGGTAACCCTGATGACTGATAATGACGACGGTGATCAAACAAATGCAAATAAGTAACATTAGACAATGCAAACAATAAAAAAAATAATGGCATTTCACATTTTTATAGTAAAAAGTAAAGAATCAAGTTCAATGAAAGTCCCTTGAAATGGCCAAAAAGGAAGCTGACCCCCGGCACCCTATGTACAATTATGTGCCGGTTACTCAGAGACTGAAGAGCCGGCACAGCTTCGCCAAAGAGATTCGACGCCTGATTGGCGAAGTATCCCAGTCAAGGGTTGATATCTGGAAAGAGAGATACCCGACGGCATCGCACATTCCGCTGTCAGAAAATCTACCTCCTGGACTTGATTTGCCCTGGCTGGCGTGGAAGTCTCCGAACTCAGGTCGGCCGGTGCAGGGAAAACATGTTCAGGTGGGTCTACAGTTCAGAGGATACCTGCCATTGTGGCGCCTCTTCCCAGACTATGGCGCACCTCTTATCTTGCCCTGGGTGCCCAGTCACCTGCACTCTCAGGGACCTTTACGAGGCCACTGACAATGCCTTGTCAGTGGCGGAATTTTGGTCTTTCCAAATTTGACTTTGCCGGAGTCGACTCGCTAAGAAGAAGAATTAAAGTTAGAACTAAACGGTCGTTGAAAGTCACAATAAAGGTCGTAAACATAACATCTAAAAATGGTTAATACCACAATATGCCGTAAAAACTATAGAAAAATGATATCGCATCATCGTAAAAGAAAGCGAGTGAATTATGGGCTGCATTAATGGTTAGGACTCATTTTATCTGTTTTCTATTTTTTTTTATCTGTCTGATATAATTTAATATAAGGTAGTGTAAAATTTACTATTAATCTATGAAAACGGTAACAGAATAAAAAAATAATTTAATTATTGCATCGAACAGTAAATTTGAAGGCAAGGAAATTGTTTGTTTTGGTGTTTTAATTTAAACATTAATAATTAATTTCTGTCTTGAAGTTTGATAACCCAGTATTTGAAGATGAGGGTTGTTTTTCATATATTAAATTTAAATAGCAAAAAGGTTTCAGCAACAATGATGAAATAACGTTATTCCTTTTCGTAATTCTGTAAAAAACTTAGGTCTCCATATTGATATCACACTCAGTTGGACTACTCATGTGGCTGAAATCAGCCGCTCTATTAATATTGTTCTTCAACAGCTGAATCGTCTCAGAAATTTTCTACCTATTAAAACGAAGATTCTTTTGGTTCAAACCTTAGTTTTTCCAATTTTGGACTATGCAGATGTATGCTATCCGGACCTTAATCAAGATCTTCTAAACAAGCTAGATCGTCTAGTAAATAACTGCATCCGCTTCATATTTTGCCTCCGTAAGTATGATCACATATCGCCTTATCGCTCCGAGCTTAGATGGCTACAAATTCGTCAACGCAGAGAGCTTAGGCTTCTCTGACACTCTTTTCGATCCTAATGAATCCTCAATCTCCTGATTATTTAAAATGTAATTTTAAATATCTATCCGACTCTCATGATCGTCAGCTTCGCTCTTCTAATTCTCTCTTACTAAGTACTCCTCTTTTTCGCACCAGTTTTATGGCTAATTCCTTCACTTTACAATCTACTCGACTTTGGAATGCTTTGCCTGCTGATATTAAGGAAAGTCCTAACAAATTTGTATTTAAAAAGCGGGCACGTGTGCACATTTTGGACTCGCTCAGTTAATGAAAACTTCTCAATGTGACTTGAGTTCATCATTGATATTTGTGTAGGTATATGTATATATATATATATATAGGTATATATTTAAAATGAAATAGTATTTGTGTATGTTTTATGTATGTTTACGTAGTGTATAAACTTAAGCTTTTGATAAAATTTTCTCTATAAGTAATACATTTTTCCCCCTTAACTTTTTTGCGCCAAACTATCTTTCCGTTTCTCCCAATGGTTGACTGGTAGAGAATGCTCTTAGCATTAAGTCCGCCAATTGTTATAAGTATATGTGTACTTTGTGGAACAATAAAGTTTTAATAAATAAATAATAACCTTGACGCACCCACCGCACACTGTTTTTTCAAAAATGCTATAAGCATGGCGTCATAGACTCTACATTTATTGACCAGTACCAGATTTCGAACAAATACGTAGTTCGAGAGTACCTAAAATTAAAGTTATCTCTTAATTATACTGTAATATTCTCATTTCAAGATTGTCTTAAACTAAGATCACTCACAATATATATTAAAGTCATATTCTCGAATTCCTATTCAAAAACTAACAAGCCATGTGAACAGTTATTTCAGAAGACACATTTAAGTCAATCAAGTCACAGGTGTTTCGACACTTAAAACAATTCTTCATTATCGTTGTCTCCGATAATAAAATTTATATTACCTACTATTAAGTACTTATGTACATGAAAACTTTACAACACAAGAAAAAGTTTATCAGACCTTTCGATTTAATAGAACGGCCGTGTCTAAAGACGCGCACGACAGTTTTATATTTGTCTTGGACATCCGCGGTGTAATAAAAACGGAATAAAACGCGTTTTACACTTCATTTTATAACATTCGTAAAATGTCGAAATGTACGTCTTTACGTCTACAACATTGCGATTGCGGGGACCTATCATGTTTTACTTAGCACTCGTAAAATTCATGCGATTTGTATCTCGAAATTACGTCCCGGAAGATGTGAAAATTATGTTTTTTTTTTATCTATGACTTTTGGAAAACATATTTTTTAAGCTACTTCTGGTTCACATCTTTCATTTATATTTCTGATATATAGTTTTCTATGTTTTGCAAATTTATTTCCATTCTTACTAAATTCAGAGTTTCTGTTTCTTTCTTTTTTCACTGTTTTCCTGTGAAATATTGGAACTTCACCAACTCACACCCATCGCTGAAAGGTGGTCATAAAGCCTAGACATAGAGATTTGATCTATGCAGGATGAAAGCCTGATGAAGATGAGTGTTTCTGCGTTAAGTTTTCATCACAGAAGACTATCGCGATACCTCGTTTCAACAAATAATCTTCTTGATAATTATGAGAGACGATATGAGTAAAAGTAAGATTTAAAGAGAGCTCATAATCAAAGCTTTATAGCGTATGATTATAATCCAACCACAAGAACTTCAGATTTTCTAATAAAACAAAGAGAAGATTCAGCATACTAGATTTTATCGGGCTAACAGCAATTGACGGTTTTCAGTAGCTGGATACTGCTTTTTGAACTATTCTTTTCAAAGCTTAAATAAAATTTCACCCTTTGAGTACTACTGAGCACAATAGCTCTTGTTGCCAATTTTTATTTATTTCTTAGAAATAAATGATTTTTACTAAGTAGCATAGAAATTATCAGTATTGATACTTGAAGTACGGGGTTATATGAGCTAATGATATAATTTTATAGTAAAATACCTTTAAATGTGAATTTTAATTTTAATTTTGAAAATCCTATCATATACTTGGGTAAAAGTCCATGTGGAAATCATTATTTATATTTTACTTTCTCATTAACACGATGCATGTGTTTACGAGTACATTAATAATCTATACGTCCATATTAATCTTATATATAAAAATCAATTGCTGTTCGTTAGTCTCGCTAAAACTCGAGAACGGCTGGACCAATTTGGCTATTTTTGGTTTTAAATTATTTGTGGAAGTCCAGGGAAGGTTTTAAAGGTGAATATATTCGGAGACAGTACGAAGTTTGCCGGGCCAGCTAGTTTATAAATAAATTAAAATAATATTACAATGCAAAAGTTTGTCTATTAAGCTCAAAAGTGAGTTTATATATAACTGATTAAAAACTCAATAGTAAACGAGTCATGTGTTCAATCATATGATTTAAAGGTGATTAAAAAGCAGTTACTGCTAAACATAGCAAACTGCAGGATTTCCATGACCTTCAAGGCATGCTGCAATGCGGTTAAGCTGGATCACGCTATAGTCACTGTTGCAAATAAATTCCTGTCTTAACCTTGGGCTTACTGATTAAATCTGATTTGAAATCATAGTACGAGTAATTTTCTTTATCAAGTGCAGGGTCAGGAAATATTTTGTTATGTTTATTTTGAGGATTTGTACAGAGTTGTATACAAGGAAATTCTAGTTTGAAGTTTGATATTATTTGTACATCATAATGTAGATGTACATCCTATGTATTATGTGTTATATACTTATTTTATGTATTTATGTATAATATGTAATCTTATGTATTATTACTTTTCTTTTGTAAGTAGATTTTAACATATTTTATCTTTCTTGTGTGTTCGTGATTTCGTCTTTATCGCCAACTTTTCTTTCTCTGTTTGGTTGACTGGTAGAGAATGCCACTTGGCATTAAGTCCACCATTTCTACAATTTTTTGTAATGTGCAGCTTTAATTAAATAAATGTAGCGCCAAGCTAACATAATTTTTGGAATACTACATAACTATCGACTACTTTTTCTAAAAGTTATGTAGTTTCTCGCGCATCAAAACTAAAGTGCGGTTAATTCATAAACTTAAATAAATTACTAGCCAACAATATAAACTAAAGTATTAGGAGCCGTATTGGATTGATCGCCATTTAGTAGTACTTTCTATCTCGAGCTACTCCGTGCTTCTGAAGGCATATTAAGCCGTTGGCCTCGGTTGTCATCGAAAGACGGCAGTAGTTAGGCTGTCAGATGCCTTAAGACAGTCTGAAAAAAAATCCTTGGGTCATAGTCTGGTTTCCCTGTAAAAAGGGTTACGAAAGTCAAACGGTAGTCGCTCCATTGTAATAACCAGTGCCGCCAAATCTAGGACCATGACTTTCAGCGTACCGTAGGCTCCGAAGCAACTAGGAAAACATGCTAGAATGAACAAGAATATAAACTTACGTAATAATAACAAATGCTTACGACAAATGTACAGCCAAATTCATTAAACATACTTTTCAAATAAGTTTTTGATAGAGTTAAATAATTTACCTTAATCGAATCAAACAAATCATCTGCTCTTACTTACTTTTTGATACTTACTTTTTTTGTAACATTTTCTAAATATACAAATAATAATCATAATCATATCTATGATGATGAAAATGGAATAAATACAATTCTTTTTACCGAACATGCAGATGGTGCCGAATGTGCTCCACATGTTCCTCCCGCTGTAGCTGCAGCCAATGCACTGCTTCCAGGCACCTGTTAAATAAAATTATAGATAATAATATTGAAAACTCCAATTAATTTATTCATGAAGTAACTGTAAATGATCTCTAAGATAACAGAAAGTATATCAATAATAAGCAAAATGAGCTCACAATTACTGGTAAGACTAGTAAAGTAACGATGTTTCATAAATACATCAGAAAACTACATCTTTAGAAGTTTAAATCTACATACTGGGTACTAATAAATTACGTATAGCTAATGCCATAGCTAAAATTGATATGTATTTGTAGCATGTGTTTTTTAATTAAATGGAAAAGTTTACAGGGACAGATAGTAGGAACGCAAGCGTATTTCATACAAATAATAGAAGTATGGTCAGATTCCTTTTAAGGAAGGATGTTGTAGCAGTATCAGGCATAAATACATAACAGACCATATTTTTATCCTATAGCGGCGTTGGTACACGTGGATGGCACTGATCCACCTGCCAAAATATTATTGATTTGGAATAATTTCTAGCTAATTTTATTCTTGGAAGACTTTTGCTCATTACTAAAAAAGTTGTTGAAATGCTATTTGAGCTGAATGATTAAAGTTCTGTGACATCTAACTTGTTAGGTGCGGATGAACTGAATAACAAAATTGAACAGAATGTACAAAATAATATTAATTTAAATACACTAACATCAATCATCAACAATATTTTCTTTCTCACAAATCGAGCCTAATTTGTTCAAAATTTCACAATCAGCTTGAAATAATGTCGTAGAATTAATCAAAATTTCTGATTCTAGGTTCTCACCTTTAGTTGCTCCTGCTTGTAATCAGGCTGATACGGCAGCAGCATTCGGATTTTGCCCCACCGGTTGAAGAAGAGTGCTATTGCTCCCACCCAGAATACCAGCACCATTACTACGATACCAATCTCCACACCTCGTATCTATAGGAGTAATCATTATTCATTATTAATCATGTGATACTAAATGCAATATGAATACTAGTTTGTCATGTTGATTTTTTTACTTCTATTTTTTTATTTTTTATTAGACTAGCTTTTACCCGCGGCTTTGCATTCGTACTTAAGTCCTGCAGAAAGACAGGAACAGTAAGTTTTCCATAAAAGGTATCATACATTAAAATAAATCTATGTGATTCCCAAGAAGGGAACTACAACATGGGATCTTTCCTAAAGGGCGGCAAAGGATTTCTTAAGGGTCAGCAATGCGCAGGTGATGCTCCTGGTGGTCATGGGCTATGGTGTATTAAAAAAAATATTACAGTTTTTTAATGTAGAGCAACAACTTGAATTGTTGTCGTCAATATAATGTTTTGCTTAGTAACTAACTAGGCTTTACTTGTTTCCAAAAATTGAGTTTGATGTTATAAACGTCCTTGAAACCTTCAGCTCGACAGCATTAATAATTCAATAGAGTAATTATTTAACTTCAGATTGTTAAACTGAGCTGAACCTATTACAGTATACGTGTTGTGCATAACATGAATCACGCAAACTATTGTATAATCCCTAATTCACTTAATCCATGATTATGATCACATAATTTTTGATCGTTATGCTTGGTCATAGTGAATAATTTAGAGTTGAATGACGTAAATGAAAAATATATTTTCTTCCAAAATATTGGTGGATTTACGATTTTTGTGAGATAACTGACGTCTATTTGAATTCTCTGTGAATTTATCTTTGTATAATATACATACTGCTTTTAGAATATCAATGTCTAATTTCACCTGTCATTCAACAGAGCCCAGGAGATGCAGACGCATGTAGATTATAAGCCAGACGCCAGTCAGCATTAAATACCTCGGCCTTACCTCAATTACTATTGTAATAAATATATTGAGCACATCGACATAATACATTATTATGTCGATGATTGAAAATAGTGCTCTCATACTATTTCACCTCCCAGAATAGGTCTAGGATCAACCGCTGAGTAGTGAGAAAATCACAAATGTTGTACTTTTATTTTTTATGTGCGTAGGCAACAAGCATGCTCTCCGCCTGATGGTAAGCGGTTACCGCAGCCCATGGACCCCTGCAATACCAGAAGTTTCACGGGCGAGTTGCCGACCCTAAATTTTCTTTCCACTTTAGATTGAAATCCCGTATATCTAGTTTCAATTCTGTAATGTATATTTTTACCGTTGGTAAAGTAGGCGAAGGGTCGGGCGGCGCGGCTGAAGAGCGGGGCGTAGCCCCACCCAGCCCTCCGTCCTGCTGTGGCGAAGTTCGAGGGGGCTCTGAAAGAGGGTAGTAGAATCAGACCTGGGCATTTACTATCGTTTCTTCAGTTTTTTTTAAATAAGGGAAACACGTAGAATGGGCAAAATATGAAAAAAAAATGTTATTATGTCGCAAAATTACATTTTTAAATAAACAAAAGCAAAATAATTTATTCGGCTCTTTACTTCTGAGTTAAAAGAAGCCCGAAATAAGAATTCAGTTAACTAAAATGATATAAAAAAAAACCGCCCAAATGCGAGTCGGACTCGCGCACCGAGGGTCCGTACAAATCTGTAGGTATCGCGTTCACGAGGAAAGGGATAGTAAGTTTAAAATTATTAAAAATATTTTTATTATATGATGTAAGTAAAAATTTACGATTTTCGCAATTTTTACTTTATCTGTTCTATATGACGTTGCTTTGTACCAAATTTCAAGATTCTGAGTTCACGGAAAGTACCCAGTAGGTTTTGGTTCCCTTGCTAGTGTCGAAAATTTGAGGAAATTTTTGGCATAAACGGCTGTATCTTTAGATTGCGTTGGCTTAGAAGTTTGATTTTTCACAGCTCCAAGGGACAGTAGATTTGAGTGTTTGATATAAATACCAACTTGATACCTCAACGCGGTTCTGAAAAAAGGTTCTTGACAGACAGACAGACGGACGGACAGACAACAAAGTGATCCTATAAGGGTTCCGTTTTTTCCTTTCGAGGTACGGAACCTTAAAACCAGGAGAAATATTAAAAAGACAATTTAAGAAGTCCAAATGTTTTATTTTTTTAAACTCCCCTACTAAGTCCAGTCACGTCATTACTTAATTTGGATGAGAGATGGAAAACATTTTTCATATTTTAAATTTCAAATTCCTATCCATTGACTAAATTTTGGTGGTGTAAAAAGTCAACTAAAAATAATTTATTTACAAACCGGTAACGTAAAATACCGTTACATCTAGTTAAAATCACATTACATTCAAAACCTGTAATTATCATAGTTTTATGCTGGATAATTTAGTTTCAAGAGAAAATATGACCTATTACAAGACAGTTTAAATGTCAAGTACAATTTTAGAAGTCGGTCAGAGCCCTCGAATACACTCGGAGAGAGAATTCGTGTTGGCCAATGAGACGATGAAAGTCCAGTTCTAAAGTTAAAATTAATAAAAGCATACGAGAACTAAATAATATAAATACACAACTGAAAGGAGGGTTTGCTTCCAGAGTGTCAATTCCGCTAATTTACTTAAAGATACTTTGCGACTGATAATTAATTACGACTTACGATGCAATTTTGATAAGCTCAATATTGGTATTCTGCTAATACAATTTTGAATCTCAATCTAATTGCAATTGAAACGTAGTTGAATAGCAATGGCTTGTCAAACATTTAAACCACCATAAATATAACAATATAACCATCAAAACTAAGATCACGGTACTGGAGTAATTATTATTATCAATTATGTGGCTCTTAAAATAAATTTGTTTAAACTCCAAAGATACTACTCAAACAAACACAAAATAAAGTTATTAAAGCATTTCACGAAAACAAACATAATTATACAAAGTAACTCAATTAAAATTATTCAAAATTGACTAACAGACTGGCCGAAAGTCTCGCAACTTTTCAATTATATTGTTTTAAATATTGAAAAGGGTTAATTGAAATGAAACACGTGATCGACCTGGGGGTCAATTCCGCTAATAAACTTTAAAAGACCGTGATATTCAATTAAGACTAAATTACGATGCATTTTTGATATGCTCAATACTGATATTCTGCTAACACAATTTTGAATTTTTTACTTATTTGCAAATAAAACGTTGTATTTGAATGGTAAAAGTAGAAAAAATGTAAATAAAATAAATAACAGAGTACCGAAATGTTGAAAGAATTGATGATATTTTGACTAGCTAAATTTTCCAGTTGTAGTTCAATGGCATGCCAATGGAGTACGATTGGTCTTAAAATTAGTAACAAAATACCAGAAACATCAAAAGTTGTTATTCCGATCTAATTACGATTCAATTGTGTACTATGTAAGATAAGAGAATTGACGCCCTGGAGTCTGTCACGTGGGTGTGTACTTCATACCGTCGAGATAATATTGGTATAACGATTTGTGTTTCTACATATAAATATTCGAGCTATATACTCTGCCATCCGTCAGCTATAAGTTGTTAATTTTATAGGTCAATTTTGAGTTTTTGATGTCTTTTATACAGAAAAAAATCTCTATGGATCTGTCTTAAAAACATTTTTACCGCTTGTAGTTTTGAAAATATAAAATATAAGAACACCGTCAGAAGGACAATAAATAATAAAATATATAAATTATTATATTTTTTTTTAACCTTGTATGTTCCACTGATGGGCAAAAGCCTCGCCGCTCGCCTTCCATGCAAGTCCCTGGACAAACACTTTCTGGCCAGTTTTTATCAAATTGTGGAAGTTCGTGTGCCCATCGCATTCTTGGCCTTCCTCGCTTTCTGTACCCGTCAGTTGGGACCCAAGAGGTTAAAATCTAGGCCTATCTTTCGGGATGCATGCGGCAGATGTGTCCAGCCCAATCCCATTTCAGTCTAGCCGATCTTTCTCCTACATCCACTACGTTAGTGATGGAGCATAACGCGATTCCTAAAACGATCGATAAGTTTGACACCAATAATAATACTACGATAATATTGCTCTCTGGAAAATCTTCAATTTGGACCGTTGTTCTTGAGTAATTGACCATGTTTGGGCGCCATATTATTTATTACCAGAAAATTTACAGACTTTCTTAACCTACCTAAGCTTAGAAATATTAATATATTTACAGTAACTGTCCTTCTGAATAAATGGGTATGGGTATTTTACATGGAGTAATTATAAAGGGGAGATGCCGTTTGAAATGGCGCAGTGACGTACTCATTGGCGCCTCGCCGACACTGCAGTGGGCGGAGCTTGTCGTTGCTCGTGCTCTATGATTGGAGCCACGGCCGAAACCAAGCACCCCGCACGTCTGCCTTCCGCCCCGTGTAGCCTCACAAACGCTTTCTTACAAAACGCTTATTAAGGCATCTCCTCTTTATAATTACTCCATGGTATTTTAGTCCTTACTTTTACAAATCTCTTTTTAAACTCCCTCTTCCCGTTTATCCTCTTCCTTAATCGACTCTTCCTTTTTCCTTTAAACTACCTACTCCTAATGATTTCTTATGTTTTCGTCATTATCAAACCCCGAAAAAACCAGTATGAAAGTAGTTTCATTTAATGACTACGTACTCTCTTATTTTATTTAAAAGTTAACATGAAGATTTGCTATTTATCTTGAGTTCTTTATTTGTTTAAAATATCTCCTTAACTGACTGTACTAAACTCAAATCCAAATAAATGGACTCGTCTTAAACGACTCGTAAAATCAGAATAACATCGCGGTACGTCAATATTTTATCATAAATGAAAAAGAGTACAGAATAAACACATCATAAAAAATGCCTCCAGTAATCATTTCTTAATGAAATTAGCATAAATCACTTCAGATATTCATTGGCCCGTTTAGTCCGGTCCCAACATATAGTTTTACACGACGTTTTATTCTTTTCTTTTCAGGGGTAGGATAGACATCGTCCCTTTTAATCGGCTGCATACGTAACGTTAAGCTTAAAATTAATAGTAAAGGAAAACTTATCTTTAATAGAAGGTGAAGTGACATTTCGCCATACAATGAGTGACTTTCTGACGACTCCGACATACCTCTAGATATGCATGCTAGATGATGGTAATTCCGATGCATATAAATAAGATTCTAAGTCGTCGATATATTTAGTTTATTTTATATTTTATTGTCACACGTTACTTGAAATTTAAATTATAGAATGTAAAAAAAAATATTTATAGAGAAATCTCTCCTGCGTTGTCTTTATTTTGTGAATGTAAAATCTAACTACAGGGATATCAAATGCAAGCAAATGAACTTACTGGCGTTTCGCCAGAGGCATGGTGTTTTATTTATTGCACTCAAAATAACGCCGATCCTTGTACAATGGGCATACTAAATGGCAGCCGGCAATGAATGACAAGCATTTATCTGCTGGTCTTTAAACTAGTGTGAGCATAGCTTAAACTTTAAAAAGGTTACAGAGGTCAGAGGGAAATCGTACTATAGTAATAACCAGAACTACCAAATCTAGAACCATGAAGCGTATTCTGGGCGTAAGCTAAGGTGCATTTTTCTCAGTAAATAATCCAATTATTATAAGCATAGCCGCCATTTTCAGGAACCATAATGAAAGCATGTATCGGGCTTTGTAAAGCCGTATTTAAGGAGCTTTAAATAATCCAATTCCTCGTTATTCTTATCCTACAAATATTATACAAGTGATATTGTATATGTTTTTGTTTGTTAATCTTTACTCTTTATTTACTAGACCAATCTTCCTAAAATTTCTTATATACATAGGATTACATTGTCAATCGACAATGTGTACCCTGGTATTAGAATTGTTCGGAACCGCCTCTCGGCCTCTGACGTGGTTCCTTTAACGACCACCTAATGGCAGCCGGGACCAACGCCTTAAAGTGCCTTCCGTCCGAAGCACGGAATCATCTTTATTATCAGACAATAGGCGAGATTCAATCCTGCAAGTCCTAACCAAACTGGAAACAACTAAACAAAGTATGCTTTCCGTTAGAATCGAACTCTCGACCCCGGGTCGAAGGCGAACGCCTTAACCACTGGACCACGGAGGCAGTTAAGTGACAAAACGAAAATCTATAACACGTTAATACTATCTAACAGTATTGTAACTTAAGACTCTGTATCCCTCAACCTTTCGGTATTTGATATTGCGATATTTGATATAATACGTACCCGTAATGAATTAAGGTTGAAAGTGGCGATACCAGTTGGCCTGTCATCCAGCCTCAGTTAAAATCAGTGTCTGCCATTTCGGTTGTTATTTTTCAGTTTTAATTTAATAATTCAATAACTATAACCAAATATTGTAATTTTTTTAGGTATCCTTCTTGCTCATTAACTAATTAAGTTATACTTTTTATAGACGCAAAAAAAGTTGGTAGTTGTCGCTGAAAATATCAAGTAATTCGCGACGAAACTTTTTCGGGATATAACTTTTTTGCTTATTTTATTTTGCTAGGTTGTAAATACTTTTTTGAAAATATTTTGCTGTAATCATTTATTATGAATCTTTGAACTGTACTTCATATTTTTTTCATGCTAGTATTCCATGGAAAATAAGGCTAACTGTGCGACGAAAAAATAGACGTTTTACGGTATTCCTCTGATGCACAGCGCCTTAATAAACGGACGAAGCGCGAGTTATACCTACGCGCTCGGATCTCGGCATGCGCTCGGCATGAAACATCGGCGAATGTGCCGCAGTGACGAACGGACGGTGTTTTGTTTTTTTAAACTATCCCAATTTTAACTAAAAATAAGTACCTATTTAATATGACAAGTATAGTGTGCTGTTTTTTGTTGCATGAATTCGCCGATTTGTTTTAAGTCTCAAACATAAACATGGTTTTTTGTTTAAATCTACCAATCAAAAAACAACATGAGTTGACTTAGGTTTAGGATAAGTTAGTTTGTTTTACAATTATATTAATCGTATCTATTATAGGTACTGTACACTCTTTGATGCCCATGTACTCGTTTTTTCGCTTTGGTTTTCGGGTTGACTGGAAGAGATCCCTATCAGGGATAAATCCGGCTCTTGTGGTGCTCTATTTTGTTGTAACAATGTTCTTTCTGTACAATAAAGTTTTTACATGCATTTTTATTGAATACATCCTATTCCATTCACAAATTATTTTATTTGTTTAAATAAAAAATAATAACATTAACAATCACAAAATCAGATAGAAACCCAAAGTAAGCATTGTCATGCTCTAGGCGGGCAGCCCTATCGCATTTTTACGTACGGCGCGTAGGTATTTAATTCAAAGATACGGCCGAGTTACAATACTGTTAGATAGTAGTACCTAATAAGTTTAGTAGATCGCGATTAGTATAAAAATTGATTACATTTTTTTTTATAATTTTGATTAGTCTTTATCGCTTGCACACCGTGTCTACGAGCCCTATTCCCGTCGTATTTTTGTAGATTGTAAGTACGTATGCTAATTCACGAGTAAAAGTGTTAAATAACACCTTGTTTTGTGACTTTTCCATCTGCACTTTCAAACAACAACAGGAAGATCAAACGTGGGCAAATGAACTGATTGGACTACTGCCAATAATGGCTGCCTTTGGTCTTTGTCAGTCAAGAATATCAGTTAGCTAAACAAACATAATGTATTCGTCTTTCAACCATTCTATTGGTTTATTTTGAGGAAGCACTGCCTATGTCCTGTTATCAACTTCTGAAATCTTACTGAAATGTTCATTCGCTTATTTTGTTAGTTGCGAAATATTTATGTACTTGTAAAACTTTTAACGTTTTATCCGATACGAAATTAATTTCATTTACAGAAAATTTTTCTTTATCTAGTAGTGTATTTTTGTAATATTGAGAATGCATTAGAACAAACTAGCCAAAAGCATTAACTATCATCTATTCCCTGCGAAAGTAAGTTTTAAACTTATGTTATGGGAAATCAACTTTATCGTTTTGAATGAAAGTCACCTAAAGGGAGAAAGCGAGACTCTTGTCTAACTGTCGATCTGTATGTGATTGATCTTATAAAACTTATTATTAAGTGTAACTTTAACGAATTTTCTAACACAAGTATAATTGCTTTTTAATCTTTTAGTATAATAAAAATCATTCGCAAAATACCAGAAGAAACATTAGGTATTTGATCCCATAGATGGCTACGTCAAATTTGTTCCAAACGAAAGTATAAAATCGACTAATACGCTTAGAGTTTGTGGACCACGAGAAAGTCTTCGATTCGTGCTTAATTGACTATCGGGCAACTTACCAAATTAGTGTAGTTTTGTGCCATTGACACGAAAGAAGAAGAAGATTGACTATCGGGAAGCACTAGAATAGGTATTACTATGTCGGTTTGAACACAAGAAAAAAGTACAAAGGCTATACCACAACAAATTCTGTTAAAGCCCCTAGAATTAAAAATTGAAGAGGTCGTATTTCCAATACTATTCACCAAAGCAATGGAAAAAACTCAAATCAACATGTACAGTTGTATGTCTAAAACGAATTCACATCACAGGGAAGTACATGAAAGATCAAATGATAGGAAATGTTTTATTTATTTATTTAAATTTTATTACAAAGAATGTAAATGGCGGACTTAAAGCCGTGGGCTTTTTCTACCAGTCAACCAACAGTATTAAGGTCACCAAGAACAATAGGTTCACTATCCATTGGCATAAAAAAATTAACCATACAATATGTTGGCATATGGTAATTTAAACTAATGATATTTACGCATAATTTTTTTAACCACAACAAATTTAGCATAATTGTCTAAATCATAAATAAAATCAGCATAATCATATTTAAGCACAAAATTACAAGCAACTTTATAAAGGCTTATTAGTATAACCTAACCTAACCTACTTTTCTGGTAGCAAGTCTTTTCTAACTTTCCTTTGTTTAACTATACACTATGCCTAAAAACATTCTGCAAATTATACTTTATATATTAGACCTAAATATAATTATGCAACAGTACATATACTGCTAAAAATCAATTATGCCCAAGTAATATTATGCCAAAAAAAGTATGCCAAATTCATTGTGCCAAAACATTTTAGGAATAAATACATTATGTCAACGAAAGGGATCCCAGAACAATATGATAATTAAAATCAGAACTTAGACCATCAAGTGCAGTTTCGAGGTCGGAAAAATAATTGGTAGATGGAGGACAGTACACTACACGAGAACGGCTCTGGAACCCCCTACAACAATATCAAGTGTGCTGCGTGTGTGTTATTTCACTGCGGAGATAAATATAAGAAGGTAGACCAAATTAATTTTTTCAAATGAAATATACAAATCTCTAGTAGAAGTTAAATTGCTTTTAGTTCAAAGTACCGTAAAAATAACATTGTAATTTTGCCATGAAAATGGTATTTCAATTTAATACGGTAATGCCGAGAGTTGTTTGCTAAAACTTCGCAAAGGTGAATTCGTTCTCATTTTTACATCTTCCTTTTTTTGATAGGTACTTTTTTAGGGTTCTGTTCAGAAAGTCTGAAAACAGAACCCTATTAATGATGTGATGAGCCATCACTCTCCATACATGGGCCCATGAAGTAATTACAAAGAGGAGATGCCGTAATAAGCGTTTTGTAAGAAAGTGTGACACGGGGCGGAAGGCAGACATGCGACATGCTTGGTTTCGACCGTGGCTCCAATCATGGAGCACGAGCAATGACAAGCTCTGCCCACTTTTGTGTCGGCGAGGCGCCAATGATCACATCACTGCGCCATTTCAAACGGCCATTTCAAATCTCCTCTTTGTAATTACTCCATGCATAGGCCCTTCAGTCCGACCAGAATGCATTATGTCTGTAAGTATCAGATGATATAATAGATATTGGGGACACAGAAATAAGTTGGCCATGTAGGCGTCACCTATGTGCTACAGTTTAGCCTCGCTATATTAAGACTCAAGAGGCTCAAGATACTGACCCACACATACATAACAGATACGAACACCACAAATAAATATACTATCTTATATTCCGAGGCAGCTTTTACGGACATAAAGCGATGTGCAAGTTCACTGCTCGGGGTCTTTTATTTGATGTTTTGTACTAAAGTGTATGGCAATAGGAACTAAGTAGGTACCTACTCTATACACTGACGCAACAGGTGCGCCCTATGCGTGAATAGGCTGAGTTAACACTGTCATTCGCATCTTTTACTACTCATCAAAGATCAAAGAACATAGGTACGAAACATATATTAAAACACGAAAAACAATGTATAAAAGCACCAAAACTGAAAGAGTAGAGATGTTTCTATATTTATATACACAATTCCTGATACGCATATCATGAATCCTAAAAACATGGCAGATGAATGCACACAGCACGCAAGCAGCAAGTGACATATCTCATAAAATCTCATACATTGCAAGCATTGAGAAAGGAACGTTTATTTCCGTGTGCGTGTTGATACTCTTTGATTGTAAGTACACGTTGCAAACGCATTGTGTGTGTGTGTTTGTGTTTGTGTGTGTGTGTTTGTGTGTGTGTGTGTGTGTGTGTGTGTGTGTGTGTGTGTGTGTGTGTATATGTGTTTGTGTGTGTGTGTACGCGCAACACGCACTAAATATTTAGATAATAACTAGTTAAGTCATCAATTCTTCTACGAACAGTTTTCAAATACTAGGTACTATGAACAGCTTCACTTCGACAATAAACTCAAAATAGACGAATAAAAATGAAACAGCCTAAAATATAATGTAATAGGTACTTATATTATACCACAGATACATACGTTAATTAATAAAAATAAAGCCCGCAAAATAAATTTGTTCCTCACAAAGAGACTGTAAGAAAATGTTTTGAGACTAAATTTATCTTTTAATTTAATATTAAGACACAATACAAGTAGCTATTATACATAAGTAGCGCAATCCATTTAGCCACTTTGAAAGATTTACGGGTCTCAGTTACTGGGGGTAATAAAACCAGTCTTGACATAAAAGAAGTAGGAAAATCCACTAGACACTATAAAATAGCTGTCTGTAGTCTTAACATGCAAGAAAACTGAAAAGAAGTTTAAATATTGTAACGAGACTGGCTGCAAACAAAAAAATATGTAGATTTGAATATTGAACGAGGGCTTTATTCACTAACACTAAGGAGCAGTTGAAAAATAATTTGAGTCACATAATAACGTGCCTCTTTTTTCTCTCTTCCTACATTATATCTACGATTTTTGGTTATATTCTAGGCTGTATGATTTGGGACCGGGCTATCGAAGAATGCTTACAGTAGTCATACTAATATTTTCATAGTCGCAATTCGCCACTATTCAAAGAGAAGTATGAAGTAATTCTGAAACGGATTTTGATGAAATTTGGTGTGAACGACCCGGAGTCAAACAAAGGCTAGATAATTTTTGACGCAGGTTCAGCTGCGGGAAACAGCTAGTAAAATAAACAAGTTGTCCAAGAGGGACTTATACTTTTGTTGGAAAGGTCGTGTGCTCTACAGCATAGTTTAGGAACGCTAACAAAACTAAAAGGTTATGGTTTTATTTGAGATTATTTTATTCAGTTATGAAATGTAAAGGGCGCTCTTTGCCCCTGGTACATTTGTCTTCTTTATCTTAGTCAGCTTACGCTTCAAAGCCTAGGGTACGCTGTAAGTAATGGTC
Source organism: Euzophera pinguis (assembly GCA_947363495.1). NCBI lineage: Eukaryota > Metazoa > Arthropoda > Insecta > Lepidoptera > Pyralidae > Euzophera > Euzophera pinguis. The sequence continues at coordinate 11,678,263 of OX376164.1, read as the reverse complement.
CTAGGTTTGGCGGCACTGGTTATTACAATGGAGTGACTGCCGTCTGAACTCCTTAACCCTTTTTACAGGGAAACCAAATCAACAGGATCATGACCCGAGGTGTGTCAATGGCCAACACTGTCAGAATTTTTCAGGCTGCCCACTAAAGGCGGCTGACACAGCGTGACTGCTATCTATCGATAACAACCGGGAGGAGTTCGAGATATAAAATGCCACGAAATGTCGATACGCGGGTCGCGCTAGACTATCGAGCCCATGGCACATTTGTACCTATCGCCAATCTTTTGTTACCACCTCTCCATCTCACTCCATTATCTACAAACGAAATGAGACATCCCGTTAATAGAAATGAGCTGATCGCATGTCTGTCAATTTGTTATAAGCACGCGAAATGCGAGAACTGAAGCTCGTTCACTCTTTCACAAGTACACACTAGATAATACTCGAACTATTTATAGATACTCGTAGTTCCTAACCTATACTAAAATGATCTATCCATACTTCCATACTAATATTATAAATGCGAAAGTCTGTCTGTCTTTCTGACTGTCTGTCTGTTACGCTTTCACGGCCAAATCGCTGAACGGATTTTGATGAAATTTGGTATGAATATAGTTGAAGACCTGAGGTCAAACACAGGCTACTTTTTCACTCAGGTGGAGCTGCGGGAAACAGCTAGTCCTGAATAAAGCTGTAAAGTTTGTTTTGTTTTGCTATCACTAGATTTGGAGCAACATTTCGATACACCATTCTTTGAAAGGTAATGTAAGCTAAGATTACCTCCGGAAGGTTTAAACGAGTATGTTTGAAACAAAACCCGAACAAAGCCGGGATCAGTTTTCTTCAAAAATGTCTTGCAAATATCCATAAGATATTATTATAAGATTTTTTTCTTTAAAGGAATATTTAAAATATATTAAGAGCAATGATAAATCTAAACTACGATTATATTATCAAGACTGCCTAGTTCACTCGATCTCTGTTGGGTTTTGCTTGAAAAATTGGTGTCACAAGATTCAATTATAGCTTTGGCTATTTGGCGATTTGGCTACAAACACACCGGTAGCATGAACCCGTTGGTCTGGATTTCTAGTCGCTGTAATAACTACATTCATTAAATCGATGGTCGTCATGGTCAATCGACCCTGTTTACCCTATTGTCAGAGTTTTACGCAAATGCCTTTCAGCATCTGACGTGATTTCGTTATTGACCGGTAAAAAGCAACCGGAACTAAATTGTTATTTTTTAGTGAAAATGAGACAATTATCTATCTTTATAATTAGATTATAAGAAATTGATTTACTTACCCAGCGTGCGGAAGACAATAGGCCTGCTTCTATACTTATGGCCGCCCCATAGAGCGGCGACGGTGACTTGGTACTGCGTGTCAGCTTCCAGCCCACTCAGTATCACTGCATCGGAGTTACCAGCAACCTCCAATACCACTCTGTAACTAACGATCAATCAGTCAATTTCGTGGTAGTCTATTGACAAGGAAGAAGGAAGAAAGAAGGGAGAAATTGAAACGCTAGTCTAATAGATGTAAGAAAACATAAAACCAGTAATTGAATCACAGAAACAGGATGAAGTGTGTCCAGCAGCTGGAAGCAGTTCATTCCTTATTTTTGTGACTCCAAATTTAAGTTGTTGAAGTTACTCAACTCACTGCCATTTTAATACATGTCATGATTGAATGGAGCCTGGAGACCTATTTTTGAAAAGAATGACTCACTCAAAATCGGTGAGAGGTATGAACACCGTACGAGTCACCAATAATATCATTTGACCACTTTTCAAAAATTGGATTCCTGATTTAAAAGTTACGCTACGAATAAAAGCTTGTAATAAATTTGATGTGAAAAGTTAACAAAGCAAACGTTTTCTCTCTGTAAAAGCTAAAGAAATCAGATGAAATAATTAAGTCAAAATATTATTACACGCACGCCAACCAAAACTTTTTTGATTTTTACACATACCTACATAAAATCTAAGCCACACACCAGACAAATATACATACAGGGTTATTTTGAAAATACTGGCCAAATTTTTGCAGTATGTTTAGTATGTGAAACTAAATCACATTCAATAAAAAAACTGTAAAATAAGTCTGATAACTGACCAAAATTTTTGGGCCTCCCATACAAAATCGTATCAGCTGATCACTAGATTTAATATTCACCAGTCAAGTATAATTTCAGTTACTCGTAATAATTTCAAGTATCATATACACAAAAGATAAATTGCTATTGAAAACTCGAGCTGTTAACAAAGCAAAGAAAGGCATAACCCATACAATGCATTATACCTAACAATACAATTACAAAAAGTCACAACACAACATTTTTCCTCAGGAAATTTATCGGTAATACGTCTTCCGGCGGCTACCCCGCCCGTTCCGACCACAATTTGTGTTCTTGGACTTTGATATTTTAGGGTTCTTTCTGAATATTATGATTAACCCTTTTTCATATACTAGGTTCTGTGAAAAATAGACTTCGCGAATTATCTCCAAATATGCGATTTATACATAAACCGCTGCTATAAACTTCCCCCATTCACTGCCCTTTTTGAGTTTTTTTACAGCACTTGTAAAGAAACCGACATACGACGCTGTTATCAAATAAGTATGATTGAAATCCGTCTATCAACGCTATAGCTAACTTCCCCTATTGCCCTCATTTTTCCTCTAATCAAAAATATCTCTCGACAAAAAATAAAAAAATCAAGGAACACTTGTGTTGTCATTTCTGGACGGGTGTCCAGAAATGAGACCTTTAGACCGGAACATACATTTTTCCGTACAAAAGCAAAATTGGTCAGTCTCGAAATGGAGACTTCGCTTACGATCAGTCAATTACAATATTACACTGACTGGAATTGATGCAAATATATAAAATTTATTTAATATTATCCTAATTAAATATTTTTACTTCTTCGAACCTAATTTTATTCACCCCTTTCTTCCTTTGTGCTACTACCTTACTATTTATACGTAATAAAACGTTTTGTTCGCGTGTAACATTACGAATCGAACAAAGGGTTTATTTAGGGTAAACGTAAGTGAAATTGAAGAGAAAGCGGAGGTATTTTCACTGACAGCAAATTAATTTAAATTTAACATAACAAGGTAAATCAAATTGTTCCTTTATTCACATTATTTATTTAATAAAAATTAAACAATACACATTATAATGGTATTGTGATTTTATTTTTTAATACAATTTTTATTTATTACTGATGTAATAGCCATTGGCTTTTTCGCCAAGTCACCCAACAGGTGATGTTGAGAAATTTACTTAATTTAATTTCAACTTGAAGTCAGGGGTGTTCATCTTCAGCCATCTTTCCGATGGCTTGAAATATGACATACGGGTACGCGAGCCCGACTTACCCGAGCTGCTACTCACTCAACCCAAATCCATCCAGGTCAGTAGCATCTCAATACCTTTTTCCTATCCCCAAATCCAACAAAATCATCCCAAAGAATCCCCGGAGTCGACCCGGCTACCACCCCCGACGACACTTGGCCCTGGTAACACACAATATCCGGACGATGAGGTTGGACGACGAGGTGGAGGAAGTGGAGATGAGTAGGTTACGATGGGACATAGTGGGTTTGTCTGAAGTTCGAAGAGAGGGAGAGGTCACGACAACCCTAAAGTCTGGTAACCTACTCTACCACCGGGAGGGAGACTTGAGGAAGTCCCAGCATGGTATCGGGTTCCTTGTTCACAGGTCCCTCATAAACAATTCCGTGGACGAGATTAATAACGGATTCGTAGAAGTTGTCCAGGCGGTGGGAAAGATTTTTAAATCCCGCCCCAAAAATAAACCACAAAAATTCTCACCTCAGACCCTAGATCTGATGGCTAAGCGAGCGGTCCATAGTGCTGTAGACCTCGGAAGACGCCGACGTCTACCGGCAGCTCAATAGAATGTCCGGAAATCCTTGCGGAACGATACTCGCTCCTTCAATACAGAACGTATTAAGGAGACGATAGAGCAAAACAAAGGCTCCAAAGTGTTCGCAAAGGAAGAGTCTATTGGGCAGAGCCGACTGACCAAGCTGAAGATGAAAGACGGCAACGTGGTATCGACGAAAGCCGAGGTGCTGAGGGAGATCGAGAGGTTTTATGGACAACCTTACACTTCAGTAACCAAGCCCGTAGAAAGCTTGGCCAAAGACCCAAGAGCCAAGCTTACCCGACACTATACCGAAGCTATCCCGGACATCAGCCTGTACGAGATTAGGATTGCCCTCAAACAGCTCAAAAACAACAAGGCGCCGGGCGAAGACGGAATCACAGCAGAGCTTCTGAAAGCGGGCGGAACGCCGGTACTGAAAATTCTTCAGAAGCTCTTTAATTCCGTTTTGCTCGAGGGCATGACGCCAGAGGCGTGAAATAGGGGCGGGGTGGTTTTGTTCTTCAAAAAAGATGACAATACCTTATTGAAGAACTATAGACCTATCACGCCACATCTATAAGCAATATTAAAGGGTAATCACGAATCGTCTCGCGAACAGGCTCGATGTTTTCCAGCCTCCCGAACAAGCCGGTTTCTGAAAAGGATTTAGTACCCTAGACCACATCCATACGCTTCGGCAGGTTATACAGAAGACCAAAGAGTATAACCGGCCACTATGCCTAGCGTTTGTTAACTGTGAGAAGGCCTTCGATTCTATCGAAACGTGGGCGGTGCTTCAGTCTCTCCAGCGGTGCCGCATTGACCATCGGTACATCGAAGTGTTGAAGTGTTTGTACAGCAACGCCACCATGTCAGTTCGAGTACAGGAGCAGAGCACGGGGGCTATTCCATTGCAGAGAGGAGTAAGACAGGGAGACGTCATTTCTCCGAAACTGTTTACCGCTGCTCTGGAAGATCCCTTCAAACTCCTGGAATGGGAAGGACTTGGCATACATATTAATGGCGAGTATATCACTCACCTTCGTTTTGTCGACGATATCGTGGTCATGGCGGAGTCGCTGGAGGGCTTAAGTACCATGCTCAGCGACTTAAACGTGGTCTCCCAATAGGTGGGCCTTAAAATGAACATGGACAAAACCAAGGCAATGTGTAATGTCCATGTTACGCCATCACCGGTTTCTGTCGGTAGCCACACCCTTGAAGTTGTAGACCAGTATGTCCTGGGTCAGATGATCCAGGCTGGCAACTCCAGCTTCGAGGACGAGGTCTTTCGTCGAATCGGACTCGGCTGGGCAGCGTTCTGTAAGCTACGTAGCGTCTTCTCGTCCAAAATACCTCAGTCCCTTAAAACTAAGGTCTTCGACCAGTGTGTGTACCAGTGATGGCATATGGGTCCGAAATGTGATCTTTGACTATGGGCCTCATAAGAAAGCTCAAGGTCGCCCAGAGAGCTATGGAGAGGGCGATGCTTGGTGTTTCCCTACGAGATCGAATCAGAAATGAAGAGATCTGTAGGAGAACAAAAGTCACCGACATAGCCCAGCGGATTAGTTCTTTGAAGTGGCAGTGGGCGGGGCATATAGCGCGGAGAACCGATGGCCGATGGCGACCGCGTACCGGTAAGCGCAGCGTTGGTTATCCACCGACCAGATGGTCAGATGACCATCTGGTCGGAAAAAAAAAGGTCGCAGGCAAACGCTGGATGCAGACTGCTGTCAACCCATCATTGTGGAAATCTATGCCCAGCAGTGGACTGATTGCGGCTGAAATGATGATGATGATGAATTTCAACTTAAGTATTTATGTAATATTTATTTCTAAAACTAGGTCTTAAACGATGAAAGTTAATAATCAAACAACAATTTTCTACGATTTATTTATATCTTTGATTTCTTTATATTTAATTTGTATGTCATGATTATTTAGCTTTTCTATTCACATCCTAGGAGTAAACTAAACGCAATTTCATAATTTTCACCTCCTTGTTTATAACGGCCGTCAGAGATAGGGTTAACATCGTACTCTGAAATATTATAAGTAAAATATGGAATACAAAATCAAATCCATTTGTTATCAAGCAGTGGCATATTCTCTTATTAAAATGTGATTAAAACTGCCAAACAAAAAAAGAACATCTAATAAAATGTCAACTTCCAAAGCAAACATTCAGAATTCTAATTCGCACTATCATTGAGCGATCTCAGCTCATGATGGATGGCATATTTGACAGCTATCGGCATTCCGACCGGGGTCAGATTTGCCACCAATCCATCAGAAAGCACTCGGTCGGTGTAGACTTCAATACTGTTGAGACAAACAATGTGATTTTATCTTCTATTTTGATTTTCTGAGGTACAAATGCTCAAAACTGTCAAACAAAAACGCAACATCAAACTATAATATGTCAATTAGAAAAGCAAACATTCTTAAACAGTCTTACTTCAAAAAGTTAGACATCTGTTCAATATGTGTCTAAACAAAATGCTACCGTAAAATTACTTTTATCTACATATAGTCTAAAACACTCTTAGACTATTGTTCAAAAAAGATTAAAACCATGACCATATCGCCTTTACCTTTAGTCTATAGATAAACGTAATTTTATAGTAGCATTTTTTTAGACGGTCCGTCTTGCTATGAAAAGTTAGACATCTGTTCAACACGTGTCTAAACAAATTGCTACCGTAAAACTACTTTTATCTATAGTCTAAAACACTCTTAGACTACTTTTCAATAAAGCTTGAACCATGTCTATACACAGTTTAACTGTAGACTATAGATAAACGTAGTTTTATGGCAGACATTTATTTAGACACATATGTTGAACAGATGTCTAACTTCTTTTTAGTAAGATAGTCATAATTCTAATTCGCACTATCATTGAGCGATTGCTGCTCATGATGAATGGCATATTCGACAGCTATCGGCATCCCGACCGGGGTCGGATTTACAATCCATCAGAAAGCACTCGGTTGATGTAGACTTTAATATTGTTGAGACAAACAATATGATTTTATCTTGTATTTTGATTTTCTGAAGTACAAATCCTCAAAACTGTCAAACAAAAACGAAACATCAACGTCAACTACGAAAGAAAACATTCACCGTCTTACTACAAAAAGTTACACATCGGTTCAACATGTGTCTAAACAAAATCCTAGCGTAAAACTACTTTTATTTATAGTCTAAAACACTCTTAGACTACTATTTAACAAATTTTAAAACCATGTCTAAACCCTGTTTAACTTAAGACTTTAGATAAACTTACTTTTAAGGTAGCATTTTTAGACATATGTTAATCGCATGTCTAAGTTGTTTGAAGTAAGATGGTCAGAATTCTAATTCGCACTATCATTAAGCGATCTCTGCTCATGATGGATGGCATATTCGACAGCTATCGGCATCCCGACCGGGGTCGGATTTACCGCCAATCTATCAGAAAGCACTCGGTCAAGTAGACTTTAATATTGTCGAGACAATGTCGACTATTAATAATTCTATAACAATGTGAATTTACCTTGTATTTTTAAGTTGTGTGATACAATGCAATACAATTACCTATATTTGCCACGTACAGAAACAAATATTAGGTAATAATAATAAAAAACCTCTTTATTGTACCAAGACTACATAAAAAGATCTTACAGTTAATATAAAATAAGGTACAAAGGCAGTAAGCAATTTCTTACAGACAACCTTATGGGCTAACAGGATAATAATCACAAAGGTACAATAATAGGTGCGGCGCAGAATTTAAGAATATAAATATACAAATATAAATATACCTACTTACATATTCATACATTCTCATAGTGATTTTAATAAATCTATGAATATTACTTACACACTTAGACACAGAGATCACAATATCAAACAGTGCGACTGGATTTGGTCCTTAAAGCTACTAAGGTTCTGAGCACTGTATGTACAATATCACAAATAATGAATTGAATTATTATACTATTATATCCAGTGACTTTTTCTACTATGAGATATTTCAAACGCTACACTGCCAAAGGTAACTTACAAATTCCGTGTAAAATCCTGACGCAGTTTGTAGCAATTGCATCAAAAAACAATCTGCTGGTAATTTTTCTACATCTCTCAACTTAAAAACAATAGTGCAGACGATTTGTAAATCAACATCTGTCATTAAGTCCACTAATTACAGTTAAATCAATTCTAAACTGCATGTTTACTACACAAGTGACCCTTCACCTTTCATACAACAATTACCATCTAATAGCATAAATTCAAAGGTTTTGCTAGCAATTTCAGCTAGAGATTAAAGTAAAATCCAAAGCTTTACATTTCAAAGCGAACAGACTGTTTTCCCACAGCTGTTTTCCATATTCAACAGGCATATTGATTAAACAACCGTTTAGTTGTCAATCCTTGATGCGTGCTCTGCAAACAATGAATTTATATTAGCTTGGGTAAAATGTATTATCTAAATTTAAGTTGAATTCAAAATATTTGCATAAAATACGCATTTCATTTCTTGATTTGTCATTCCCAAAGAGCGTTTAAAAAAATTCTCATGTTCACCATTCTTTTCGATTAGCGATTTCGTGGTAGCATTCGTAACCATGGGGACACGGCAGTGCTCCCACCAAGACGAGCAAAAAGCCATTCTATGCCATCGCTTTCTCGAAGCAGTTCAGGCCATTTTCGACCTTTATAACAACTAGAAGCCTGAAATTTTAGTAACCCAGTAGGCATTGTATAAAAACGGTATAATTCAAATTTCATTCAATCTTATTATTATTCCTCTATATTTAAAAAAATGACATTATATTACGAAATTTCACGTCTAAGTCTTAATATGTCCAGTGTCGAAATTACGCCCAAGTAGAAGGTAAGAAATTAAAAAATAGATGGCATATAATCTTTTTCAAAAGCTCGAATTTTTAAATATAAGCAAAAAAAATAACTCGCCGCAGGCCAAATTTTTCCACTATCGGGTTTCCAGAAGTATTGAATATTTATCAGTTTGCGGTGTTGGTAAGCGGATTTAAATATAAACTGTTTGGGGGCTTATATTGGAATTAAATTAATAAAGGTTGACAATAATCTAGGCTATCGAGCCACCACTTCATTTCCACGAGAGTTTAGTAACGCAGACGCTAGCGACTGCGTTAAGATTTTATATGGAATTTCTTAATTACCTTACTATCTACTAACGATAACACATGCACACCAACTCAACCATAATTGAATTGAAATGTAAACATTTTGACGTAATAATAATATGTAGAGTAGGTCGATAGATGAGCAATAAATAAAAAATAAAATAAAATAAGTCCACTCTAAAAATTGTAATAATTTTTCACGCCATAATCACATTTCAATATCCTGACTACTCATAATGCGGTGGCATCAAAACATAAGTCGAAGAATTTTTATTAGTCTGCCTGCGACGATGAACGCTGTAAAGTATTTGAAACGTTAGGTTAGGTTAGGTATATAAGTATAGGTATTTAAGTAATAAACGCGATAAGTCCGTATAAAAATAGTTTAACTCTACGAAATTGTTATTAAAATAATGAACGTTGCTTCGCATCCGAAATTGGGAACAAATTGCCTTGCTCTCCTTAATCCCATGATACAAGATAATCCGGCTTCCCTTACAAGATCTTGCGTATAGTTTACTAACAACAATGTGCTTCGGGCAGCCGCAAATCCCCAAGGACATTCAAACTTTAGCCATCAACTTGCAAAGTTAAAGGACATCAATTTTCTATATTTATATTTGGACGGTTAAATAACGCTGAGCCTTCTTTCACATTTTAATATTACTCTAATAAACATTTTATTTTATATATATTTTATTTATCTAGAAGTTTCACTCTATAAGTACTGTTTTTGACCAATTACAAAATTTTTATGTAAGAATAAATATACTTTGATATGATTTTTCTAGGCCACAATTTTTTTATAATATGCTTCGATTTTGCTCCTAGCAGTGTAGGTTACTAAACCAATTTACCTATGGAACTTGCACAAGAATACGAAGTTTTTACGACGAATTTGAAACAATGTTTTGATAGTTACTTACTACTCGTATTTTACTATCATTTGCGAGAGTCTCAAAACTAAGAAGGGCAGTTTCTTTTGTATTTTCAGTGCATGAGGAAATAACAAAGCAGATGCTCTCAAAAGTGTTTGAACAATAGAGTAATATTTAAAAAGTGCTCTTTTGTTACATGATATGGACTTACTTTTCGTTTTTATGGACGCACTAATATAATTACCAGCAGATATATAATAAAGAACTATACTGCTATGGTACTCGTATTCCTAATAGACTTCTTTTAAAAAGGGTATGAAAATATTTTACAAGGATCGGCGAAGCGCACGTGATACTCCTGCAGTGCTGTTGCCATATATAATATCTCCTACTTAAGTATTTATAAGAAAATAAAAATATTGTATATTGCTATATAAACGAAATATGAGCGAGAAAGAGGTACGATCTAGTTCGTACAAAACCGTAGATGCCATTCGTGGCATAGCTCCGGTACCATAGGGTCAGGTGAATGGATGAATGAATGAACACTTTATTGCACCATTTACATACAAATAATCCAAAATACACATAATCCAATTAACATGAGGAAAAATGAGTAAGTGTATTAGGTTTCATTTATCCGGATGCCCAACTTGACATGCTTCGATATTTCATAAGACGAAATGAAGCTACATAAATAAAACTGTACACTTCTTAGCATTTCATGGAATCAAAGATCTTTTCATGAAAATCGGAGCGCAAACAGCTAAACAACATTCAAAAATAATTACTTCGGAATATCAAGGTTTCAATACAAATTTGCAATAGCCCGAATTTCGGTCCCGTAATTTAATATCGAGTTGCTTTCAATTCCCTGAGCAGAAAATAAAGAATTATAGAAGTGTAACTTAACGACGCAGAATACTATTTAAACATTCTCCATCATAGCTTTTCATAGCTTAATGGTTTCTAATCTGTGCCCATAATAAATTCATTCATTTATTAAGCACATCCCCATATATACTTCTAGGCCTAAAATTTAATCACGATTATAATTACTGTAAAACCATTACGACAGTTGTCAATGCAAACTTAAACAGGAATGAAAAAGTGTTCACTTTGAAAACAATTTATTCAAAAGTAATTATTAAATACAAATCAATAATCTCATTCGGCAACCTGACTTACTTTGTTAAGATAGAAAAATAAAAACGAAGTTTTAAGTCCTAAGGGATGCTTCTCTTCCATATTTATTTTGTAGAGAGCCAAAGCGAGTTACAAAGTTAAATCACGTCTTTAATGAGATTAAAAGGTATGGATTTCAAGCTTAAGTGCTTTGAAAACGTTCGACTATCAATAAGATAGATCCATGTAACCCGGATTTTTTTTTTTTGCACATCACAGTCATAGAAATGCTTGAATAAAGATAACATACTAATAATATTATAATAAAATATCTAAACTCAATGTGTAACAACGGGCCATCATTATTAACACAGCCGTAAAAAGCCCACTGCTGGACAACAGGCCTCCCCCAAGAATATCCCTTATCCGGGTGGGGTAGCCATAGTACTCACCACACTTAGTAAAAGGGTTAGTGATGATTGTGTCTCAAAAATGCGTAGTAAATTATTAACTCTATTTGATTAATATTCGATGAAAACTGTGTTCATTTAAAACACGAAAACTTTACTTTAAGTGACAAAAATCACAAACAAAATTGGCTAAGCTTACATCTCATTTTAACAATTTCGCAAAGCATTGTAATAGCTCGGTAGGAGGCAAAAAAATGCACAAATGCTTTGAAACGAACGACATTGAAAGATTTTAGCGACGTATTTTACAGGTGGTTTATTAAACGAGGATTAAAGAAAATAAAATTTTTAAAAATAAATACACCTACGCATTCTAATATTACGCATTTTTTTCTTTTTTAAGATTTTGGTAAGAAGGTGTTAAGGTAAATTAATTAATTTCTTACTTAGTAAGCGCTGGCACATCGTCGACACAACGCATAGCTCTCAGAAATTGAAAAACTCCTGCATGATAAAGTACACGGAGCTAAGTTCGTAGTGACGCGTTTGTGCAAAGCCTAGATGTGCATTATTGCGAAGAAAATATATACAAAGCCAAAACATAGAATTACAAGAGATAAAAAAGTAGGATAAAGCATACAAAACAGGTGTCAAACAATCCTCACCTTGCGTCTGAAGGTTTATATGTGACATCGTATTTTTCGACCAAATCTGCCGTGGTTGACCATGACACTTTGACTGTAGTTGGGTTGAGGAAGGTTACAGTGATATTCTCTGGCACACCGGGTCCCATTGAACCTGAACAATCAAAAAATATTATTGAATTTGAGTAGTGTGCCATGTGGTACAATCGCAAAGCATCTGTGTGCTAATAGACTCTGTCACGGATACTGAAGAACGGATGAAGTGGAGACGTAAAAGTAGGAAAGCGGGCCCTGGGCTGCGAATCAACCAGCGGAGGTTGCAACCGGAAAACGCAAAGAAGAAGATAAAGAAGCCATGTGGTTGAATTCACTTAAATATCATGAAATAGGAGTAAAACACAGATATTGGTTTTGACTTTACCTCTTCATTTTCGTCTGAGCGTATCCCAGTTGCAACAAGTCCATAAAGCCCAGGGCGTCAATTCTTTTATTTTACATAGTGCACAATTGAATCGTAATTGGATAGCAATGGCAACTTATGACGTTTCTGGTATTCTACTCGTATTTATAATTTTAAGACCAATCCTATTCCACTGGCATGCCATAGAACTGCAACTGGAAAATTTTGCTAATCAAAAAATCATCAATTCTTTCAATAATCGGTACTCTACTATTTATATTATTTACTTTTTTCTATCCATTCAATTACGTTTTAGTTGCAATTAGAAAAAAAAAATTGCAATTCAAAATCAAAAATGCATCGTAATTGAATATTAGTTGCATGGTCTTTTTAAGTTTATTAGCAGAATTGACCCTCAGGGTCTGCCATGATCATTGCTCTAGATTTGGTGGATCTCCGTGATCCTTTTTACAATGAAACCAGACTTATATAGGATCTAGTTTTGTAGAAATCATTAATTTCTGATGAGAATTGTCGTTAAATTGATTTTTATTTCAGCTAAAGGGGTTAAGTTCATAGTAACTCATTCAAAGAAAAATATATTTATAATGTTTACATGTAGACAGAACCACTATTTTCGTGGTATAAATTTACATTGAATATAATATGCCTGTGAATTTCGATGAAGTGTACAAAATCGAAAAATTTTAGACCGACAATTTCGCTGAATATTTAGCATGTTTAGTTATTTTATCATGCTCGGAATTTGGCACGGGAAACAAAATTCGCCGACGGCCGTCACCAAAGTTGCAAGATACTGCACTTTAAAATACTTGAAGCGCGAAAGCTTTCACATCGCTGCACGGAAAAGAAGTCAAAGAAAAAATATGATTTTTGAGTTGAAAGCATGAATAGATTTGGTTCTTCGTCTTAAAATAATCTTGTTAAATTTATTTGACGACGAAAGTTTATTAAATTTTATGCAATTTCTTAACTATAGTCCGTAAAAAAAATGTATTTAGGTACAAATCACACTTCTTTGGATACTTTTTCTTTTTATTCGTCTTATATGACTATTTTTTATTTACAATCGTGCATTTCTGTATCACATTTCAACTTTATTTATTTAGAGATTAGTTTAGAGAAACTGGGGTAAATCGACTCATACTCACCCCTTCTTTAACATTAAAAAAACCCACAGTACAGTTGGACATCAGTTGCTTCATCGTAACAACCAAAACCAAATCTAATACCACTAAAATATAGTCTCAAGCGTAAGCTAAAGACTAACCAAAGTGCTGAAAAATTATAATGACGCTCGCATGAAGAAATCAGTTCAAAGGCTTATTGCAAGCTCTTTTTATATCATTTCATTGTTGATTCTGATAAAGATTGAGCCGGGAGAGCAATTGAATCCGCAATGAAGATAATCACAGATTATTATACCGCTGCGAATCAGCTGCAACTTTACTATTTTAAATTAAAAGGTCTTTCGGCATTACCTCTGAATCGTACTGGGATTTTAAAATAAACATCACACCTATTTTATTGCTGACTGTTCATTGGTCTAGCAAATATTCGCTGTGTTGACCGAATTTGATAAAGTAGGATATAAGAATGCTATCTACATACATAACCACTACCCAGTTCCACCAAATCGTGGACCTTGATTAAAGCTTACCGCAGACTCTACATACTGAGAATGCAATTAGGAAATACGTTTGGATGATAATCAACTCTGTTGCTATTGTTGTTTTAAACCTTACTTTACTAAATATAGCAACAGAAGAGTCGAGAGAAACCACGAGGATTTTTAGACAGACATCTTTACCTATACACAATGTGCACGAATATGTGCACCAAAGAGCAATAATAATTCTAGTACAGAACTTAAAGTACAATTTACTAATTATTGAAGTGAGGCAGAAACAAATTCAGGTTATATTGTGAAGATTTCCACAATTCTTTCATACACTTAAAACAGGTTTTGAATTCGTAATTCATTGAGGAGGGAACTCCTCTATATGTGTCGAATTCTCTGTACGTTTAAGTAACAAAGGAATCTACTAACATTTTAAACACACTGAAACGGTCAAAAAGGAACAATCTAAATGGTTTTAGTCTCGTCTCGTGCATTCCCTCACTTCCTGTGGGATACGATGCCCCCGATTCGTTAAAGCTCGACCCGAATATGACCTGCGATCAAATTCTCTATTACTACGTTAGCTACAGTTTGCAGTAGTTATAAACGTTCATAACGTAGTTTTCTTGTAATTTATCCAATTCCACACCATTTCTATTTTTTTTTTTATTTTTGCCTTCATTGGATGAACATCGTGCAGAAAAAGCAATTTTAATTCATGTATACGTAATCATCAAAACCAAATCACGACTGCGAGGGCTATTTTTGAGAATGTAAAACCGGAGATACGGACGATTTTCTTTGGTTTTATTAGCGCGATTGACCTGCTGAACGTAATGTTCATCTAAATCACACCACCCAAGTTGGATTAGATTGTTCTGACGCAAATGTACAAGGGCCCACGCCAAATAAAGGGACAAGCATGGAATAAAAAAAAGAAATATCTCCTTCGTGTTTTCCTAGTTACGTCCTCTGGTACCTAGGGTACGCTGTAATTAATGTTTGTAGATTTGGCGGCACTGGTTATTACAATGGTGCGACTGCCGTCTGACCTCCGTAACTCTTTTTACAGAGATTTTCTTACAGCACTCTTGTTGAAAATACTTGTTCAGCTAACAAGTGTTTCTTATAGCGATATCGTATCATTTATTCGATAAATCGAACTTTAATCACTATCATTTGTATTACCAAGTTCATTAGTCTATTTGTATTAAAACGACAATATTCGATATCAGCCGACCGACAGACAGATCTGTCTAGAAAGTTTTGATCATTGTTATCAAGTCACCCTTGCTTTGTGCATGTATGATAGACATACTAAACCAACATTGAGCGTGCGTGTTCGTAACGATTATGAGTGTCAAGTGGAGAGGCTTGGCAAGGATTGGTCGCCCGCCATTAGTCGCATTCCTATCTTGAACTTCAGAAGATTGTTATTGTAGCTATCGATTTCAGCTGTTGCCGCTAGGTGACAGTTGTTTGACTGTACCACACCTCTGCTCTAGTACTTAAAGTACTTAATATTATTTTCTTTTTTTTTGTCCCTAGGACAGAGTCTGTCAATTACTAAAAGTGAAATTACTGAGTTCCAAGTTGCCACGTGTTGGCAATGTTCTAGTGAAGCTACATTTCCACTGAAAACCTGGGGAACAAAAGGGCTCTTTAATGGCCTAACGCTTGATTCTCAAGTGAATAAATAATTGTTCTTCTTGAAGAGCAATATTTCGCCGCTGATAAGGCATTTCCAGTAGCTACGTAAAGGTCTTTAGAGTGCAGGTGGCTGGGCACTCCTGGCAAGACAAAAAAACTACCACAGTCTGAGGAGAGACACCACAACAGCAGGAGTCCTCGAAACCGTTGCCCCGCCGAAAAAAAAAACAAATAATATTAATATTAAGTATAAATATGGACAGTTCGTGCAAATATAATATGTCCTAATTGTCAGCAACTCGCCCCACCTAAACGTGTTCTCCTGGCTTCGACCGACCTAGGTTCAGAGTCCATACATGTCAACCAGACTACGTCAGTACTATTATTTATTCTGTGACCAGGGTAAAAAAAATCATAAATACAAAACGTACCGGCGTTGACAAGACGCAACAACAAAGATAGCGCGAGAGCGACGGCGGCGGGTTGCGCGGGCGGCGCGCGCCGCATGTCGCGCCCACCCAACCGCTCATGCCATGCCGCTTCTAAAACAAAGAACAAATAATATAATTATTAACCTAGAATTACGTGATACTCTTTGGTGTTCTATCAGATGGACCGTGCCTTTTTACCTATTATATTGAATAAAAACATTAAGCTCTTTTAAATGCCGTGCGAGGTGCACAATTAGTGTGGAGAACCAACCAAGTACCATCAATTGCAGCGTCGGACACCCACTGATGATGGTCAGATTACCTGAAGAAAACGCTGGATGCAGGCTTCTTCCAACCGGTCATTATGAAAATCCTTAGGAGAGATTTATGTTCAGTAGTGTACTGAATGCGACTGAAATTATTCATTCAATTCTTATGATTTGATTATGACCATAAAACACGATGAGGACATTATTTAGAACAAGTTAAGGAAAGCGTAAGCCATGAATATGTAATATAATAAATGAACACTGTATTGCACCGTTTACATAAAATTTGGTAGAATTCCAATTTGTTACATGGTTAAATTATTAGACAGGCGGACAAGTCCAATATATTCCGGGAAACTTTAAAGTTATATCAGGATGTGAAAAATGAAGAATCAGACTTGAAAGAGACTTCTTCGTGATGGAATAAACATATAGTTGGCTGACACTGTGTCTTCTGTACATTGTAAAATCATTAATTAATAAAATAACTTCATTCAATCAGTGCTTAGATACTTTTTATTTCATCACTTTGTTAAGAGCCAATCTATTAAAATTTAGATAGATAGATCGTTTGGTACGTAATTATAGGTAACAATATTCGCTTTTGTGAACAAGAACTGCCTAGTAAAGGTTAAATCTCAGTCCACCTCTCACAGCTTTGTGCCACATTAATGGATTCCTATTACGGTTCGGGAAACAGCGTTGCACGGTATATACGAAAACAAAGGCGTTTGAATATGGTCTACTAACTTAGCCGTGAACATAACGGTATGAAAAGATCTAATGTTATTAACGTAAAAGTGTTCCTGTCTCATCGTCTATTTTTTTAATACCTATTTATCACAGAACAGGCCTTTCTCACTATTCGTGGCTTTATTTTTTTTATTTAAAAGTTAGGTCACCTCTTCAAGATTTTATCGTTTTTATTGGCCTCAACTCGACATAAACTACCACTAAATAACCTTTACTCGCACTTTCATCATAAAGACATAAATCAAAACGTAAATCCTGTAGTAGCTGACAAATAAGGCACCGACCAAAACTAAATATTTTTAACCCGAGACCACAAAAAAGAGAGTACGGAATAAAATACAATTAAAAGTACACAATATATACATACATAAACATTCACGCACAGTCACCGAATTCTTTTATATACCTCTAGACAGAGTCAAAAGTTGGTAGATAATAGTGATGGTAAATAATAGTGATTTTCCTTATCTTTACTTAATAATATTATGAATGTGAAAGTTCGTGAAGTATATATAGGTTTATTGATTTGATGCGGTCTAACATAGAAAAACGCCGTGAGCCACAGCTAGTACAAAATAATATATGATTTTACACCAACATCCAATTGCAAATCCCGTGTTGGTCCAGAATAAAAACAACTTTTTCAATCTACTAGCGTTTGCCGTGTCTACGTAGGTATACCTATTTTTTTATTCGTTTAATTTAGACAATCATCTCCAAATACAATAAGTCTAGAATATTTTGCCACAATATATCTTGACCACAACACTGTACGGGGGGTGAAGTGTCAGACGTACATGAGATAAAATATCTAAAGATGGGTCTGAAAGTTCCAGTTCAATATATTTTTTTAAATTGTACATACTAAAAATCATATTAAACAACAAGATAAGGGTAATTTAAAAAAAGGACTAAAAAAAACTCGACTGCGTTTCTGTGTTATTTGGAAACAAAAGTACACTAAAAAAAATCCGCCATTTTGTTTTTTTTATTTTTATTTTGATGTGTCATTCTTACAGTGAACGAATCTAACGACACCTCTCAAGCCAAAATTCATCAAGCCGTTCAGGCTGCAGAGCGTGCCAAACAATTATACATACATACATACTCTCGAAAAACATAACCCTCCTTCTGGCGCAGTCGGATAAAAACGGGCTTCGATTTAAATATACTCGTAAAAATACAATATCAAAAAACTGTAATTCGATATCATAAGATCTGTCCGGCACTATCCGAATCTCATGCGCACTCCCCACCTCCCCGCGCATACCCAAGGCGCGGTACAGCGGTTGCGGTCAAACTATAATACTCTCAGTGTATTTATACATGATCTTCAAGCATTTGTTTTGCGAATTGACACTTCTAATCCTTCTTTATTTCGCAATCTAAACCAAGAATTCACGCGACGAAAATACTCTTGAATAATTTATTCTTTAAGCAAAGTGGTCTTTGATGTCGGATGTCAGAAAGCCAGTATTTTGCTCCCCCTTTAGCGCTTATTTCGTATTTCAGTTTGAGCATGTCTCACAAATCTGTTTATAGCTAGACAGGTACCGTAGAATTTGTCAATAGTCTTCGTATGCTAGCGCCTGCATCATCGACCACACAACATTGTTATAGTTGATTTCCTTTCTGGTTCAGTGGTAAGGGCCTGAAGGAAAGGAGGTTGCAAACTCAAGCTTGGTTTGCACATTACAGGCTTAGATCACTTGACTGCTTAACTATCACGGTTCTTTAGATACAGCTTGGTGACAGACGGACGAACGGACAGCGGAGTCTTAGTAATAGGATCCTGTTTTACACTTTGGTATGGCACCCTAGGAATCGAGAAAGCGCTAAGAAGTGTTAGAGAGTCTGCTTGTAGCATTGTAGCGAAAAAATACTTACAGATTTTCAATTAACCATCCACGTGTAACTTCAAACACTCTGTAGATATTCAGATCAGAATATTTTATACATCCGATCCGACCCCGAACATGTTTTAATTAAAAAATAAAGTAACCTCGTGAACTTTATGAAAATGTTATTGAGGTTGGGTAAAAATTTTGTGCATTTTAAATTCATTTGAAATTGATTTCATCATGATCTAAGTTTACTAGAAGAAATTGCATTAGCGATAAGTCCGCCTTTGTACGCATATTGTTTTATTCGATTCAACTACATATTTATTTCTCTTGTTTGTAAATGGTGCAATAAAATGTTCATTCATTCATTCGAAAATGTTTTACCAATTACAGCTTCAGCATACACTTCAGAATCTATGTCATGGTCTAAGATACGTTGACTGATTGTCATTTGACCTCTGTAATTCTTTATAAAGATGTACCTCAACCAGACCAAATTGGTTATCCCAGACCTCCGTTGTATGGGTTCGGTTAGCCGTCTCAGATATTGCTATGTTGATGAATACTTGCAAGAAGTGGCGTAGGGTAAATCGAAGTGGAGATCCTTAGGCTTAGACTTACGTCTTGTGTCCCAAATGCCCACTTCGCCGTTATTAACGCGTGAATAACATATTTTTTGATTGTCATGACGTGAAAATCAGAAAAAAATTAACGCGTCTATGACATGGGCAAAGTTATCCGAACAAACTATCACTAGATTGTCAGCAAAATTAATTATGTTTGAGCTTCGCCGATACATTGATCACAGTTACTGACTTTATAGGCTGTTTTATCAACGTAACTTTGGTTATCAAAGTTTGATCATTAGTATAAAGTTACATGGGCATGGTTGTTGACTTTTGTCTACAAGTACTATGAGTATGCTCTAGACAGATTCCTTGTATAGACTAGACTCATCATTGGTAGGTATGGAATCGATCAAATTTTTAAGTAAAATAAGTATCTTTACTCAGATTAAAGAAAACTTGAACAGGTTGTTACATTGTGAATATCCGTTATTCCACCTTAAAAATACAATTTTTCATAGAGTATACAGCTTTTACTCGGAATCCTTCGACTTTTTTGCAGCCAAACTGAACCTACTAGCATTGTTGTATTTCGATTTGAACAGTAGGTGAGTCTGTAATATTACAAGCTACTTATGTGAAAGTTAGCAGCACGTAACTGACACCTCACCAGATGTCTACGAGTACCGCGCGCACATCTTAATTTGAAATCTTCCAATTATATTCAACATTAGCTTTTTCCCGCAGCTCCGCCTGCATCAAAAAGTTGCTTATGTTTGACCCCGGGTCTTCAACTATATTCATACCAAATTTCATCAAAATCCGTTCAGCGGTTTGGCCGTGAAAGCGTAACAGACAGACAGACAGACAGAAAGACAGACAGACTTTCGCATTTATAATATTATTATTAGTAATATTATTAGTAATTAGTAATAATAATTAGTAATAATAGTAATTATTAAAAAGTATTAGTATATTAGTATGGATAGTATGGATAATATTACCTACTATATTACAAAAAATGTTTAGGTATCCAATACACAGTTTATTACTTTGTTACTCAAAGGCAACTTAATCAATGAAGTTGAGAAATACATTTGAAATTCTTAGCACTCTCTATTACGAGTAGGTAGGAACAATTTCTAGATTGCTTTTCCTGTAAAATATTGAATTAATTACTTAGCATTAAGAAAGTGTGTGACAAAGTGGTATCTAAAGTTTGAGCGCAATTTGAATGAAGCTGCGGCGTAAAGCTACAAAAAGAACTTTAAGCTGTTTGCAAAGAACGACAAATTAAAAACTTAATGTACTACTTGCTTTACTTTGCTATTTTACTCACTATCTAGGTACACTTTCACAAGCTTCTTGGGCTAACATATCCAAAGGGAATTATGAAAATCCGTGTAGTAGTTAGTACTCGTATCTTGATATTTTACTATCTAGTCATTTAACAATCGTGGCACTTTACAACCTAGTCATTTAAAGCTCTTGTCTTGACATTCCAAAATTGGATCTTGTCATTTTACGACATTGACATTAAACTGGAGTAACCTTATATGTATTTTGTCTAAAATTGTTACTCACTCACTACTTAATCATTAAGTGAATTTAAATTAAATGAGATAATGTTATATTTTAAAATACGAAGGAAAATATTTCGGTCAAATGCTATATTTCGGTAGCATGCGGGAAAAGCCGTGAGAAAAATTGTAGTTAAATACATTGACAGTGTGAAGGCTTTTACGTATTAAATATGTCTTAGGTAAAGTTTTATCTTAGTTACAAGCCTCATTTGTTGTTTTTTTCTACTTTAAAAAGCTATTAAATGCCTGAAGAGTCTCAGCCAAACTTAAGAGGTCAGATCACGTTTTGACAATTAAGTTGTACAACGACTTTTGAGGACATTAAAAACGTTAATATAAGTACTTATACCTATCTTCTTCATCGGTGGCATTCTAAGTAGTTGGCAGTGAAGCCAACAAAAGATGTAAAATAAAGATTCCATTTTTCCGTAAATATAAATAGTTCCTTAATCATATCAGATTTTGACCAGGTCTGTAATATTCGCTTATAACTCTTATTTAATTAATTAACAAAACTTGAAATTTTATAAATAAGCTCACTTATGTATATGCATTAAAATATGCAAATAGATATTAATCCAAAGTTCCTATTGAGCTATAAAACGGAATTAGTTCTGAATAGTTTCATTGATATTGACAGATCCCATAACACAAAGCTACTTTACGGATTGTCTCCACTACCAACAAAATATTAGCGAAAACATCAACTAGTATTTACAAGCAGATGTGTCTAGCAAAATATTCAAGAGCAATTTTCTATAAAAAAATTATTTTGAACACTATAAGAGAAGTTTTAATTTAAAAACCTTTTGTTTATAAAATGTTAACCACCTCGAACCAATCTACTAGTCAATAAGCATGAGACGAGCTAAGATGGCTGGAAGTTTTAGATTTGCCATATTTTCTAAATGCACCATAGAATTACATCAGTTTTTGTACCATCTGTATAGCTTCTTTATGAGGTATGTATCATACAACTGTATTATAGATCTGTTTAACCTATGCTTGATCCTAGAACTTCGGCTATATCAAGTTTTATAAAAATCGGTCCTGAGGTTTTTCACGGCTAACGTGAAAGCGTAACAAACAGACAGACGGACTGACAGACACACTTTTGCATTTGCAATCAAGTAAGGATGGATATAGAGATACGGACGTTCGGCGATGGATTCTCGCCTTTACAATATGAATGATTGTCCGTAGCATTAATGACGTCACACAATGTTGTCGCATGGGGATTCAGGACACCGACGATACGTGATAAATTTGCCTGGAAGGTATTGATCTGCGAACGTTTAGTCAATGAGATCGCTTTATTCAAATAGTTCTGCGTTTTCCCAGTTATACATTCATATCTAGTGAGATTAGATCAATCAACCTTGTACACTTTAGTGTCACAGTTTTTTGGAAACGCTTTCTCTTAATAACCAACAGCTTAGCGTGCCTTCTGAATTGTGGAATCATTAATATTATTAGACAACTAGGTGATTCTAGCCTGCAGTGTCTTAATCAAACAAAGTACACTTTCCATAGGAATAGACATTACGAATAATTTTCTATTTCATGTTTAAATAAAAGACCTCACTTTAATAGGCAAATTGGTAAAAAAACACGTCGATAAAACTTAAACTAACTGAGATATGACCAAGTTAAACGCACGTGCATATTGGACGATACCAAACGCTCCATACTAATGGATACCTAGCGGTGACGTCACGCCTAGGTAGTGATTTACAAGGGGTGAGACTAAATTTGTGGATTTTAGTGAAGTAGATTAAATAGAAATCAATTTTCCCAAGCAAAAACTGAAGGATCAGGAAATCCTTTTCGATGAATGCTGCGATTGACACTGATTGATTGATACTTTCTTAGCCAGAGATTTGAATTGAATGAGATAAATGAAATCATTAACTTTTAGACTGCGTCAAGGAAATTAATCAGGGTAAACCAGAGATCTGCGGTATTTTTGATAAAATCATTTGTATCTCTTTGCTACACTTAGTTTCGGTAGTTCATTAAAATAATGATGACGATATAAATAGGAAATCCATCATTACCTCTCGGCTCCTTCACTGCTCACTGGCCTCTATATCAGCTGATCCGTGAAGGTACGACTTCAAATTTGGTCATAAGATAAATTATGTCATAATAAAGAAAATAGTCATTAGTGGGAGCATTGTGGAACATACGACTGACTCCCTAATGTTTTCAAACTGAACGATCGGCCTGCACAATGCATCTTCAGTAAAACATTGGCGCATCTGTTGGTGTGTCCCAAATATCTACCCATGACTTTCGGGTCTAAAGCAAACTCCCACGGAGGCTTTAATGTAGGTATGCGTCGCCACTTATTGGTCTAGACGAATCTGAAGAGTTAGCCATTTCAACAAGACAAGAAGAAGAAAGCCATTTATAAAGTGCTAAGATGATGATAAACTCTTGCCTTAGCGTATCTCAGAAAAGTGTTGAAAAATACAATTTTAAGCAATGTAAAACATGTAATTTAAGCACGGCCTAACTAATGCTGACCTCATGAATTTAGATGAAAATCATCAGTGCCGTTTTAATAGGGCTATCAAAATCTGTAATCCATTGAGTTTACTAACAGTATTGTTAACCGAGGCTGAAGAAGCTCTAGATTTTGATTTAAACTCTAAATGGGAATTTAATACGAGTATGTACACAAAGCTTAATCAATTAGCTACCAGAAGGAAAGATAGAATCCAAAATAAGTGCTTTTACTTTTTATTATTGCACTAATTGGCATGTAGGTATCTGCCGAAATCACACAATATCAGTAAACTAGTTGATAACTCCAGAGGCACGGAGACACCTGGGTAAAATAATGTTTTTTCCCAAAGATTGACATCGATTGAAATCAACCTCCGAAAGTTTTAAAGCTGAAATTTTGTCTTAAATAGAGGTTTCGTTCGCTGCGTACAGGATACACTTCACATTATACATGTTAAATTATACTGCAAAACTAAATACATTTGAAAGAAAAGTCTATACGCCTAAATCGCAGCGGTGTACTTTAAATACACTCTAGGTCGGGCTTTATTAATTAATGTAGAAATTTTAAAAATAAATTAGTTAGTTTTTTCATTTTTCTTAGTAAGTACCTACCCGTCTATAAGAAAACTATCCACTATCTCCCTACATTTGAGCGGGTGTGAGTAAAATCTAAAATGCTTTTCTTCGCCAAGATATGGCAACAATGAAACACAAATATCACCAGCTCTACTATTCCCATAGCGAAACCTTTATATTATTCTCGCTATGAAATGTTTTATAGACCTTACACATAAGTCGAGAAGTAATAATAAATAGCGAATATTCGCTATATTCACAGCTTGTATTAATTTATTTAAGATTTTATTTGTAATTTCCATGTTAATTGTAATAAAGTTTCATTCATATTTTTGTAACACTAAACAAAATGCGCAAGGACAAACATGAGATTTTAATAAGTTTTTATTTTTAGGTTATTATTTAAATTAGTTTTTATTTTTTAGTTAAATGTTATTTTTTATTGTTAGTCCTGACTGCCATTTGGTAGTCGTTAAAGAAACCACGTCAAAGGCCGAGAGGCGATTCCGAACAACTTTGACACCAGGGTGCACATGGTCAATAGACAATGTAACCTACATGAAATGATAATGATGATGTAGTTTCAAATCACATTGGCTTATAGAAAATAAAGAATTATTGATAACAAATAAATAAAAAATTGACAAAATATCAAAATTTAAGCCTTCGATACTAATGTCTAGTAGTACCATATCTAGAACAATGATTAGTTATATTATTAATCCTGTCTGTACTACGAGATGTTTTTAACGCAATCGCATGTTCCATACATCCACAGTGGAAGTTTATTTTATTGTTCAAATTGAAATTATAATCTCACATCTTCTTCGTTCAAGCGAGCTTTTCTATATCCTCAGCTCACTCTTCGGAGTCGTTATCATCCTAGCGTGTATTCCTAGTTGCGTCGTCAACTTACGTTTCGGAGCCTAGGGTACGCTGTAATTCATGGTCCTAGATTTGGCGGAACTGGTTATTACAATGAAGCGACTATCTTCTGACACTTTTAACAGGGAAATCAGACCAACAGGAACATGACCCTAAGTGTGTTAGTGGCCAACACTGTTAGAATTTTTCAGGCTGCCCTAAGGCATCTGACACAGCCTTACGTCTGCTATCTATCAATAACAACGTGACCAACGGCTTAACGTGCCTTCCGAAGTACAGAGGAGCTCAAGATAGAAACTGCCACTAAATGGTGACTAATCCAATAGTCGTCGCGTCTCGCCGTCGCTTGACACGCGCATTCGCTATAGATACGCGAGTCGCGCTAGACTAACGAGCTCACTTTTCGGAGTATCCATACCCCATACTTAATATTATAAATGCGAAAGTCTGTCTGTCTGTCTGTCTGTCTGTTACGCTTTCACGGCCAAACCGCTCAACGGATTTTGTTGAAATTTGGTATGAATATAGTTGAAGACCCGTGATTAAACATAGAATACTTTTTGACGCAGGCGGAGCTGCGGAAAACAGCTAATATGGTATAAATCAATCTAGCAGGGCAACGTGCCTTACTTTTAATTTTGTTTACATTTCAGTCTCTAGCATATAAGTTCACGAGATATAATTAACTGACAGACGGACAGCGTAGTCTTAGCAATGGGCTCCCATTCCGACACTTTATGAATCAAACCCTAAAAAATATATCACACGAGTAAATTTCTATAGAGCGATCTCTAGTTACGCAAACAGAAATGCGTTTGACAGCGGCGAAATACATCACCCATTTTCGAATTAATTAAATATTGAACGTGCCATTAACACTAATGAATTATTCAAGCATTTAGTAGGTTTAATTTTGTGTTTAATTTTTAATGAATTTGGATATTGTGTGAATGTTTCTTGACTTACATTAGATTAATATAAAGAATCATACTTTGAGTATAGTCGTCTTGAAGACACAGCAAACGGCATAAATTGTGTCACATATGGATTTTCATTTGAATGTTTTTCATAAAATAAATAAATATTTAAGGACAAATCAAACAGATCCAGTTAGCCCTAAAGTAAGTTCAAGACTTGTGTTATGGGATACTGACTCAACGATATTTTATTATAACACATTCGCAAATGAGGATTCAAACTTCGGTAGTCCTGGATTTGACGGCATCGGTCATTACTATGGAGCCGTCTGACCTCTGTTACCCAGTTGGATCTTGACCCCAGTATATATAATATATTTGTGTATGGTACGGCAAATAACATGGTGAAAGAGACTGACAATCCTATTGTGTTAGTGGCAAACACTGTCCGGATCGGGACCACCAGCTTGCGTGCTATCTGGAGCAAATTAGAATATTATTGTTCTATTTTAGAGATCCATAATGCAGAAATTTGAACGCTAATAATATCATTCAACACATTATGCCGCATCCAAAGAGCATCGAAACCAAATTAAATGTTCATTTCTCAATGGCTACATCGCATCGCGAGACGTTTACCTGCTTTACGACTAAGAGTGAAACGTGTCTATTTCGCGATGTTGGAAATCATTGTCTTCACAAACCATAGATACTTACGTATATTGTCTTCAGTGTTGGTAAGTCAATCATTAATTATATAATCTATGATGATAAATAACTTGTTATTCCAGCTTGTTTAATTTGCGCCTGACGCAATCATCTAATTTGGACGGGCGCGCGTGGGAAATCAAAGGCACAATTACATCAACAGAATACTGTTTCAACAAAGGATTATTGTGTAAATACGCTCAGTCGGCATTAGGAAGCCGTGAAAGTACGTAAACTAGCGGAAGAATCGATTTCTTCTACTTATAAGTATTGACTAGGCACCTGTGAACGGGCCGAATTTCTTTTTCACTTACGTTTGATGTGAGTGATTGGAATTGATGGCTTCCATTTTTAACTTTCTTTTTACTAAATTTGAGTACACAATAAGGCTTGTTTCTGGCATGTGTGTAATTATAAAAATAAACTGTTTAAGGCGGTTACGCGGTAAGTATGTCAATTTCAGGTACCTACGTACTGTTTGTAAGTCTTAGCTGAAAGAACAACAGACACTAGGATTTTAAATTGGCATTCGAAGCACTCTTATACCTAGATTGCAAGGTCTATGATCTTGTCACAGTATACTGATAAACGAATGAATAGGAAATACTACTGGTTGGATGTAGCTTCGAAACTGACAAATAGAAAATCTGTAATCTGGACGCCGCGTCTCAATTCTCGCGCCTTTAGAGATATGACGAATTCGAGATTTCTCGAAAAAACATGGCGGCTAACTACAGAAAACCCTATACGTTCCCCATTTTTTTATTCGAAAAATATCGAATTCGATTTATCTCTAAAGGCGCCCTGAATTATGTATCATGTTAAAAGTAACTTATAACATCATGAATAATTATGGTTCAAAAGAAAAATATAAATTGTATTCCTATTGTGTCCCTAATTATTAAATTAATCCCTTACGTGTCATAATATTGGGAGTGGTAGCGTATTCATAAGTCACTCGTATCACTGAACCTTGATACGGGTATGACTTTGTTAAAATAAACACAATTTTACATGTAAAATATTGCCTGAGTTTTATCAAATCGATATCCACATAAATAATCAGATCTAAACCAATTTCAATGAAATATAAGCGAAAACCAAGATTATGTTTGGACATCTCGTACAAAGTTTTGGTGTTTTCTTTTTAGGGTACAAAATTGTTTTGCGTGCTTCCGCCACCTAACCACTACTACAACCAACCCTTTACCCTACTAATCATCTGTCTTGCAGAAAATTTGAGGTTATCTAGGTATTCTTTAGCCGGAAAACTCAATATACTTAGACAGTAATTTTAACGATATTATTTAACAGACATCAACAACTAGTTCATATCACTTCATCACTTGTTCAAGTTCCATACAAAATCATAGTAAATTTGTTATTAAGGTCTATGTTGGGCAAAGATTTAGCCCAACAAAGAACTTAATAACAAAAATACGACAACATATATATTTCAAAAGCTTACAAATGTTCTACAACCGAAATCTACAATTCAAAACATTACACAAAAGCCGTCATTATAAGTGGAAATAAAAGTGATGAAATTCACAAATTCTTATATAAACACTTCGTTATTCGAAAAAAGTCAAATAAATTTTTCTTGTGAAAACCTTGGAAACCGCAAAAATGACTTGCAAAAGCAAATACTGGTATTAATCTGACTTAATGGAGAAAGGGTGCCATTCCGCATAACGGTCTATTCGCGTAGGTTGTATTTTGGGATGAATAATTGCAGATTCGTACATTTAAAAGGTGGTTACCAAATATTAATTGGAGGTCAGCAATTCATTCAGGTACTGGATCCACATAAGCGAGCCTATTCATTCGCACATAGTCTAGCTGTCGCGGGTCTGCTGGAAGAAATTTCTTTATGAAGAAGCTCAAGTACCAAGATATAAAACCCAAATGCTAGAATACAAACTACAATAAGTTCCTATAGCGTCTACGTGCTGAAGTAGGCGGTAGCCGGGACAACCTATCACACTGGGTTTATATACAACCACCTGTCAAGGACCCAATGCTAGTGTTACAATTTTATCCAAATCATGTGTCCCTCTTGCCTAGTAAACTACACAAAAAGACCTCATTGATAGCCACGGCAAGCGACATAGGGGTGACGAAATTCTAGGAAAACAAAATCTAAAATTTATTAGCTACTTAATCGATATGAAAAGAAGAAGATAACATTTACATCATGCCAACATTTTACTGTACTGTTATGTCCAATCGAATCAATACTTTCTGCCATAACCGAATATTTTGTAAACTTAGTTTCTGTCGATATTCGATTTTTGAACGACACGTTGCGGGACTTATAAAAAACTAGCTTTTCCCCGCAGCTTCGCCTGCGTCAAAAAGTAGCCTATGTTTGGCACCGGGTCTTCAACTATATTCATACCAAATTTCATCAAAATCCGTTCAGCGGTTTGGCCGTGAAAGCATAACAGACAGACAGACAGAATTTCGCATTTATAATATTAGCTTATGGATATTAGTATGGATATATAATAAAGCTATTTTCTTCTCCTCTGCTCCTCATGATAGCGAATTTTTCTTTTATTTTCAAGTTCTTTAGAAACATGTTTTTGTTTTTCGTAAGCATATTTGTATCAAGAAGTTACGGCGCTTATCTTATTAACATTTGCAAAATCCTATAAAGATTATAGTCACGCTTCAAAGGAGAAACGTCGTGTATTAAAAATAAAATTTCCGTTCAAAGTTACCAACATCGTCGAAGCATGCGAAGTGTAAATGAAGTAAGTACAGAAAAAAGTGGATTCATTTATTAGCACATGTTCCGGAAAAGTTCAATTTTTGTGATAGATTTACTTTCAAACACACTTCACTATGTGTCGCTAAAATTTTGCCGAATTTACGGGAATATTTCCGTTGCACATTTACTGGTTTATTCACAATATTTCGGCAATTTCTAATATTTACGAAAATATTGGAAAATTTTCCGAAATATTCCAATACTGAGTATTACTTTTAAAAGATTGCTATAGTTCCATACGTAAGCTTTCAGTTGACACGTTTGGAAGTGGATTGGTGCGTTGTTTCTCGCACGTCTGGCTGAGCTCAACAACTTAATAATGATAGAAATAGTAGAACCAACACCATCAACATAATGATTATGTCAATAGATATATTGACGCGAGATAAATTTTCCGAATTTATAATATTTTTAATCAGATTCCTAATTTCTTTGCTTAAATTGCGTTTGAGCTTTTTTTTTCACTGGGAAGCATTGAGAAAGGAATGTTTTATTGTAGATGGAGGTGCGATTCGAAAAACAAATCCATATCCATACTAATTTTATAAATGGGCAAGTCTGTCTGTCTATCTGTTACGCTTTCACGGCCAAACCGCTGAACGGATTTTGATCAAATTTGATATGAATATAGTTGAAGACCCGGGGTCAAACAAAGGCTACTTTTTGACGCAGGCGTAGCTGCGGGAAACAGCTAGTACTTTCTATTTTAGATACTTCTAGTCATAACAGTTCCATCAATCGAACTAACAAAAAAACTACTGCAAATGGGGGAATTTTTCTATGCTGTCTTTATTTTATCACAAAATGTTTGGTATAAAAATATACACATTCACAATCTCTCAAGGCAGCTAAGAATGTAAGCAGTTACTTAATTCACATTACTCGGGATTTTTCCATTTGATAAATAAAATAATTCGCAAAGAAAAGTGTCTGAAAGAAGACAGAATTTGTGAAGAAACTATTAAGATATTTGAAACAAACCTCTTAGTGAGTCACCTCTGGCTAAATACATAATAGTGACTCTAGCTTGCAATTGTACTTATTGTATGCCACCTTAGATAGCTAGATCTAGACAACTTTTGACACGCTTCGGATTGATTTCTGCATAAAATACTTAATCTAATTTATGTAAACTGCGAAAACGGCTCTTTTCAGAAAAATGTAAAAGAGAAACTGTAAACATCCATACATTTTTCTCCAATTCCACGAATAACCTAACCTACAATGAGCAAAATCTTTCTATTTCCCGGAAAAATCAATAAAAAATCCTTATAAACATTTAAAACATAGAGCAATTATTTAACTTTTTTAGACACACATGCGACGATGTGTTTAAAAATAGATATGCAGTTTATAGTAATGAAGATGACCTGGATACCACTGGGTCAATATAAAAACCTTGAAAGTAAAATGTGGGTTTTCACTGTGTTCTATAACGGGCCAGTATTTGTTTTGTTTTATACTAGTATGTGACAGGATAAACATAACACAACATACACCTATGTCTATTAAGGCTTCATGCATCTACCTATGATAATTGATTTAAAAGCTACGTTATCTTCGGCTTAGTTTCTTCTAAGTACTTCCATCATCCTCTATAACCATTACGACATTTTCCTTTATTTTACTTAATTTCTCCTTCGTCTTCATTATCCCCATGCGATTGCGGAGCACCTGACTAGAGACCCTATCCCATGTGGTAAACGAATACTCACTTCGCTGTTTTCCAATGGCATGACGGAATTGCACAACCTCACCCCCTCCGCCGCCAGCTGATTGAGACACCTTGATCACCTCGACGTTTGATCCGCATATGGAAAATACTATACGAAATGATGATTATGATTATCTCCGATGTTTGTCTGTTCACCATTGTGGCAGTATTTTTTGAAGCCGACTCGCGGCCTTTGACATGGTTCATTTATCGACATCAAATAGGATCAACGGCTTAACGTCACGGAATCGTTTTTAATATAAGACGTCTAAGCCTTTAGTTCACGTTCGTAACGACCCGAAAGGCGGTTCCGAAAAAATCCTAAACCATGATGTAAAGATCGATTGACCATATGACCCACTAGAGATGATAAGACAATGAGGTGCAATGTTAGGACAAAGAAGACAATTTTCTCATCTTCTATGATAATTTCCACAAAATCGTCGTGTCGTATCAAATATCCTGCATCATGAAAAGTAAAATAAATGTTGTATCCGTAATAATCTTGGCAATTTTAAATACACTGAACTCGTTTCTGTTCCAATCCTGACGAGATAAACTCAATAAACCCTCGTGTTAGCTCCGTTTACTATGTTACATCCACTGACATTTTAAGAATAGATAACGAGTCTTCAAATATGGTTAATATACGTTGAGATAATTTTAGAGAATCGGGATGATTAAAGTAGACGTCCAAACTTTGTGCCAAAGTCAAACTCTCAATATCGCCCGGGCTATGATAGATGATGAAAGACCAGAGGAGGTGACATACAACTCTTTCTATAAGCACGATTGTGTGGATAAAAGCCTGTGGGATACAAAATCCATTGACCTTTCTGAAACTTCTAGGCGTTTGACGTAGAATGAATGAATTAATGAAACTCTATTTACAATAAACATGGTAAATAGACACAAGTTAGATAGGGTTTTTAATAAACTTGCAGGCCTGTTTTACAAGGAAACCAGACTACCTAACATGAACAGGCCCCGAGGTGTGCTATTGGCCAACAGTGCCAGTACATTCAGATTTTTTTCAGGCTGTCTAAGGGCATCTAAAACAGCCTAACGATTGCTATTATATCGATAATAGCCGGGACCAAAGGCTTAACGTGCCTTCAAAAGGACAATGGAGCTTGAATAGAAAGTGCCACTAATCGGCCCAATTCATTCAATATCAACAGATAGTGCAGTTCTTTGTGTGATCTAATTAAATGTTTGTCGATGGACATGCTGTAGCTTCTAGTATTTTCACCTCAAATTGACTGCAAGATTGCTTTGCGGTCATCCAATAAACGATAGTAGATAATCATATTTCTGTGTTCTCAAGCAACGTACCTATTTGTTTATATTCAATCAAAATTATTTATTTAAAAATTGAATTCCTTTAATAGAAAATAAAATGAAATAAAAAAGCAAGCTTTAGTTGGTCAAGCGCACCAAGATAACTTTTTTGAAAACAATGAGAAACTTATCCTTGGTCTTAAAAAAACTTCTTTCTACATCAACGTAGTTTAATAAATTCTTTTGCAATAAAGACAACGGATGGTTGACTGGTAGAAAAAGTTAAGGCCGCCAATTACATGTCGTGTAATAAAATTTAGGAAATAATTGTGGAACGAAAGTCTGACTTATCTTTCTCCGGGCAATAATTCAACCGCATAACTTTTGACTTTTCGAGGACTCGCCAACTGAATTCTTTGCCTCCGTACGATTGTCCGACACAACATTTCGTTTTCGGACCGATCGACGAGTGAATGAATTTACAAACAAAAGAAACACATAGTTAAATCCAATACAACTAAAGGGGCACAGAGACGACAGAAGGCTTGTGAACCGTACAATTATGATAGGTATTGTGTCTTTCGACGAGTGGCCGTCATATTCGTTCATTTACATATAAATGTCTCCATTACATAGTATATAGTATTTTAGTTATAGTATACATGACTGCTATGGCCATGGCTGACTATGTGAAATGTTTGTAACTGAATTTTGAAAATTAATTTAAGTCTTCTATGGAATTTAAAGAAATTAAATACAAAATTAAACAAAAAAAATACTTTGTATTTGCTAATAGTTATTTAAACACAACCTGATTGTTTAATATGAATTAAACAAAAGTTACACTGAATTGTTTATTGCTTTGTGTAGTTAAAATGTCATTACATATGTTAGCAGGTCTGTAACCCTACAATTTTTCTATTCCATTCCAAACGTATTTGAGTTAATTTTATTATTCTCCAATTTATTTGTTTACAAAAAGGGTAGATAGCCCTCACAAATCTTGCAGGTAAAGTTTTTTTACAGAATTTTTCAGTGTGTGTGTGTGTGTGCTCAGAGTATTTATTTTTCTTATTATTTTTGGAATATCTTATTGCATTCATGGATATGTAAGTGTATATCTTTATCAAGTAGTTGTTTCAATGTAGTAAGGTATTTTTATTTGTTTGTCAGGAAGAATGGAGCTTACTCAGTGGTAAGGAATGCCTGTGGATTGTGCATGTAACTTAATGCTAAGACTTTATAAGAAAAATAACGGATACACGCTTCTAACAATCCTAAGGTTCTAAAGGCGTATATGTCGGAAACGAATTATCCTGTTGGTGATCTGACCAAAGGTGAAACGACTTTCGGAGAAAGCTGGTGGAATCCATCGGAGGTGTGTTTGTTTGAGCATTTTTTTTTTAAGGTATGAGTCACGCAAAACCGTTGACTCTAATAATATTCGTTCTGTATCGAATGATTTACATTCGACATAATAGGTGAGTCGAACGAAGGACACACTTATGAAACTGTTCCTGGAGCACATGACATGTATGACTTAGAATTTACATATTGCATACACAAACTGTTCTCTGCATAACCCAAAGGTTAACTATTAGACAATGCTCCTAGCATTAAGTTCGCTTTTTGTACTGTACACATTGTAATTTGTGCAATAAAAATTAAATAAATAAATATATCCCTATATTCTATACAACATATTATATGACATAGTCACTTTATATGTCGCCAAGGCATTGGTATCGCCGATCTATATATCACGCTTTCCTGTGTGGCAAGTACGTAGAGGTAGCATACAATTTCAATACAATAGTATGTGATCACGCATACTACATATCGACGGTTAATAACCAAGACCACCTATCTTTAAAAAGTAAATTTTTCAGGAGGCAAAAAAAACGTTTAATATTTTTTTTATTTATAATATTTTTATTTTCTTAACTGAACAATTTTGGGATAGGCGTAGGTAATTAGGTATTTACATACATTTTAGCAAAGATTCATGAATTCCGAAGTTACCGTAGATAGATGATATTGGGGTGCAGGGCAGAGAACCTCCTCGAGTGCCCGGTCCTTTGAAAGCTTTGCATTCTCACTTGATCCCAAGGATCCGGTGAGAGGGCGGGCTGACAAGGGATTCGGGACGGTGCACCCTGGGTGACAGTTAACAACTCCCTGGTAGTCGGGGTCTTGTTGACTGTCGGCCAATTTCTGCCAACTGCCCACTCCACCGCCGTCTATGATGAGACGGCGAATGGATGTGGGTCGGGGGAACGGGCGTGGGCCATTTATGGGCCACGTCCGATTTGGGGAGGGGGCCGAAAGGCAAAAATGAGGGGGCCGAAAGGCCATGGCTGGAGGGCGTCGTGGTAGAATGCTTACGCGACCCCATGGCGCCCTCAACAGCCGGTGCGGAAACGCCGGAGGGGTTTTAGTGGGTATTCCGGGCTGACTAGCAGCCCGGCGAGTCCCACACTTTGTGCGTAAATGCATTTCCCCTCCGTTAACAAAAAAAAAAAAAAAAAAAAAAAAAAGATAGATGATATTGGTTCAAACATTTGAGTTGCTTGATGTTAGATAGGAGATATTTGCGAGGGAAAGAAAAAAATAAATGAAGTATCAAAAACTTTAATCACATACAAATTATAAATTTTTACCTTTGATAAACAATACAACAACTAGATACACTATCCCTAAGTATTGCCACTCATTTCACCCTGAAGATGCTCTCCAAATAAGGTTGAAACATGTTGGCCATTAGCTGACATTGTACGTGAGTAACCCGTATCAGTATAGTGATCACATAAATTTGTTCACTTAAATAAAAGTCTTACCGAAATTATAATAAATGAAAAGTATGTCGAATAACTGAAAAAGTATTGCGTTTCCAGCTGTGATGTAAAATTAAATGTGCGGCAAGGCATCATAAAACGGATGGCAATCTTTAGGGTGAACGTCTTTTAGTTGCTGTGTAGATGATTATATTTTGTTGCCGAAATTGGTAACATACTTTCATGTAACCTCGAGTATGCCACAGGATTATTAATTGTGTACTGCCTTTGCGGTAAAGCCACCCAATCGTCATCAAAATCTAGTTTTATTAATATGTCACCACTTGGTTGGTATTTAATGGCGCGCAGATCTGTGACAACAGGATCGCGAACTTTATGTCCTGGTCTAATGGTCTTATATATATAAGTAGAAGGATCAGCATATTTTTTAAAGAAGCTGTAGTCAACCTCGACTACTTCATATTTCTCTTTAGTGCGAGCTTCCTTGTTGACAGATACATAATCACTCGGAAGATGAATCTCTCTATTTTTAAGTTTGCGTTCGATGGCACTATGAACTGAGTCACACTCCATCTGTGTGTGTCCTGGCTCTAAGTATTTATGGGTTATTGTGACGTTATATTTGATGCTAAAATTTAAAAGAGCATTGGAAAGAACTATGTTCCTATTCTGGTATGTACAACCATCTGAATATATTACTACAGGTAATTGTTTTGGCAGGCAATGAAGTTCTAAGTAATCAATCACAAAAGAGGCAAAAGTACTAGCTGATAAATCGGATGCAGTTTCGGTAAACCAGTAACATTTGCAATGCTTGGTCGCTAAATTGAAGACAGTAAAGTTATGGCAGGTCAATTTTGTTTTAAAATATAGGGCGCTCGCTATATTATATTATTGACTGGCATGCCAAAATTCAACCTGGCCTATTTGATTTGAATCCGCACCAATAATCCGGGTTTATCCTATTACAATCTAACAAATGATTTTTTGTAGTATTCAGTTGGCATCGCATTTGCGTTGAAATACAGATACAAAAACCCTTTTAATCTGACTTATGTAGATATTTACAAGTTGTTTCTGTTAATTATTTTTACTAGAGGAATACCTCAGAATACTGAGGCGACTTTTTCGATTAATATTTTTGAGTATAAAAAAATACTTAAGTGGGTACTAGAGCTATTTCTATCTGCCTCGGAAAATTTTATTTTATGAGCAATACTCTGCCTCACGTTAAAACTACTGGAAAATTTTGCGAAAACATGGTACAAATCCCATCCAACACCAAACAGTTCATATTTTTTCACTCTTTGACCTTATCTATGACCTGCATACAAATTTCATGTCGGCGAACAGTCACGCACATGACACAATTTTTTTGTTTGTGTTCCTAAAATTTATAACAACCCCCTTGAGAATAACGCGTTCTACATAGAGTCCTTCAAACAAATTGTTCATACCCTACTATTTCATAGTAATAAGTTTCATCGTCCAATTTTCTCCTTACGATTGAAAGGGTCCGTCTAAATGGTAGGTAGCTCAGCTTCTACCCATTCCGTGTCGATTCGGGAGGTCAAGAATTTTCAGCTACTTTTTAAAAATAAATCATTTTTTTATTATGTTTCAATGGTCTTTACACTTTGCAATACAGTAAGTTTGAGTTTATTTTTTACACGACTGACAAAAGATTGATTTTTTACACGACTGGCCAAAGATTGATTTTTTATATGTATGTGAAATTTCTTGCTTTCTTCCGAGTGTCATAGGATATGTGACGTCATTATAAAAACAAAATGGCGGACTATATAGGTACACAATAAAAGGCAGAATGAAAATAAAAATTTTGAGTAACCTAATCGAGTACGATATCAAAATGAAGAGGATTAAGGAGATTTAAAAAAATATATTTTTGTGACAAAAAAAGATCAATAAAAATTATAAAATTAAATTTATGTTTGCACGAAAAAAATATGAATTGTATAGCAGTCACCCGTGTTTTTTTATTTTTAATAATTAATTTTAATTTTTTTTAAAAAAAGCTTGTTTTTATCTGTAACTACATGACTAGGTTATTTTTGCTAATTATAAAGTCATTCAGGTTTCTTGAATACTAAACACGAGCATCAGTACTTCATACATTATTATTATTATTTTACCTAATGAACCTTAGGTAATATAATACATCTATTTAATAATGTAATCCTCTTGTTTGTAAAATGTGCTTATTTCTTCTTCTTTGTCCTCGCCATTAACAAGCCATTAAAATGTGCTAATTTGCGGTCAAATAAATAAAAATGGAATACTACAGTTAAGAAATTCATACTGCATGGGAATCGTGAATAGGTAGTTCGTGTTATCTGTCGCAGAATTAGTTCAGTTTCCATCACTCTGCCCTGGTTTGGTTGACTGTAAGAGACTGATTGCTTAGCAATAAGTCATTATTGCCCTAGTCTTACTAAAATGTTTATGTAATAATAAAAAACAATAATCGTCCTTTTTCTGGTCCAATAAATGGAAGGCAATGAGTATTTTAGTATATTATCTAGTTTAGTGGGAGTTAAAACTGGTGTCCCCACTTTTGAAAACAAATTGACAACACAAAAAAGTAAGTTTTCTAATAATTAATAAAGAAATTAATTTTTCAGTTTATTTCAGAAATGGTTAAGTATTTTGAAGTCCATAGGCTTGTTATCTAAGAGATATTAAATTTGCAGTTAATATAATTATTTCGAAAAAAAAACTTTTTTTATTAGAAATAATTAGAATAAAGAAAAAAGAATTGTTTCACAAAAAACTTTACGTATGAATTGCAGAGCTTAGAAGTCCATCTGGACCCTTTTCAGTAATCGAAAATTCTAGAAAATAGGTCAAGTCAGAGTGAAGTGACTTTTATTCTTATTTTATCTGATTTGGGTCAGTTTTAGAGCCTGTTTACAAAGTAGCTATGGAGGATATATTGGGGTATTTCTCAAGGGTTACGAAAATTGAGAGGAAAAATGTTTGAATAATTTTGTTATCTGTCCAATATAGGCAAATGAATGAAGGAGAGCTATTTTCCAAAACTATAAGTTTGCCTTTACTAAAACATTTTACGAACGTATACAATATACCATGAGATTGATTTGAGCTTAGCACCTATTATAAATTTTTAATCGGTCCGTCGGTGTACGGCAGAATTTTTTTTCGGCAAAATCAACTGAGCACAAAAATACCGCCCTAGAAAAAAACTTTAAGTACGACTTCGTTGATGTGATATTAAAACCTTATATCTGAAAATAAATGTATAATTAATTCTTCTTCAACAACTACTTATTTTAGTGCCTAGTACATCAAACCTCTTTATGGACTTCTTATCAATGACAATTAATAGGCTAGTTTCCAGGGTCAAAAGACCAACATAAATATTAGTCCGTCATTTAGGGAATCAAAATATATAAGTGACGTATTTTTCTTTTGTCAATTGGGTTATCTACTAATTTTTATTTTTTCTTTCATATCAATATTTTTATTTTCAAAAACAGAATTATGAAAGAATTTTTCCGTTCAAAAATAAATAAGTTATAAGCCTTTGAAATTCGGTGGAAGGGAAAACTGTCAAAAAACAAGAAAAGGATGCACTGTGTGAGCTGTGACGTCCCTGCCACTCTGTTTCGTGCATACAAAAGAGATAGCAAGACGCCCCCACCACGCTCCCACTTTTCTTTTAGAGAAAACTTTAAAATCGAATTACGGCCATAATTAACAACCAATTTTGTTGTTGTTTTCAGAATCGGTTACTTTTTAGTGTATATTTTGTTTAGTATAACCAAGTATGAATACAGTCAAGTAGCCTATTAAGCGATAAATTATAAAGATATAACGGATCAAAGTTTAGGAGTGGATGCTCGTGACGTCACATATTGCGAAAAAGCGTAGCATACTGTGACGTTACACGGAACTTTAACGCGCCATATATTTACCATTCTTTGTTTAATTTTGAAAATAAAAAATACGTCTTCAATATTTTTTGATTATCTAACTGACGGACTGATTATATTTTTTTAGGAAACTAGCCTATTACACAAATAAAACATTTCACCCTAAAATCTTACGCGACTAGAATCACGGCATTGATCGCAACTACACAAAAACCGCACTTATTTTCTTGTAACAATAAAGTAAACTAACAAATTCCATTCTACCTGACTAGAATAGGAAATTAATTACATACTATTAAGTATGTTACTGTGAAATCACACTTTCTCAGACTAAGTTTATGCCCATCGTACCTTGAACTAAGTAACTTGGTACTGTAAGTGCCACTACGTCCAAATGACTAAGTATGACATGAAATTGATTAGGCGCAGTGAATATGTGTGTGTGTGTGTGTATAAATTTTAGTACAAGTGTGAGTTGAATGTTCTTAATGTACTAAGAAAATTGATCAGGTATGAATCGGTCTTACGCCCGTTTGTTAAGCTAATAATATGTAATCATGAAATCCATACTAAAATTATGAATGCGAAAGTCTGTCTGTCTGTTTGTTACGCTTTCACGGCCAAACCGCTGAACGGATTTTGATGAAATTTGGCATGAATATAGTTGAAGACCCGGGGTCAAACATAGGCTACTATTTGACGCAGACAGAGCTGCGGGAAAAAGCTAGTTTTTTAATATATAAAGGCAGATTGTTAAAGCACTTTGGACATTGTAAGATAATTTAAAAATTTAAAGAAATTTATAAATGAAGGCTTGCTGAACAGAGATATTTACCAAATCAAGAGATCCTTAGGTAAATCTTGTTGTCAGTACCTGTAACAAAAAAAAAATACTACATATAACACGAATAAACAATTCGATACAAATTTTTAAAAAGTATACACGAAATAAAATCCATTTATTTCAGGCAACAATGGCTTATTATGTACTTAAAATTAAAAGGGATGCCCGAAAATATCACATCAAAAAATGATAATTTAAATACATTATTTTTTTTATTACAGGAGAGTGATAATGAATAATTTATAGAAATATTTATAGTCTATACCAAAACTAAATAACTAAAAATACTTAAATTACTAGAAAATTAAACATCTAAAAAAGAAAAAAAAGAAATTTAGGCGTCGTAAAACTCTTCCTCATCGCTATCGACCGGAAAGGTGACCAAAAGGCTGACAGCATTGCCACGCTGTATGGCAGCCTTGCCTAATTTTATTTTTACTGTTACATTAAACAAATTTATTAACAGTAAAAATAATTACATGCACTAACATATAAAAGGGAATTTATGT
Source organism: Euzophera pinguis (assembly GCA_947363495.1). NCBI lineage: Eukaryota > Metazoa > Arthropoda > Insecta > Lepidoptera > Pyralidae > Euzophera > Euzophera pinguis. The sequence continues at coordinate 11,637,575 of OX376164.1, read as the reverse complement.
TATGATTTCTTATGTTTGCGAGACTGATTTTCTGACTAGAAACCCGCAAACTTCGTTACGCACACTATGTTGGTTGGGGCTTTTAGATTATTAAATTTGTCGCGTAACCACAATAATTTTTATTCACCTTAAGTATATTTAAGTCATACTGGCATGTATATTTTAAGTGTAGTGTATTTTGTACTTCATAGTTTTCAAGTCGGGAGCCATCTTTTTGTAGTTTTGTTTTTCAATCTTAGAAACTTAACAATTGTATGAGTTCGTTTTACTTGTGGAACCAAATATATTTTTAAATGTTTGTTTTTACCCCAGCATTGTGTCTGTTTGTAAATTAAATAAAATGGCTGACATTTGGAAGTAGCTGTGTCCGTTTAAACTTTTTTAACTACAAACCCAGTTTTTCAATTAATCCGGCGTCCGACACAGAAGGTAAACTTTCCATGGTCCGCCACTAACTGCGGGAAATAACTAATTTGTAAAACTTGAGTTTGGATCAGTAGTGCAGCTTATTCGAATGAATAATATAAAACCAGTAAACTGTTGACCATCTTCTGTTTTAGGGACGATGTTTTTTTTTTTGTTTTTAAAACTATAATATTCAAACAGTAAGTAATAAATGGCATCATCTTATTTAGCATTTCGCCATTTGCTTTTTAAGGCCTTGGAGTAAAATATCATTCTAGTTCATTTAAAAAATTTGAAAGGTATTTATAACCGGTTACGTTATTCACTGACCACGTTACCACTTATTGGTAAAACTGCAACCAGTTTATTTACACCTATAAGAAAACTTCTACATAAGAAATGTATTACAGTCTATCAGACAACAACTTGTAAAAGGAAATCCATATTATTCCATGCCGTGCAAGTTGCAGTTAAACAACCTATCAGAATTTCTAGCTGAAGTTTTGTTGCAGGTGTAAATGTGGTCTAAGAGATAGGTATAGACGCAAATAAACTTAAAATAAATCGACTTTTTGCCTTTGTAGAGCGTTAACTCTGTCTACTCCTGTATGTGTGTGTCGTTTATGAGATACAGTTTACATTAACTTTTAAACTAACGCACTGCATATTTAAGACATAAAATTACAGGATTATGTGCGCATAATCCGACTTTATAAGGCGGTTGAAACGTAGGAAGTAGAAAGGTACTTTATATGCACTTTAATTTTTTTTTAAGAGATATTAAATTTTTGATAATTAGAATATAGTTTCAGTAAACATTTTGCTATGGCGTAAACAAATTGATAGTAATTGTAGCTCAAGAGTTGTTCGTTTCAATAACTCTTGTAAATTCGACAATTGCCGAATAATTTCATTAATCTACATTCAAACACAGTGTAGACCACAATTTCAGTGGCCTACAAACATTTTAATTGAAATAGCGGAGGATTATCAAAGCCATTCTCAATTAAGCATACCGTTTGCTAATCGCTTTTACTAGTTGCTGTTCTGTAATTAATGAACTGTTTTGCCTTTACGAGCTTATTAATCACGACAAGCAATGTACGGTGTGGCCGAGACTTGGATGGGTTGCCGTTAATGTTGGTATGTATCGGGAGCATCTACATAAGTTTGAGTACTCTATAAACAAGCAACTCCAATAAGAACATAGGTATTTATTGAATATGCTGCAAAAATATTACAAAAATAATCCATTTTGTTTTATAAGATCCTTATTTCAGTTATTTTGATTTAGCAGTAATGCTCTTGATAAATTCAAATATTGCTAAAATGTGATTTTAACAATGAAATTAAATTTAAAAAAAGTGCAAAACTGGCGTGACCTGCGGGAAAAAAGAACTTAATAAAGCCTCCTTTTGGAAATCAATATTCTTTTTAAATATTATCACTGATAAAATTAATATACAGAATACTACGGGTATAATATAAAGTTATTAACCATAAGGAGAAACAACAATGTGTGTCATATAAAAATTAGAAAAAGATGTAATAACAATACATGTATGCAACAAAGTCATCTTATGAAGGAAGATTTCTTCCCATAAAGTAATCGAAAGGAATTTTTGTTCAAACACGGCGGAATTGAATTTGACGAATGTATCTAACAAAATTAAATGTAAACATCAAGAAACAATGCTATTTTTTTAATTATTATTTATTTTTCATTTTTTTTGGGAGAACAACCAAATTGTTTCTTAATTAAGGCAGTAATTTAATTTTAAAGTTTTCTCAAGAAGAAAAGTGGGAGCGTGGTGGGGACGTCTTGCTATCTCTTTTGTACGCACGAAACCAAGTGGCAGTGACGTCACTGCACACACAGTGCATCCTTTTCTTCTTTTTTGTCAGTTTCCCCTTCCACCGAATATCAAAGTCTTATAACTTACTTATTTTTGAATGGCATGCAATAGATATATACTCGTAAGAATATCAAATAAGAAATGATAAGAATTTTTTGACATCAAAACAACATTTTATGTATTTCATTATTTATCAATGTCTTTTTAGTTTGTGGTTTAGTTTTATTTTTTGTTTATTAAGTCTTAGTTTAAATAAACGAGTATTAAGTATTAAAAAAAACCAAAATATTTAACATAACTTAAGTTTTTTTTATATATTTAATGTTCTGTTACGTATAAACGTAAAAAAACCATTAAATATAAAAAAATCTTCCCACAAACCCCATCGAGGCAACGTTTTAAATGGATTTTAAAAATCTTTCTTTTTCCTGTTTCTGGTAGTGAAATGTTTGTTATGAAAGATAAAAATAAATTGAGTAGAATACCCTATTTATAACGCTATGCTATCACATCAACTCAATTATCTTATATTATGGGGTTGGCAACAATCAGAGTTACCAGTGAAATATCAAACGGCACTCTATTACAAAAAACAGTGTGCCCCCATATCTAATACTGTGATTATAAGCGTATACTGGAAACTATAAGCTATAAATTAAACTATTCGACTCTAGTTGATTTGAACACTGTATTAAAATCATTTAAGGCCCAATATGAGGAGAACTAACAAAATTTCATGTTTTTCTGTTCACTAGAACTTTGACCTGAAGTAATTCTTTATACATATTTTGTAGGTTCATTTGGTGATTCAACAGCCTTCTTAAAATTTTAAAATAAATCACTTTAACCATCAAAAAACGTGATATGAAATGATATCTGAAAATGTTTTTTCTTCCATATCTCTGTGAATATACATCTGGGATTTTTTTTTATATGGTGATCGCTTTCTTTATTTTCCATAAAAATATATAATTATAAAAATATAATTATTAATTATAATTATAACCTAGTAATATTGCTTATGTCAAATGTATAGGAAATGTCACTTGCTTCGTATTGGGCCTTAAATAAATTGTTTTGGAAAGATTTATAAATAGGAACTCATTGGTATCCGAGGTCATGGATTCAGTTTATTTGACTATTTACGAGTATAATAATTTTTATTTCTTTACCTTTATTTTTAAAAATCGAAAAATCAAAATATTTTTTTTTCTAACATCTAGAGCACAGGTGTAAACGTGAACTCTTGAACGGCTGTTTTCAAATTAATATTCAATAAGACCTTCAACTACAAATAGAAAGGGTTTTATTACTTAATATGGTAAAACTGCTGCGCCTTATGTCGATAACTCATCATTCAAAATTAGTCTTTGATGTAGATTATTTAAAGTTGCGATCAATTTAATAGTGACAAAAGTAATTAAAAAAAAGTACAATGTTTTTAATAACGACACTAATGTACTACATACATATTGGAGAAGAGGAAGAAATTGCATCATGGCTAATGGTTTCAACTCTTCCGGAACACTATCATCTACAGAAAAGAAAACCTCGGCACACAATATAATATAAAATATCATTATTTTTATATTATTGCTCACATATAGAAACAAATAATTGTTCAATAACAGAAGCTTTAACATATATAGCAAAGGCGGATTTATTGTTAGGAAATCTCTTCCAGTCAAGCCAAAATACATACTTGAGAAGAAGAAATTACATAACGGCTAATGGTTTTGAATCTACAGAACCAATTAATAGTTTTCATCAACGGAATTGAAAACAACATACAGTTTCAATAACCAAGTAAATTAAAATTAGCTTAATAATCAAAACTTGGCTTCCTATAGGATCTCCACTTCGTTCTATCCTTAGAAAGTATAATAAACAAAAGGTTTTTGGACTGATGTTCAAAGGATGTCAGTTGTACGGAATATGGATACCACAGTTACTACTGTTGGTCCAAGTTTAGATATTTAGGCTATTGTAGGGATAACGTCATGTCACTCACACAAAGGCAAGGAAACGTATTCATGCGCAAATTCATTGTATGTCGTCCGTAGATTATTTATTTTATCAAAAATATAATTGTTGTAAGGTAAATTGAACTGTATTCGGTGAATATTGAGAGAGAGGATATCATTGATTCTGAATGAAATGATTAGAATAATACTCGTATCTTAATAAGAACCACACATATAATGTGGTATATGTGACGTAGTAGTAATAAATGTATAGAAGTGAGCGCACCATCGGCAGGGTGGGGGTGATGGTCGACGACAGTCAGTGCTAGCGGCCGGACGTGCGACCACGGCTGTACCCAAATTTCCAGTAATTGTTTTATTTAGATTTTTTTACTTAGACACCTACAGCTTACCCATACGTGACGAGAGGACGTCACAGTTTGCACAAAGGGTATTATTTTAGTTTGATGATATTTTCCTTTAATTAATTCGAAATATAGAGTAGGTAAGAGAAAATCTCAATCTGAAACAGCAAAAGTATCAATGTAAACCAGTCATATCAGAAAGGTTAAGTATATTTGCATAAGAAGCCCAATAGTGCTGGAAGTGAGAAAAAATTTAGTTATCGTGATGATGGACTCATGGGGTGAACAATCAAAATAGCTCAAGTTGTTTTCAGGGCTTCAATAACCTTTTGACCCGGATAATACTAATGAACAAAAACACAAACCAAACTGCATTTACTGAAACTAAAACACGAAACAAAATTAAAATGAATTCGCAACAAAACCACCAAACAACATAAAATGTTTCGTGTTTCACTTTTTAAAAACATTAATTTTAATTCATACCGGAAAATGTTCAGTTTTACGTTTCAAAAACAGAAGCAATGAAAATATAATTCATTTACCAACACGTACCTCTATTTACAGCAAACGTTCGAATTCTAAGTTCAACAACGGACGTCCAAACAACGGATCTGGTTTTAATATTTCAGTTCTATTTTCAAATGGGAAATTTGAGACCTGAAGCGGTTTGTGGCACGCACAACCCTGTGTTGTTTTTTCCTTTGGGAGCTACTGGGCCGAGCTGAAAGATAAGTGATTGTATAAATTAAATTTTCGAAACAATACCCGAAATTCAAATTCGAAAAACAATTTCGTGCATAATTAATCGTATTGTGATTGTAGGTAGGTACAATCGAGGACAAAAATGTTCATAAGAGATTCAGATTTCAGGGTCAGTCCCGATTGCCATTCTTGATTCAGAAAACAAAGATTAAAAAGGATACAAAATATTAATACATTATATGTATTGTTACATACATGTCCTCTGATTACAAATCACAATTCCAAATTTCATCATTCATCTGTTACTCTTTTCCTCATTCATTTCAAGAGTGTAGGCAGTAGCCTATAAATATGATTCCAAAATATTACACTTTTTTTAAAATTTTTAACATATATAGCTCATCTATTTATGTAAAAATTTAAAGCCCATCTATTTATGTCCGGCCGATGTGCTCCCGATCCGGACGACCCTAGGCCGGATCGCTCACTAATTTCAAAATTTACTTATCCGAGACGCCCACGGCCAGGCTGGGCCCGGTCATAAAATAAAATATTTTTTATTTAAAATATTGAAAAGTACTGTTGCAAACAGAAGATAACTGATCTAATTTTGTTAAATGAAAATGAAATGAAATATAAAGAAGTAGTAAACAGGACCACGTATCAAATATTTTGGACGTATGCCACCCAGCGCTCTAAATCCACTTTGTGCTCCATTTAATATTTCGCAGGAGCGCTGGGTGGCACAATTAAAATATATTCTACCTAGCGCTTCGAAGGCTAAGTACAAGCTAGTGATGGGGTAGTTTTTATTTTTAAATATCTTCTACAAAAAAATATCGATAAATCAACAACATATCAAGGTTTATTGATTTCAGTTGCCTGAATGTTCGTAACAACATTTTTAACTTTAAGATTGCAAACTTCCTCATAACTTGTGCAATCCTAATACCTACTTCGGCTGAAATGTTTAATACATTATATATTAAATTCAAAAATGAATCGAAAAAGTACTAGGAAAACAGAAAATACGTAGGATCACAGGGTGGTATAGGGTTGCTTTACCTTAAGCCAATGTGTGGGCGGCATTTTTTGAGATACATAGATCTACGAACCTCCTCATAATTTCTGCAATCCTAGTACCTCGGCTGACACGTTTAGAACATGAGATATGTAATTCGAAAAAACAATGTTAACACTTTTTTACTCAACAGTACTTAGTGTGGTATTTGCCAAAAAACGGGCGCGGTCTGGCCGTGGGCGGCTTGGCTAAGCAAATTTTGAAATTAGTGAGCGATCCGGCCGTCGGTCGTTCGGATCGGGCGCACAACGGCCGGACCCAAATAGATGGGTCACAGGTCACAGCTAGTATGAATTATATTGCCGTCTTTTAATTATTTTTATGATTTTTCATAGAAGATTTTTCTCGCAAACACGTTATCTTTAAAAAATCACCGGTAAACAACCTGATGATCCGTTTTTCCAGTAAATAAGAAAATTACAAAATAATATTAGCAACTTTTTTGTAAGAAATCTTTTTAACAAAATTAGGTTTTAGTCTTCCAAGTTTCTACAACCTACATTATTAATCCCAAACCACTGGGTCGGAAGTACGCGCGACTGCGTCAAGATTTTGTATGGAATAGCTTACTACGCTATTAATAATTATTATTGGTCTCCGCGAAGCTATGACGAGTGAAACCAATTATTTTATTAGTTGCCTTATAGAGATGCTTCGCAGACTTGCCCTACAAATTAGCTGAAATGAAATAAAATCGTTTATTTTAATGTAGGATATAATTATCACTTACTGACGTCAATTTACTTATATTAAGTTTACCACCACTTCCAAAGCGCAAGTGGAGAAGAAACGGAGCTACAAACTCCACTGCAGCATTTTCTTCAAAGAGTCAATTTACAATTAAGAAAAAAACTTCCTTAAATAACTAGTTAAATGAAAGCTCTATCACTAGCGTCAACGTTTGAAACATTTCATGTTAGAGGCGAAGTTCCGTTAGAATATGAAAAGACGATATGGGTATTATTGAAGCTGCAAACACTAGATCTGCTTGCCAAATCCCAGTTCCATCCTAAGTCCAAATTACTTCAGAGCCCGAATTTGTTAATTTCAAAGAGACTACTTATTTAATTTTATGTCTGGCCAAGGATTGTGACGTGACGTATAGCAAAATTTACTTCAACATTCGTTGGAAATGCTATTACGACAATTAGATAGTAGCTGTCATACTGCCTTATTCAAGTAATGCTTTCACCTTCTGGATAACTAAAAAGACCTTTAGATCTTAACTCACTACATGTCTTGGGAAACTGTAAATGTATTCAGCAGCTGTGAATTAATAAATAAATACCCCAAAACCACACCAAAATTGAATACCCATCACACATCTAATTACAATTCAATCGTACAATATAACAAATTGGGTCGCACCAATGCTATTTCTAAATACATCGATCGGTCGACCTATTGCACTAAATACGTTGTGACTTTTGTATAGCGGCCTAAAAATAATAAAACATTTGGAGCCACAGTTGGCTCGGCCGTGCATCAAACATGCATAAGGAAGGAACGATCACGCGAAGACTACGTATGGGGCATACGGGTACAAATTCTGTGTGAATCGATAGCAATAATCAATGATTTCGTCTAACTATTACCGGAAAACGTTTGCGTAAAATTTTTGTGTTCAAGAAATGACGTTATTAAATACGAAGAATAATTATATGTCGGTGATTCTTATTTTTGCAGTATTTCACTCTGCATAAACTGGCATTTTTAGGACACTAGAGCTAGGCTTGAAGATGTCTGTGTTAGGATTTCAAAGAAGGAAACGGGTTTTTTACTTGCCTCAAATACCTTCTACGAAATGTCTGACAGCTATCCAGCTTAAACTTTTTCGCTTGTTAGACTGAGACCAATTTTATGATCGAAAATCTGGTGCTATTTGCAGTATTGGGCACAACGTTCCCCTAATGATAAAAATGTCCATGTGTACTTTTCAACAGTTCTAGATAGAGTTACAGATCACTTGAATAACGTTACATTTTGTTCTTTAGAGTCCGAATAACTTGGAAATTAACTTACTTATGTGCTTAAAATTGGACCTGTTTCAATTTCTTCAATTTGGTTTTCAACTCTTCCTATCACTCTATAAGGCCTTTTGAACTTCTTTCCATATATTTGTCCTTATAATATGATTTGCAACGCTTAAAAAAGTTAAACTCACCGTACAAAGGATTAGAAATATTTTTTGTTAACTGCTTTATACAAAGTGACCCAGGTTAAAAATAAACAAAGATTAACAAGTTGAGTCTACGGGTGGATCTTAGGATCCACCCGTGGATCTAAATGACAAAACACAGGGATAAAAAAAAGGATGGACAAAATTTAGATCTGTCTGTTTCAAAAATTGTAATACGTTACGTTCGTCACCAGATATGGCTTATTGCGATTTTTTTCTTTTTCCTAAACTTAAATTACGACTTCGTGACACCATTTCCATTCGGTAGCGCGAACTGTACTCAATTCGGGAAACAGCGTTTAAAAAAATGTTTTAATGACTGGATTATGGTGTACTTCTACTTTGAAAAGGGCGTGAAAAAATCCTTCAGGGTCGGCAACACGCTCGTGACATCTTCGGTGTTGCAGGCGTTCATAGGCTACGGTAACCACTTACCATCAGGTGGGCCGTACGCCTGTTTGCCTACTTAGTTGTGTAAAAAAAAAAACTTTTTTGACAGAGTAGTATGTTAATTCTCGTAACTGTACGTAACACTACCATCAATTCTCCTTTGCATAAATCTAAGATGAATTGACAAAAAAAATATATCCCCATGTTTTAAATACATTTGTTGACTAAAGAAGATTTGTATTTAAATATATTACGAAAATACAAAATTTAGATCTGTCTGTCTTAAAAAGTGTAAAACGTAACGTTTGTCGCAGCAGAGCGTGCACAAGGCCACGGTATCAATCGTAATGAATGACCAAAATAGCTTGTACATAATACAGCTATCAAATCAGATTTGCATATAAGATGTATTGATATAAAACATATCTCGTCATTATATTGCGTTTTAATAATAGGTTGGGAAAAAGTTTCTTCGCATTTTTTAAGAAAATTCAAAACATTTTTTAATATAGTTTATTTACATTTAACTAAAGTATGTAGGTGCCATTTTGTTCGATTACTTTTTGCCATCTTGTAGGTAGGGACATGATCCCATTGCTATAAAAATTTTGAGGCTTCTGATCAAAATACTGAGACAAGTGGTTTTGGCAGTCCCATCGTGATGTTTAACCTGACACTGCCTAAAGAATTCTGAAGACACCGAAACAGGTGGAAATGTGAAGGTGCAAGGTCAGGACTATACGTCGGATGCATTAACACCTCCCAGCCAAACTCTCTTGCTGAGTGGCTAAAGATGTGTGAGGTCTAGCGTTATCATGATGAAAAACCACACCCTTTCTGTTGATTAATTCCGGCCGCTTTTTTTCAACTTCTTGCTTTAATCTCATCAGTTGTTCGCAGAAGAGTTCAGAATCGATGGTATTGCCTGGTCAACACTCATAATGAATAATGCCCTTCCAATCACACCACATACACAGCATCGCCACAGTCTGTGAAGCCTGACCGGTCTTTGACCACGACCTTTTTCGCACGTTCTTGTCGTACGTGATCCACTTTTCATTACCAGTTATCAGCTTCTTCAAAAATGGTTCGGTTTTATTACGTCGTAATAAAGAATCACAAGTGAGAGGGGAATCACGGTTCATTAGGTTTTTTTAGTAAGCTCGTGAGGTACCCAAATGTCGAACTTTTTTTGGGTACCCAGTTTTTTCAAAAGCACCAAACCGGTTTTGTGGTCCATTCCCAGTTCTTCAGCTACGTCATAACTACTGATATGCCGATCTTGCTCCACTTTTTCAAAAATGGCAACCATTTTATCCGTAATAGGGCGACCAGAGCGACGTGCATCTTTGACATCAAAATTTCCGTATTGAAAATGCTTAAACCAAATTTGTGCTACTCTCACAGACACTGCACTAGGTCCATAAACATCGCAAATTTTTTTCGCGGCTTGCGTTGCATTTTTATCTTTTTTGTAGTAAAATTTTAAAATGTATCGAATTTCTTTATTACATTCATTCATCTTAACAGTAAGAAAAACAAATGAAAAACACACATTTTTCTAATTTGAATTTGGAATTATCTACTTTAAAATTTAAACTTTTAATGATACCAAAACCAGCCAGATACAAATAGTATAGCCAAAAAGATTTTATTACAAGTTCATACATACTATATGCGAAAAGACTTTTTCCCCAACCTAAATTATAAAAAGCTCTTTTCGGTGGAAGAAAATAGAAGACAGAAATTTGAAATTCATCGACACATAAATATAATAATATCTCAATAACAATCTCAAATATAGTAAGTAGTTAATATTTTTGAGATTATAAAGATTGCTGTTTCCCGCAGCTCCGCCTGCGTCAAAAAGTAGCCTATGTTTGACCCCGGGTCTTAAACTATATTCATACCAAATTACATCAAAATCCGTTCAACGGGTTGGCCGAGAAAGCGTAACAGATAAACAGACAAACAGACAGACTTTCGCATTTATAATATTAAGTATGGATGGAAGTATGGATTCTTACCTATTATGTCAAACGACAATTATTCGATTTTGAATTAAAATCACTCGACTCATCTGTTTTTGGAGAGTAATATTTTAAAGGTATCACTCCAGGTTCATGTAGAGTTGAAGTGCTGCTTTATCTTAGCTTATAACCTACTTATAGCTTCTTGGCTTAGCCTATCGTCCTTACTTTTTCTTTCTTGGCATAAAGTATTTTAAACTTTTGTTCCAGCTTCTACTTTCGGCAATTTTTTACTTCATATTTATTCTTTAAATTTTTTCTTTGTACGTTTTACAAATATAGTCATATACCATGCATCAGCTTTAAGCTTCTAGTGTAATGAATAATAATATTCTCGTCTATGCTCTCGGATCCAACACAATATCGACTGAATGATGAATATAATTTGCCCTGGGCACTTGTTCCATTAAAACTTAGTTAACTGACCTAGTTGTACCCGCCGAATTTCAATTACATCACACAAGTTGTTTTAGTTTTTTGTACAAATCACGCAGATTGAGTTAACTCTAAAGTAAATTAAGACTTGTAATAGGATTCTGTAACTGAATGATATTATATTTTATAACAAATAGGTACTTATCATTATCATAATTACATAGTATAAGACAAAGTCGCTTTCCTGTCTGTCTGTCCCTATGTATGCTTAAATCTTTAAAACTACCCATCGGATTTAGATGTAGGTTTATTTTAATAAATAGGGTGTTTTAAGAGAAACTAATATAGTAGGGGAACACTAATAATTTTAGAGGTTTCTAATGTGAAGTCGTAAATTAACACAATTTTTTGCTCTTCAAAAGTGTGACTCACGCAAAATCGATTTTCATTGGACACACATTTTAAAAATCAAATCGTTCATTTATAATTTTTACAAAAATAAACAGGTGGTAGGGGCTCACTATTTAAGTTAAAAACCTGTGTTAAAAATAGGGCTGCAAAAGGGAAAGCGTCATAGAAGCGGGAGCTGAGGACGCATTTCTAAGGAGGGTTGACGTTAGGCAGGCGGCCAATCGTAAAACAGGCCAAAATAATAATAGGAATAGAAAGACACAGGAGTGCTTTTTTTGAAAAGTGTGACTCACGCAAAAGTTTTTAAGGTATCAAATGATTGTCATTCGACACATTTCAAAAATAGGACTCCAGAAGGGAAAATATAATGAAAGCGGGAGCTGAGGACGCATTCCTAAGGAGGGTCGATGTTAGGCAGGCGGCCAGTCGTAAAAACATGCCAAGATAATATGATACTATTATGAACTATGATACTAGAATGGAAGCAGCCGGAAGGCATGCGTCATGGAAACGGGAGCTGATGACGAAACTGAGGGGATGTTTAAAAACTTAGTAGTAATTATTTATGGTTTTACGTGTTTTCGCCGTGGATGTTTTAAAAGGGGTCGTTCTGATACCGGGTAGACAGATGTTAAGAGAGTGTACACGGGACGACCAAGTGGAAAGCGACCAGTCGGTCGTTCCAGGAACCGCTGGAGAGACGAAGTTGTGAACGACTTGGAATTTAAATAAATAATCACATTTGATTCCCCTGAAAGTGAACTTGAAGTTGAACTTGACAAATCGATCTTGACTCTATGGGGCACACCGTTAGATGTCCCTATCAAACATTTAACCGTTTCGATAGTTGACACTGACATTTAATTATTTTTTTTATTTTGTTATGCCTACCGAAGTGGCAGAGGCATATGCCCATAAAGCCATATAGATAGATTATTTTATGTTTCGATCTTCCTTGGAAATTAATAGATTCACTACCAACATCATGAGATGAATACTTATGGTATTCATCGGTTAGTAGGACTACTTGACTCGGCCATGAAATGCTAAATGAAGAGGTTAGCTTCAACCTACTACTACATAATTTGTATAACCCGGACGAAGTCGTGACGGACTGCTTGTGTAGAATATTTTAGATAAATACCTACCTATTCAAGTTCCAAGCCAATCAGAAAATATTACTTTTTATCTAGATCTGGCCCGGCATCGAACCTGGATCCCCAACGTAGCAAACTGGCCAGGAGCCCTATTTTTAAAATGTGTCTCATATGTCGATCGAAATCGTTCGATATCGAACAAATTTTGCTTGAATCACACATTTGAAAAATAGCACCCCAAGTCGTCAAATCATTACGAGCATATTCCTAACTATAACAGTAGCGCCTCGCAACTGAGAAAAACGCTCAGATGATGAGATGTGGTTATCGAAATTTCAAGTCACTCTTGAAGACAGAGATTTATTTTTCTATTTTTCTAATCATTTAGATTGATAGCTGCTTAGCCACGATATCACTAAATGACATGTGACGTTGATTGATATGGGTAAACATAATAATCTTGCTGAAATTTCAATCAATTCGTTTATTTAATTCCAAGTTATTTATTCATTCATGTCATGAAGGTTACAAAGTCAATTAACTCTGCACATTGCACAACTTGGTACAGATCGCGCTAAATAACTTGGCGGCTCGGAAGTTAGCTATCACTGTCATTTCGCGCTGCGCGAATTTACATTTTCGTATTAGTTTTCTACTGCGCAGCGTTCTGCGCGAGGTTTACAGCCGCCAAATTATATTGCGCGCACTGTATCACTTTTTTCAATAATATATATACAATTGTCTCTGTTCCACTCGCGCTTTTTTGGGCGGTGAGGCCATTTGCAAGTAAATAAGTTTTAAGATTTTCAATTAAAAAAAAATATATTTTTTTAACTTTTTTATTTAGATTTAAGTATTTGTTTAAATAAAAAAAATAAACAAATACTAAACTAAATAAAAGTAATTAAAATGAACTAAAACTAAACTAAGAAAAAGTGATAACATATGAACTGAAACTTAAAAATATTTCGGCACTACCTGATGCTAGGAAGCGTCGAAATATTCCGCCGCATCGCTGTCCTTCGTTGATGGAAGTTCCCATAAGGCTGGCAGCATTGCCACGTTGAATGGCAATGCTTATATTTTGAGCTAAAAATAAGCCAGTCCTCTGGTCACGTGTGCCATCGATGAGGCGCTTGCTCAGACCCCGGTAGAGCGCTCGTGCACTCGGTCCCCAATACATAGTTTCCTACAAGTCTTGTGTATTTGCGCCGTTTGGCAGTCTCCGGCATACCCCGCAGTGCTTTGAAGATGGGCGCAAGGGTATCGAGGCAAGTAGCGCCCCATACCAGAGGCCTGCCCAGCTTCCAAGGCAACAACGACATTCCATCGGGTCTCTTGCCATCGTTACGTACCAGGCTATTAGGTTACAAAACTGCCGGTACGCCGGGGCGGTGGCAAGAGCACGACGGATAATACCGTTTATGTTGCCATGCCAAGACAATCTTCCTGCGCTTCTGCCGCAAGTTAGGCCCTGGTGACCGACCTCACTGACGGCTTCCCCGCAATGACAGGGATACGGAGCGACACATGGGACTGCCAGACGAAGACACGTGGCGAAACGGAATGTGCCGTCATCAAGCAGAGTACCAAGATTTGATGACGGCAAAGCCTGAAGCCAAAGTCCTGATTCCCATTCTCCCACAGCTAGTAGGCGGGCGCGATCTGCAGTATTTCCCGGAAAATTGAGCAAACTTTCACGGACAGAACTGCAGAGCGGCCGATCTCAGACGGGTTCATCGGGAGGTCAATATTTGGACAAGTCATTTTCTGGGCATATATAGCGTCATCAAGGTGGCAGTATTTTACTGATTAATTCCTTGTTACCATGAACTGATGACTAAAATGCCGGTAAACTGATACTTGAAATTTTGCGTAAGCCCAGGCCACACAATCGAACTGGCAGAGTGGCCTGTTGCCATGCACGGTCGTCTAAATGTACGTTTAAGATGGAAGACAAAGTATTTCTTACAATTTGGTCGAACTTTCTAAGAAGGAAATGTGCTTCCACATTAGAGAAGATCTAAGAACATAGGTGAATTTAGGAACGAAACAATAATACCAAATTAGTGTAAAAGCCGAATCAATGTTTAGATCTGAAAATCTATCCGAAATAAATTAAATGATTTTTAATTGTGATATTTACTATGGAAGACGAGTGGGTTTTGCCCAGAAGTGAGTCATGCACAGCTAAAGAAAACACTTTTAACACTAAGCAGCTGAACTGGCTAAATTATTACTAGTTCCAAAAGGCAATTTCATCCGTAGATATACCTAGATTTTTTAAGTTTTGTTTTGTTTGTACTTTAGTGGCATTGGACGGGCACGTGTAGAAAGAGTAGACTGAGCGACGAAAACATGAAAAATCAATCATTCATTACATATAAATACACTCCTAAAAATAGTAACACATGGGAAATGTCGATATGATTAAATGTGACTCAGCGTTCAGCCGGAAGTGATTACTGTTTCCGGCTATTATTAATGATGCAATGTGGTGTAGTTTACACAAGAGCAAGTTCTAGTAAGTAGTAAAAAAAGTTTTGGAAAATATAAATGCAAATATTCATTTTAAAAAGTATCCCAATCACTAATCTCTCGCCTTTAATATGCATAGGTTTAGGTGGTGTGGCAGACAACGCATTATAGCATTGTTTTGCTCGTTGTATCTATATGCAATAAAGCTAAATAAATATATACTTCGAAGTTCTTAGCTGTCACAATGTGTGTGTGTGTGTGGAGGGGGCGGCAGGGTCGCCATGTAAGGAACTTAGGTTCGGATATCAAGTTAAGACGAGAGATTGAATACGAATTAGACAACAGTTTAAACTTATTATGTGATTATATTTACTACAGTATAATATTTTAATAGGTTTTATTTGTAAGAGGTTACTTATAAATTAAATTTAATTGTTGAAGATAGAAAGTGGAAAAATCTTTGTAAATATAATGTAAAAGGAATATAAGCTATCATAACGCAACTCCCGAACTGGAAGGGTCGCCATGTAAGGTTAACTTAGGTTCGGATATCAATCAAAGACGAGAGATCAAATACGAATGAGATAGCTCTCTAACCTTATAGGTACAGGGTTATTTTGAATCTACTGGCCAAATTTTACAGTGTGTTTAGTCCGTGAAACTAAACAACTATTAACCCTTAAATTGGCAGTCCTCATTCTGGTGGTTTTTTTACGTCTTTTTAAGTGTAAATAAGGAGTAAAATTCGAACTGGAAGTAAATATTTATATTTATTTACAGGTTTTTCAGCCGTCACATTAAAAGGACATCGCCAATTATTTCACAAATATTGTTTGTCCTAGAGAAAGTACATTGCCAGGTAAACATTAAATATCTTTTTATTACTATCATATCATTATTTTAAAAAGGCCCCTTTTAAGTTATTACAGATATCCAGTAGCAATTAGAGAACCATAGCTAAGATAAATAAATAATGATTCGAAATAATGAAACTAAACATCACAATTGGTTAAAAAATGAAATATTTAAAACAAAATTACAATATTCAATATAAATAAATTTTTGGAAATTAAAATTACAACAAATTACTAGTTTTAGTGAAGTAAAAGAGACAGATTCAAATACTACACTACATGTGAGTAAGATCTTAATGTTGTAGCATGTGATGTATTTTTAGTCTGCAAGTCAGTTTTAAAAAAATAACGTCATAGTAGTATTTTTTTTGAAGTAATACCTTTTTTACCCAATAAATAAAAATACCTACAACTACAATTTGTTTCGACATTTCCCCCAAAGCTAAGCGAACACATTAATATTTTAAAAGCCAAAATGTCAGGAACTTTCGGAGCTAACAAATTTACTCTAATTTACTCATTCAAATATAGTTTCCATGTTTACTTCTGTTTATAATCCGAAGCATGTTTACCCGAGATATTAGCACTCTCCAGAATTTATTAGTTTCAAATTAAGTACTGAAATGTAAACTTTAACTGTTTAAACTCTAGAATGTACAGGTACACATTTACGAGTTAAAAATTATTAAATTTGGGCAGTTACTTTATTTGAAATACACACATTATACACACAAATTTAAAAAATGTTTTCTTACAGATCTTTACACAGGTACAAAAGTAGCCTTTACCTCTCTCCATACAAAAAAGTTCTTCGAAGAGAGACGAATTCTCTTCATTTTGACATGAGAGAAATACAAAGAAACATATACAGTCTTTTTAAAATTAGACTATTTTGGTCTCCAGTTTTTGTTATATTGCGACGCGACGACTCCCTCTCAACAGAAAAAGTGGTTTATTCTTTAGCTGAAAACCGAAAGGCTGAAAATCCAGAGGTCGATCGCAAACAGAGCCGGCAACGGTAATAACAAACCGATCTTAATGTTGTTTGTGTTTGCACAATAATTGCAGCTTTTGTTGTCGCATGGTTGTTGCAAAATATTTATTAATTTGGGAGGAGAAAAGCGAGACTCAGTCTCTAGCTGCTCGATGTGGCAATATTCTTTTGAGCAAAACGATTGTCTACTTCAGTGAAGAGTTAATCCAGTCGTATTGCGTTTATTATTAACTAGTTGTTTCCCGCAACTCCGTCAAAAAGTAGCCTGTGTTTTTTTTATACAACTAAGTAGGCAAACAGGCGTACGGCCCACCTGATAGTAAGCGGTTACCGTAGCCTATGAACGCCTGCAACACCGGAGATGTCACGAGCGCGTTGCCAACCCTGTTGTTGTCCCCGGTGTGTTTGATCCCGGGTAACACTATATTGATACCAAATTTCATCAAAATCTGATCAGCGGTTTGCCCGTCAAAACGTAACAGATACAGAGGTATTTCAAACCCTTCAGGAGCAGGCATGTATAATAAGTATTGGCATAATAATGCATTATCAGCATGGAGGTAATGATTATCAGTATTTCTATATGAAGATCTTTCATTATGACAGTACTTGAACAATCGTACAGCAATAAACTGAAATACAAAGTACCTATCTTAGTTCCAAAAACTATGGATAGCAAAACGCATTGTGGTAATGAACATGCAAATTTAGACCAATGGTGTCCCCAATCAGCGATTTTTCCTGGAGTACAGCAAGAAACATTACATTTTCATAAGTCACTGTAACATTGCTCACTTAATAACTTGAAAAACACGTATTTAAATGACGATTCATAACTGCTATTAAAATTTTAAATATTAAAGCATCTTCAAATGGCGCTTATATAACTCGTTATAATTGATACCCTCCTAAGCTTAAGGCCCAATACAATACAAAGCAAGTGACATTTCCCATACATTTGGCATTAGCAATATTACTAAGTTTTTGTATTAAAAAGTTTTTTTTATATAATTAATTTTTTTAGAGAAAACTAGCAGTTTACCGCACCTCCGCCTGCGTTAAAAAGTAGCCTATGTTTGACCCCGGCTCTTCAACTATATTCATAACAAATTTCATCAAAATCCGTTTAGCGGTTTGGCCGTGAAAGTGTCACAGACAGACAGCAAGACAGACAGACTTTCGCATTTATAATATTAGTATGGATGAAGAAGTCAGTCACCTTAGCGATCACAATACAAATATTTTTTCCCAGATTTATGTTTACAGAGATATGGAAGAAAAATAATTTTTAGATATCGTTTCTTATCACGTTTTTAATAGTTATAGTGATTTATTTTAAAGTTATAAGAAGGTCAACACCTTGTTAATGAACCAGACAAACCTACAAAACATATTTTAAAGCTTAGAATTATTTCAGCTTAAAGTCATAGTGAATAGAAAAAGATATTTTGCTACGTCGGAAAAGCCAGATGTTTCCAGGGTACAGCGGAAGAAATTTGATTAAAGACATCAGTATACATAAAATTTTGGAGATTGAAAGATAGACAAGCAGTTTTTTAAGCTCAGATTGTGCTTAGCATTCGTTGCAGGTAGAGTTCAAGTCACGACTAACATAATATAATAATAAATGCTCTTATATCTAATATATAAATAAATTAATATACAGGGTTGTTTTAAAACCATTAGCTAATTTTTTACAGTGTATTTAGTTTGAGAAATGAAACCGCTTTCAATAATATGTGAAAACTGAGAAAGTTTTTACGGCCTCCCATCCAAAATCCGGTCAGCCAATCACTGATTCTTGACGGCTTTAATTGTTTTCATTAAAAGTATTTTAGTTTCACGTACGCACACATACTGCAAAACGTTTTACCCATGATTTCAAAATCATCATTTCACTAAGAGAAAATCTTATCGTTTCGTATCTTTTCGCTTACTTTAACATTATTCGAAAAGATGCAACAGAAAAATGTCTAAGTCTTGCTGCTGAAATATACCCATCTGGGACTTGCAACACTTCAGAGTCATGTTTTGATTGCGACTTGGTATGTAAATTCAGGCGCTGTTTTTCTCACTTATTCTGTCCGTATGAATGGATCTATTAACACTGTTGTGAAACCAGGCGAAAAGTGAAAAGGCTAAAACATCACAAAATAGGTCTAAATAATTATTTTGTCACGGCTATTAGATGCGTGCACCATTCCCGTGCACGTATTTGTCGTCACAACAATGGTCACTTTGACGTCCACAGTGCTAAATAACGTAATGGCCGGATTAACAACAACAACAAGAAATTATGCAACCAACTATGTTAGCGGCATTTATATAAATAAATATTTTTAACAAGAATATGCAACTTGTTATAATTACTACATATTTAAATAACTTGTGTACTTGTTTTGACTTCTCAGTATAACAGCACTCAATTTGAATAATGCATTAACAGTCAACCCCTCTTAATGGCTCACGTCACGAGTAGGAGTTGACTATCCAAGCATTCTATCCTTGGCATCGACTATAAGTGGTCGACTTGACATTATATTGGTTGCATTGTAGAAAAATAGACTCTAATAAATATAGGGAAATAGTTGAATGTAAATTAACTGTTAATTTAATTTTTGTTGTTAAAGTTTGAATATAAAATTGAAAGTAAACTTGGTTATATTTTGTGTTGCAATGAATAAACATCAATGTAATTGGAAGATTGTGTAAAACATGGTGTACCGCAAGGGAGTGTATTGGGTCCCTTACTATTTATAATTTACATTAACGATCTTATTTGCTGATGATAGCACAGTCATAATAAAACCTAAAATTCTAGACGAATATGAACATGATATAAATTTGACATTAAAATATATAATTAATTAGTTTGACGAAAATAATATATTAAAATAAACATTTGCATTATTATGACAAAGATAATAATTTAAAAAATATTAAATGTAAAATATATTAATACAAATAAAGATTATGTGGATAATGAAAAGTTTTTAGGGCTTATAATCGATAATAAGCTAAAATGGAAAGAGCAAACAGAACAAGTATGTAAAAAATTAAGTAGAAGTGCCTATGCCCTACACAAATGTTGCAAATATTGACTCTGTGTTAACAGCTTATCACGATCTTGTAACACCAATACTAAGATATGGGATAATTTTTTGGGGTAACAATACTGATAGAGAGACCATTTTCAAAGCACAAAAAAGATGTGTTAGAGCAATTTGTGGACTAAGTCCTAGAGATAGCTGTTTACCAAAATTTAAGCAATTGAAAATACTGACAATCTATACATTTATAAAGTTGCTGTAAAAAGTAATCCATAATTGTTTGCCACAATATATCTATAATGTCTGCATACAGAAATACACTATGGCTCAAATAAAAAAGAGTGTCATGGGTATGGCCCAAGATATAAGCTACCAAATACGCAATATATAAGCTACGAAATTCACAGAGCTATTATTTTCATTTTTAGTTAACAAAAGTTACTATTCTGTAAATGACTTCTTGCATGATAATTCTAATAATTTAACATTTTAATAAAGGTATATTTGTAAGCTGTGACTATCAGCAAAATCATAGTGATTCTGAATTGTTGCTCTAACACTTACACCTTTATGTACTACCTATGTTTTCGCTAATAAATGATTTGATTGATTGATTGTGTTTTACTTCTGGAACTGGAATTATGCTAATTCTACGGGCATGCACTTCCAAAGCTCAAATGGATAAGAAACGGTAACACAATGTAAAGTTTAAAAAATCATATGTAGAAATAAAGTAGTATAATTAAATGACAAAAGTGTTTAAGACTCCGTACGGCTTAAGTTCGATATCCTTGTGATGTGACATGAAGTGTGAACAAAGTAAGACAGATAAAGAAGAAGTGCATTTCGCGAGATACTACCAAAGATTTAGACAAAATCAAGTTGTTCCTACATAAAATCCATCGGGAAAGAGAAGATTATTCGTCAGAAAAACAAATCTTCTAAACCACAAGTAATTTGAATTCGAAAGGTTAATCTTGCGTTGTCGGGTGTCGAAAAACCACAACAACGGGGGATAAACTGGAAATTCCTGGAACTAGCAAGCTAACAAGGTAGTGGAATACTTCGTTGGACGGCACAGTTAAGCTAAATTAAACTGGTTGTACTAACACTTTTTTTTTGTATGACACATTAATTAAGCTCTCAGTGAAGACTGTTATTGTGTTATGCTACTTGAGAAAAATTTAACAATGTATTTTATATAAAAAAAACTAGCGTCCGAGCGAGCAATTCGGAAAATCCGTCCTTAGCTAACATCAACCTGCCAAAATTTCTGCTTAGCCAGTCGTTTGAAATAGTCCAATTACCTTTAAGTTTTTGATCGTTTGCTTTTGTACGTATATGGACTATCGCTATTTCTTACTAAACATTAGCATTCTGTAATCTATGCGTACGTTAGAAATATATTTTCGATCTGGATAATGTCTCTAGATTCTACCTAGAGCAATTGTTTTAATTTTCTAAGTTGGATTTACTATCTAATTAAGTAAAATATAAACACTATTGCACTTAAAATTACATACAGAAATATGTTGCCTATGACCAAGATGATTAATAGTCGGCGAGTGCTATCTCTTCCAAGCTACCTTTAATAATTATAAGAAAAAGACGTCGGCAGTCCATAGGAATCGAAACAGAGAACAAAAATTTTGCAAATAAGCAAGATAAAAATAATTTTTCTCGACCGTTTCCGAAGCAAGGAATCACTTTTTATTAACCTATTTTAATAATTGTATCAAACTATTTTAAATATAAAAAATCATCAAATGAGGAATGTTCTTTATCATTGAGGAAAATTGATAAAATTATTGTTTGTTTGTTCGTTAACCTGTTGTCTGTCTGGCAAGTCTAGCATTACCTACTATCTATTATGTTTTTACAATTTACAAAACTTTGTCTGTCGTTTTCGTTTCAATGAGAAATCTTAATCAAATAAATATTATGTCTAAATATATAAATAATATCTCTACCTTTTGTAGTTATTGCAACCGAAGTCAATGTTCGAACAATTAAAGAAGTTCCAGTAACTAACTTGTCAAAGTTCTGGACTTATTTGGATAATAAACTTACGTGAGACTCAATTTGGTAAGAAAGGCTAATTTGGCTTAGCTTTTTCTTAGTAATTTGGAAGAACATATCACGTACTTCTCTAATAAGCGTATTAGTTTCCTACATATTCCACGCTTTTACGTCAAATTAAAGAGTTATGTTAATATGAAATTTTGTCGCGTTCCGGTTATGTAAATAAATGTTTTCCTTGCGTACAGTATTTCTATAAAGTAAATAATTAAAATACGACTAGTTTGTTTATAACATCGAAATCAAACCGGTTAATATATAATAACATAGCTTGGCATATGTAATTTGCTAAATCAATAAACGTAATATTTAATTACGAAGTTGTTAACAGCGGTTTTTACAATAGAAAGTAACTTATTTTTCGAAATATAATAATATTGTTAACAAATAATCTTCGCCTTCTCATTCCCCTTCACCGGGCTATGTTCTTTGCAAACTCATTTGCGGTTAAGGCTGTACTGCTTTGGAATGACCTACCTATTGAAATCCGGAAGGCTCAGACTCGCTTAGGTTTCAAAAATGCAGTGCGTTCTCATTATCTTCGCGAATTGTCAGATAGTACCCAGTAGACATCAAAATATATGTAATGTATTTATCTATTATTTA
The DNA here is from genome assembly GCA_947363495.1 of Euzophera pinguis. Classification (NCBI taxonomy): domain Eukaryota; kingdom Metazoa; phylum Arthropoda; class Insecta; order Lepidoptera; family Pyralidae; genus Euzophera; species Euzophera pinguis. Next base: position 11,614,656 of record OX376164.1, on the reverse strand, counting down.
TGTAGTGTATTTGTCTAATATTTATGTAGTGTATTTGTCTATTATTTATGTAGTGTATTTGTCTAATATTTATGTAGTGTATTTGTCTATTATTTATGTAGTGTATTTGTCTAATATTTATGTAGTGTATTTGTCTATTATTTATGTAGTGTATTTGTCTAATATTTATGTAGTGTATTTGTCTATTATTTATGTAGTGTATTTGTCTATTATTTATGTAGTGTATTTGTCTAATATTTATGTAGTGTATTTGTCTATTATTTATGTAGTGTATTTGTCTAATATTTATGTAGTGTATTTATCTAATATATATGTAGTGTATTTATCAAATAATTATTTATTCTATTTATGTACAGATTTTTATTTGTTTTCTTTTTCTTTTTAGATAGTTTTGTTTTTAGGTTTTGTATTTGTAGAAGTGCTTAGTTTATAAAAGTAAGCTTACTTATAATTCATAACGACTCTTTTAGCACTTACCATAAATTAATCGCTTTTTCTGCACCCCCGATTGGTTGACTGGTAGAGAAAGCCTACGGCTTTAAGTCCGCCATTTACATGTCACGTAATAAAGTTAAATAAATAAATAAAATAAAAACTCAATACCAATTAATAAAATAAATACATATATTATTAAAAAATCCACTAATGACGACCAATCCAAGACAGGCCGCGCTCGCCATCGCTTGACACGCTTTCTTGCGAACGCATGTCGTGCTCCGATAGCTTCTCAAGTAACTGAGTACTTCTTCAAGATTTCATTCGACAATGCGTTTATGACGCGCTGCCACTTTCTATCAGGTGGGCCGTATCTCTCTACTCTACATCTACAATACACCGCTTTAAAAATCCATACTAATATTATAAATGCGAAAGTCTGTCTGTCTGTTACGCTTTCACGGCCAAACCGTTGGACGGATTTTGATGAAATTTAGTATGAATATAGTTGAAGACCCGGGGTCAAACATAGGCTACTTTTTGACGCAGGCGGAGCTGCGGGAAACAGCTACTAAAAAATAAATAAATAAACAGGTGGAACGAAAATTTTAAACGTTCACCTCCCTCCAAAACATAAACCTTATTATCTCGGACGCTCTCATAATTTACTTATGAGTAACGAACTATATATCGATTTTGTTGGTTGACCCCCACCCCAAGCGATAGCTTATACTATTTGTATTTAGACATATAAACAAGACATGGATCAATAGCAATCAACTGACAATCTAAATGTGACTTTGTAATAGCAGAGAAATGGATTCAAAGTACATTTTTTTATATTTACAATGTCATGCGATTGCACATTATTCTATCTGATAAGTGCACATGAAAACTAATATGGAGTAATTTCTTATACAAATATTTTTTGAAGTGTACTAAGTTACGCCAAGTTACAAAGCTTATTTAAATGATGACCAAAATTATACAGACGAAGGCAGTACAGGTATAGTATTGTACCTGTTTGGCACTAATCGAAATATCATATGAATTATCTTTATATTTTAATAAGTAGTCAAGTGCGTGTCAGGCCGGGCCACGCGCAATGTAGGGTTCCGTAGTTGTTCAAACAATAAAAAATTTAAACATAAAAACACACCAGTACCAGTCGGTAGACCTTCAGCAGGAACGCCGCATTGGTTGACTAGAAATTATGGAAAGCCCAAACCGAAATCACTAGATACGGTTAAATGAGCTACGGGATACTAGAATAATGAAAAACTACAGTATTTTCTGATCAAGCAGGACTAAACATTATATAGCAGCAGTAAGCTTTGAGAATTACGGAATGTTTGTATTGAGAATCCTCGGGCAGTTGCTAGTCGCCATAGTATAGGATCATCGGGATCAATGAAAAAACTGCTGTAAAAATTAAAAACCTTTGCATATACGAAACCACAGCTCGTATAAATTTTAGATAGCGCCATCTAGATACCGAATTCGACTAGGCTGGGCGGCGTTCGGGAAGCTACGTAGCGTCTTCTCGTCCAAAATACCTCAGTCCCTTAAAACTAAGGTCTTCAACCAGTGTGTATTACCAGTGATGACATATGGGTCCGAAACGTGGTCTTTGACTATGGGCCTCATAAGAAAGCTCAAAGTCGCCCAGAGAGCTATGGAGAGGGCGAAACTTGGTGTTTCCCTTCGAGATCGAATCAGAAATGAAGAGATCCGTAGGAGAACAAAAGTTACCGACATAGCCCAGCGGATTAGTTCTTTGAAGTGGCAGTGGGCGGGGCACATAGCGCGGAGAACCGATGGACTGAATCTGAATGATCAAAAATGCTCTCCAACTTATGTAAATTTTACGACATTGATAATTTGCCTTTGAAATTCATTATATTTACTGTTGTAATGAATTTTTCTAGGTTTCCAAATGCTTCCGTTTTCCAGAACCAAGTCCCCACTACCAAGGACAAATGTCCCCACACTTGTAACCATAAAAAAATATTTAAAAATTAAATAATTCGTGTACGAAACCGTTAATCGAATAACACTCATAATGTTTTTGTAATACCTATTGAATGATACCCCGCATTATACGGCAGCCGAAAAAAAAAATTTTCAGACCCCACTTTTTATGTAGGGGAGCCTAAAACAATATTTTTTCTTAATTTTATTTTATAGTTTACTCCGCGTAAGTAATATACTCGTATATGGGCATATTAACATTTTAGCTTTCTAGATTTAATAGTCTCTGAGATAAACGCAGGACAGACATGACGAAACTATAAAGGTTCCTTGTGTTTACTACGGAACCCTAAAAATGAGACTAAATTTTCCTTGGTCATAGCGGTTAGAACAATTTTCGCTGAGACTGGGTCTATGGGAGTATTGATACAGAGAGTGTCTGTCCGGTAAGCCATTAATAATACTTAAAATCACTAATTCAAATGGATACTTGGCTTAAATTAAAAGCCAGGCTCTATCTACCTCTGTAATTTAAGCGTTATTCAATGAGGTACATTCATAGGTTTGCTTGTACGTGACTTCTGTATCATTATTCCTTGATGAGCCCCGTATAGCCACTAAATCTCTTCGGAGCTGGACATAAAAGTCCGAATAGGACCCTAAAGTTGAGTGACCCTTAATAAATCCAGTGTAATGTTAGTACAGGGAGCACGTTTGTGTTAAGGCTGAGACTTCGGACTTGTCGATGCGTTAAGTCCAAGTCTCATTATTGGCTTTTCGAGAATAAAAATGTAATGTTTTGGTTAGTTTTGTGGTTTTTTTTAGATAGGTCTGCGAGACCTTATTCACGTCTGGAAATTTACAACTATAATTAATAAATTTTGAGTTTGGATTATTTAATGTGGTAACTGATACGACAGAATGTCAAAAAATAGTACATTAAGTACGTCCCTCAAATTAGTACAGTCGATATGATAATTAAGCAGAAGATAAACCTGACCGAACTGCGATAAGGGTAAGGAGATCTCGTTTGTACAATCTTTCCTTATTTTATATGGATAAAGAAAACGCTACGAAAATGCATGGCAAAATAGAAGTATTTAGATACTACTCTACTTAGGTAGAGGCAAATTGTATTTTGTCGACGTCACATAAAAATAGGATAAGGTATAATTAGGTATTCTACTAAATTTATTTTCATAATTCAAATGAAACATTTCACTACCAGAAACTGAAAACAGTAAGATTTTTTAAATCCGTTTTTAAATAAGTAAGATACATGCCTTTGAAATTCGGTGGAAGGGAATCTGTCAAAAAACAAGAAAATGATGCACTGTGTGTGCAGTGACGTCACTGCCACTTGGTTTCGTGCGTACAAAAGAGTTAGCAAGACGTCCCCACCACGCTCCCAGTTTTCTTCTTGAAATAACTTTAAAATCCAATTACTGCCTTAATCAACACTCAATTTTATTGTTGTTTTCAGAATCTGTTACTTTTTAGTGTACATATTGTGTCGTATGCAAATATTGTCCAAGTATGAATACAGTCAAGTAGCCTATTGAAGAAGATGATGACTGTTTCCTTGAGGAAGTTTATGTAAGAGTAGATCCACATTAAATTGGGGTAGAACTGTTGACATGTTTGTAGTATTATGGTCTGTTCATTGAAAAGAAGGCGTGGTGTACAAACCAGATTCTCGTCGCCAGTCAAAAAATAAATGTTTCTATTCTTTAACATTTTTTCCGTTATCTCCTAACATAATTGGTCATGCCACGCCAACAGTGTAGAAATCGATTTTATTCCAGCTATTTATAGATAAAAGTAAGCATTTGTTTGATGAATAAATTATATTTATAGAGTTTCATTCTTATTAAAAATGCAACTGACCTAAAGGAAGTCAGGGTGAGGTTAACATCGTTAACTTAAAGATTGTGAGTAGTATAGGTTTTATTTTTTTGTTTGACAGTTTTGGAACGGGACTGGTTGGCTACAAACAAAAATATTGAAGTTCTGTATTCAAAAAATTTGGAAAATTCTATATTCATTCTGTACTTATTTTTGTGATTTTCTAGATGTGAGTAATAAAGATATAATATATTTTATAGTATTGCATATTTACTAAGTTTGGCGCCCTAACAAGATCCTAAAACCATGATTCATCGACAAAAACTCAAATGACCTAGGAGTAACATTCTAAATCCTTTCTATTTACAAGTATTGCATTCAGATTAATGCCTATCTTTCAATCGATTAATTCAAATCGAAAACTGCGCATAAATGTGTTAGTATGTTTATTTTTACATGTCTCGCGGACGAATGTTTTGCGTCTTCGATTTTACTTTCAGTATTTTATTGACCGGGTTCAAAAAGATAAATCTGAAAGTAAAATCAGTTGGTAGCTTTATATATTTGATGATCGATAAATGCGTTGTGCATACTTGTATGTTTGTTGTTATTCTACAGAAATAAGTAGTATATATTTTTCCATTATTTTCGTAAGACAAATGTAATAAAGCAATTTTAATTTTCGTAAACTCGTTTCTTCATTATGATAACCTGTTTCGAGTTTACGCATATCCTGCTTTGCAACGTCAAGTCAGCTATTATTGACCATATAACCGAATGAATGTGCCTTTTATTGGACAAACTTTCAGACGTATTTCCACGCGTTTTCATGTAAAATCTAATACCTGCTATTTAAATTAAATAACATGCCGAGGTTATGGTTAAATTCTATGGTTATTCCAATATGCGGTTATGACTAAGCAAATAATTACTGCGTTATTCCAACACGAATGAGATCTTATCGAAAAATCAATTGAAAATTACAATTTCACATAGACATCACAAATGTCTTTGAAAAAATAGAATAATTATCTGTGTGTTTATTTTGGATTTATATGTAAAATTAATAAATATCTCAGTATGAGCTGGGCAAAAGCCTCCCCTCTCTGTTTCCATACCTCTCTATTCATTGATGTTACTTTCCACTCTTTGTCAAAGACTCAAAGGTCGTCTGTTCATCATCAATCCAAGGAAAAGGGGTAGACCTAGAAAGCTAGATCTACCCCTTTTCCTTCGCCCTTTCGGAGCACTTCGTAGCAGCGTATGCCCAACTTTCGGGATGCATCCATTAATTCGCTGTCTATGATAATAAAATTTTTGAAATTTCAAACAATGATGCGCATATATCACTTTATCTTTTTTGATTCCAGGCTAGAGGTTGAAAATTCCAAGATAAAATCTCAACCTCTAGCCAATTTCATTTTAAACTTCCAACCCTAAAGTCTCTCAATATAGAGCTGGTACGAGTATAACCAAATCCAAACACAGAAACCATTTAAACAAAGTCATTTTGTTTAATATGGAAATTTTCGCTGATAATTGTTTACAGTTGATGAAAATTGGCAATTAATTTTATTTGTTCAGAATTGTGATTCCTTATTTGCGTAATTCCAGAAATTTAATATTCCTAATAAGTGAAATGAAGCAGTAAAGTATAAAAAAGTAGCCACAACTATTTTGCATATTAGGTATATTATTTATAATGTACATATCGGTATTTTCCGACCGATTATAAAAACACTATTGATTCATATACACATATTGATGATATGATTGATCAATGTAAGGCACGTCAAACGGTCTTCAAAAATATCTTCCATAATTGTTCTAAATGTGATATTCGAAATGTGAAAGAACCTCGCAATGGACACTTTCTACCACGGAGCTATTCTTTCTACCGACTAAACTACTGGCATGATTTGATAAAATTTTATTCTACATTGAAGACGTCGAGGATCCCGATTCCCATCCGGCTCGAAGGACCAATGAAAAATATTTGAACTGTTTATTGACTGAAATAAATAGATTGATTTTGATTGATTCTGCGACAACAAAAACTGCGCTTGATATAAGTAAGTATGATTCACGGCAATTTTGATGTACCTGTGAAAGGTAATTGAATAATTTATAACAATTAAATTAATTTATGAGGCATTGCAAAAGTTTCATGCAATTAAAGCAGTAGTAACAGCTAGTACATTTTATATTTATTTGCTTAAGGTATCCGTAGCAATTTAGTCGGCCATTTGGCTTAGGGTAATTTGTTAAAGGGGCAATTACCAAAATTCGTGAATTAACCGGCATGCATGGGAGGCAGTACTAATGGCTGGAGGCGTGGGTTGGACTGTAAATTTTATACATAAAATATATTACTTCATACGTGGTCTTGGATCGAGAAGTTACGTAAAATAAATAAAGGATAAACCCCTTTAAATATACTACTGGTCAATGCCGTTGATGGTAATACTGATATTTTATGTTGTACTCTACCGCAACGCCCCCCATTGGAATCTTTGTCTATCGTAGTTTCATGTACCATAGTCGAAAGCCATTTTCATGTAGCAATGGTGTATGTACGTGCAGTGATTTTGAGAAAAATGAGTGTTTTATAAGGCGCTGCTAAAGGGTATACTCTGCAGCAACGCCACTCAGAATCTTTATTTGCATATACAATAGAAAGCTGATTTTTTGAGTCAGATGATTTACGAACGCTTATTAGTACGTATTAAAATAAAAATGAAAATGTGATCAATCATCGTTTTATCTTAATATGATAAATGTGTACGTAGAAATTCCTTACTATGCCACATATAATAGTTTAAGAAACTGTTGCTCAATATGGGTGCTTAAAACACGAGTATAACTTATGACAACGTAGTAGTAGTAAAGTAGTTAAATTTAGAAATAAGATAAAAAAAATAAAAATGATGTAAATTTTCTTTAGCATCGCTACGTTTTCAGGCATTTTTAAAACATAATCAAACATAAGCTTGTGGTTTAATCTATGGGTAGGTACTCTCTTTTTTAAAAGGTCTGCGTTGTTGATATGATTATGTTGTTTCAAGCCAACCTTGATCGATTTTCTCACATTCGACTCAGTTAGAAGTTGGAAATAGCATAGGGATTTTTTTACGAAATGTAAAAGAACACGACCTATCCTTATAATAGGTTGCGGAAAAAAATTCTTCGCATTTTTACAAAACATTTTTTGATATAGTTTATTTATATTTGACTAAAGCATGTAGGTGCCATTTTGTTCGATTACTTTTTGCCATCTTGTAGGTAGGTACATGATCCCATTGCTATAGAAATTTTGAGGCTTCTGATTTTTCTGATCAAAATACCGCGACAAGTGGTTTTGACAGTTCTCTCGTGATGTTAACCTGACACTGCCTACATAATTCAGACGAGACCGAAAAATCAGTTGTTAGCAGTAGAGTTCAGAATCGAAGGTTCTGCCTGGTAACAGCTCATAATGAATAATGCCCTTCCAATCCTACCACACACACAGCATCACCTTGTTGCAAGTTAACCCGGGTTTCGCCACAGTCTGTGAAGCCGGACCGGCCTTTGACCACGACCTTTTTCGCACTTTCTTGTCGTACTTGATTCACTTTTCATCACCAGTTATCAGCTTCTTCAAAAATTATTCAGTTTCATTACGTCGGAATAAAGAATCACAAATGAGTACACGGTTCATTAGGTTTCTTTCAGTGAGCTCGTGGTACCCAAATATCGAGCTCTTTTGTGTACCCAGTTTTGCGCCAAAACTGTAGTCAATTCCCAGCTATTATTGCGGTCAGTTCTTCAGCTACGTCGTAACTACTGATAAGCCAATCTTGCTCCACTTTTTCAAAATTGCATCCATTTTATCTTTAATAAGGCGACCAAAGCGACGTGCATCTTTCGGATTGAAAACGCTTAAACCAAATTTGTGCTACTCTCACAGACACTGCACTAGGTCCATAAACATTGCTTGCTTTGCATTTTTATCTTTTTTGTATATATTACTCATCGACAGTAAGAAAACCAAATTAAAATCACACATTTTCCTAATTTGAATTTGGAGTTATCTTCTTTAAAATTTAAACTTTTAATTATGCCAAAACCAGCCAGATACAAATAGTATAGCCAAAGAGATTTTATTACAAGTTCATATATACTATATGCGAAAATACTTTTTCCCAAACCTAATATATATAGGGTGGATATTTATTAAGTGCAAATATTTTGAAGAGTGGTTTGTTTAGGCCAAAGAAAAGTACTAAGAGCAAAATTTAAAAAATACACGCTTGTTTTTTTACATTTTCAATACAAAATTAGTTTTACAACTTCTGGCAGTATTGCCAGAAATATGGAAGTAAAAAGTAAAGAAAAACCACTACATTAAATCTAAATTTTTACTAACATAAAAGTTCGATTTTCTCGAAAACTAGCGTGTACAAAACTGTGAAGTTATTTAGCCCTGAAGGTATTTGCATTTAATTTAAAACCACCTTACATATATCCTGACTTAACGTTTTCCCCTGACGCGTCTTCCTTCAATTTTGCCCAAAATCATAACCTCCAGCCAGATAGATCGACAGTGTGAGGAAGGTTACAAAAGGCAGCGTATATAGAGCGGTCCGTTCAGAGAATCGCATAGCTTGGAAACTCATATTATGTGGTCACGATTGTAAGCAGTGAGGGACCAATGAAGAAGTAGAAAGGAACACGAGGAAAGCCGCGGGAAGCAGCTAGTACTTAACTATTGTAAATTACTTTTAATAACAGAAACTTGCTCAATATTAACTTGTAAGTTCTAACGATGCTAGCAAAACTTTATAAATTGCACAAGTTAGAATCCTTAGATATTCTAGGACTTGAATAATGATGTCCTCTGTCACTGAAATACTAAGTACGTCATAGCAGTCTCACAATTTGTAACTGTATTTATTAAGCTGTTTGTCTCGACTTTGCACGGATGGTGCACCCGATATGTTTCACTCCCGACTATACCTACCGAATACAACGAAAAAAATATTTAATATAATATTAAATAATAAAAAATATTAAATTTTATTTTGGTGCGGACGTTTTGAAACTATGTACGAACGGGGCTTAGCATCTTTCGCGATTACAAATGATCCGAAAGGTATATTTCAAATTCAAAATATTTAAAATATAAAATTACAGGATTTAACGCGTAAAATATCTTTATACTTCCGCCGTTTCAACCGTGTTACAACGGCCGTGGTCACGTAACGACTGGCTCAGCATTTCAGAAATGCATTTCGTTAGTTTAAAAGTTAATTCAAAATATTTATTGTGAAACACAGCATAGACTTATGCCCAGCTGTGGGACCACAAATAAGTATTAAAATATTGGTGAATATCTTTATTGAGCTGTTGTTTTTATAAGTAGGCAAGAAGCCAACAAAATAATATAAAAATCTAAATAGATAAAAACTTGAACAGTATTCTTAGATTTGTAGGTTTGAATTTTACGCTAAAATTTTCCGTGACTGCAAGTAATAATTCAAAACTTTCATAGCTGGCGACTCTAAATCGGTTATAAATATTCAGGTTGGTAACTTTGTAAGAAATTCCATCTTGGAAGCAGGCTTTATAGGGCCCTTGAGAGCATCTCGCTTGGTCGTCTTCATTATGTAGGTAGATCGAAACTGCATAAGTATCTACACATTCATCTTAACTTTCTAATGGCATAAAAAAAATAAAAAAATTGTTGCAAACATATGTAATGAAGAGGTATTATAAACTGGAAGAATTTTGGCAATGTAAAGATTACCAAATCTACATAAAACCTAAATCACCTTTCAAAATCCTAACAAAATAATGTCGTCAGCTAAATAAAGTATGTGACACCGTACTTTTGTGAAGAAACTAGTTCTGAAATAGGTTCCCTGAAAGACCTGTGCTACAGGTAACTAGTTATAAGTAAGAGACATACCAGTATTTAACTTTAGAATGCTTGATTATTTACACTGTGGTTAAGGTAAAGTGTGGGCGTGTTTGATGCTAGGCAACTATTAAAAGCAGCAGTTACTTACAAGGTGGGCTGACGTTAGGATTTGGAGATGAAAAAAAGTGACTGCAACATACAAGAAGATTGAAGATTACGATCCCTGTAGGATTTGGTAAACGTGAGACTAACAAGCTCCTTAATACTTACTAAAATTTTACAAATCATTGGTAAATTAAAAAAATAAAATTGTATTAAAAAAATAAAATATGTATTTGATCATTGTGATTCATGGTACCGGGACCCTGTTTACTCATTAACACGAAACACGAAGAAGTAACAGAAGGCGAAGAAGGAAATATAGTGAAGGAAATAATTGGGATGACGACAAGGTTCAAAAATTTAAAAAGCTATGATATTTCATGATAGCATACATGTATTTAAATTCGTTTTTAAAATTAAAACTTTGATTTTTGAACAGATTTTTTATAACAATTTAAAAATCGATGGGAAAGTCCATTTTGAAAACATAAAATTATATTATAACCGATTAAAACATAAAAAATTAAGAAGCTTTCATTTAAGAACCATTTACATAAACGCAAAATTTAAGGTAGTTGTCGAACAAATTTAGTCTCACCCCTTGTAAATTACCTAGGCGTGACGTCACCGCTAGGTATCCATTAGTATGGAGCGTTTGGTATCGTCCAAAATGCACGTGAATTTAACTTGGTCATAAATCAGTTAGTTTAAGTTTTATCGATGTGTTTTTTTACCAGTGTGCCTATTAAAGTGAACTTTTTTTAAACATGAAATCGAAAAGTTTAGCAAATAAACTCATACTTACATTTCTCTCCTTTCATTTTCCATGTTTTTGTTTTGATTGTTTTTTGTGTTGTTTTTGTTGTGTCCTGTGTTTGCTTCACTACTCTAGCTGTTTGAATACACTTTAAATAAGTCTGGATCTGAGGAGTATTTTTAGGTAGAAATTGCCAGTTCCTTTTATCCTCGTAGTCCAGATGATACTAGTATTATGATAAGCCCAAAGGTATATTTGATATTTAAACTTTGTCCATAAGTAAACATTAGCACTGCGGGAACTGTGTGCATATTGCGGCGGTGTTTACTCTAATGCATGCGAATGCATTTATGTAACACTATTTTTACAAATGTTCCTGTTTATTTTTGTATTGACAATATTTTAATTATTCTCATAAAATAAAAACCTTGACTTGTTTTCTTCTCGTAAATACTTCTACGCCCTAGTGTCACACACATTGACGAGTGTGCGTACGCGGCAAAATCGTAGTAGTCGTAATAGGTATCGAGCTCACCGATGTTATGCCTCTTAGGCACGTAATACATCGTAACCCTGTCTTATTACTGTAATTTGATTGTATCCTTTAATTAATTAGCAGAATAACAATATTGCCCGTCGTCCACGAATACTGCAAACAATAGATCGAATTACTGAGTGTAATTGAACCATGCGTAGTTTCCGTGCCTGCATTGCTTTTGCTCGGTCCCTTTGTGATCCTTATTCTTATAGATCTTTTATATCTCTTTTTTTTATATCTTTTTGTTTGATAGTGTTTTTTTTTTTAAATAAGCCTTTGAGCATGTCGTATGTAACCAACTTTGGTGGTAGATTACTACACAACTAACGATCTTACAACCACGACTCAATAAATTGTAGAACTGATGTTACTCTAATCTATTGCGGTTGTAAGTTGTACCTAAATATAATATAATACTAACTACAAAAATTTTAGATCGGCTTAGTAATTTTAGGGTAACAATAAACATCATTTTATCTTAGTAGAAACATTGTATGTTTTCCATGGAAAAAATATTTTTCCAGAATAATTCTAAGAAAACAAAAATAAGTTTGGCTGTTCAGCGTGGTTAGATAATGCCCCCGAAAGCCCGAGGGCTATAAGCCCAATAGTTTTTATTTATACACACACTCTTAGAATACTGTTGATATTTTTTTACGGAAATATTATAATAACATAAAGTTTGTCCCTGGTATGCCTTTGTCACAGCATTAGTAATTTTGTACTCGTATGCAAAATCTGTAAAGGACCAAAAAAGGATTCATTTGCGTTATTTTTGAAAAGTATGAGTCACCCAAAACATGTTGAATCGAATCAAAATCGTTCGACTCATGGATTTTGCGACATACTTTCCAAAAAATAGGGCTCCAAGACCAATTCTTTTTTAATTGATTGGCTATATACAAGTAGTCCAATTTTGTTTTTGAGTATAGGTAATCTATTGACTATAAAGCGCAATTTCAAGAAAAACTATTAAGCATGTTACTAGAATACATTTTCAGATTTACAGTCAGATGATAATTTTTAATATATTGTTTTGTTTCTGTTTTCTCTTGTTTATTTCTCACTAGCCGTTTCACGCAGCTCCGCTTACGTCAAAAAGTAGCCTATGTTTGACGCCGGGTCTTCAACTATACCTATTCATACCAAATTCATCAAAATCCGTTCAGCGGTTTGGCCGCGAAAGCATAACAGACAGACAGATGGACCGACAGACAGACAGACTTTCGCATTTATAATATTAGTATGGATCTAAATCTATATCTTTCTCTGTTTATTGTACCATTCACAAAAATATACCAAGAATATTTTCTAGAAAAATATATTTGAAAATATTATCCACATGAGTTGCGTTATTGATATCCGTCGCCGATACGGGATTACTCGAATTGCAATCAAATCTATCCGCCTGATGAGCCCGTATTCAGAATGTCTGTTATGCTGCATTTGACCTGAATTGATTAGTTCCTAAATTCCATACAAACTGTTTCTCGCAGCTCCACCACCCTATGTTTGGCCCAGGGTCTTCAACTATATTCATATCAAATTTCATCAAAATCCTTTCAGCGGTGACCGCGAAAGCATAACAGACAGACAGACTTTCGCACTTATAGTATTAGTATGGTTATATTACAGAGACGTGGCTATACCCTAGTGGATTACTTACAGTTTTCTCTTTCATTACAATATAATACAAATAAACTCTTTATTGCATCCAAATACAACAAAACAAATGTACATGAAAATGAGTAACAAAGGCGGACTTATCACTAGAGCGATCTCTTCTAGTCCAACAAGGGGCGCAAATATGCGGCAGCCGTATATATTTGCGCCCTTTGCCGTTGAGACTATGGGGCCATGGGTCGCGGATACGGATGGATATTTTCGGGGATCCAAAGCCTGGCGCTTATTTCGGCCAAAGGATCAGTTTGGCCATCAGAAGAGGAAATGTTGCCAGCCTTTTGTGTACTTTACCGAGCGATAACAGCGAGTTGGCCTCCATATTCTATTTATGTTAAAATTGTTTATTTACTTTTTTTCTTAGCTTAGTTTTCTTCTTTTTTTATTTCTCCTATTGTAAATATTCATATAAATATGTTTTATAGGTCTTTGTTGACTCTAATATGAGAGAAAAGGTTAATCCAATATGACATATTCACAGATTATATTATTATATTCTGTACATTTTTCCCCCAAATGTTCCAATCACATAACAGTAAAATAGAAGGAATTTGTGTGTGTTAGTGATCAAAACTGTAAATTGTTTCTGTAGCCTTAAAGTATTGTTTATAAGAATTTCCTAAATAAATAAATTCCTTTCAGAAATATCCTCCCCTTCCTGTCTCTTACGTTTACATAGAAACAGCACAACCATACTTCCAAACTAATATCCATACTAATATTATAAATGCAAAAGTCTGTCTGTCTGTCTGTCTATTACCCTTTCACGGCCAAACCGCTGAACGGATTTTAATGAAATTTGGTATGAATATAGTTGTAGACCCGGAGTCAAACATAGGCTACTTTTTGACGCAGGCGGAACTGCGGGAAACAGCTAGTATTTACTTAAAAACACAGAATTATTAATAGTAATAACGATAAAGGTCAAACATAATCCTTCTTTTTTCTGAGGGTTAAAATGATAGAAAACATCAATTAAGCATTTAATTCGATAGGCATTTTTAACAATTTGGTACAGACACGAGCTCGTTAGTTAGCAAACTGCTTGTTAAGCTGAACCAACCTAGGTAAATTATTGGTAAACATTTGTATCGGCTAGTGTTTGGATAGTGAGAACTTTAAGCCTATATTTATTTGACCTATTATAACGTTAATAAAATAAATAAATTTAATTTATTTCAGGTAACAATTTGACCCATATAAACTACATTAAAATGTCACAGTCGCACGTGAGAAATACATATTTATAAAACGAAATTTATTAAAAATTACAGATTATTAACAATATAACTTATCATTATTATTAAACACTATCATTTTATATTAGACACTATAATTTTCTTGACCATTGGCTGCACGGTATATGCCTGTCACAACAATGTCCCATGAAAGGACAATATAGCTTTCCAGCTATCATCAACAGGACGGCATGAAAGAATATTGAGTACTTAAGTGCAGAATGGGTTACTAAATTGGTGTTGCGTTCGCTTTTATAAGGTGTAAGAAACGTAATACAGTAAAGGAAGTAGCAACTTCACACTATACAACATTATATAGTACTATTAAGCTTGAAAAATATTTATTTAATTACGGTACATGAATCGTATAAGGTCCTTACATATAAAATTGGCGTTTTGTATGTGAGGAACAAATTGTAGAATATTTTTTAATTTAATATATTATTTAATCAAAGTATGATTTTGACCATTGTTATCTATGAACTTTCGCAATCTCATAGGTAGTTCATTACTTTACTAAAAAAAAAAACAATTCGGACGGGAATTAATAAATTCTTTGAAGGCGGTTTGGACTGCCCCATCGGAGTTGAATTTTTTCTCTTGCAAGAAGTTATCTAAATTTCGAAAAAAAGGTAATCCGTTGGATCTAGGTCCGGGGAGTACGGTGGGTGTCTTAGACGTTCCGATTGAAACTCTTCTAATTTGATAGCCGTCTGTTGTGCAGTGTGTGGTCTAGCGTTGTCGTGAAGCAGCAGTGGCGTAGAGCGATTGACCAGCCTCGGTTGTTTAGCAGCTAGCTTATCCATCATAGTTTGCAATTGCTGACAATAGACGTCTGCCGTAATCGTCTGGCCAGATTTGAGAAAACTGTAATGAACGACACTGGCACTAGTCCACCAAACGCTTACACACATACGTGAGGAACCCACCTTTCAAGCTTTTTAATCTTCCCATTTGGCTTCAAGTGGATTAAAACAGTTTTATCACTAACACCGCAGCCTGCAGCTAACTTGGGCGTGGTTTGCGATGGATCCGCTTCCACAATAGCCTTCAATTCTTCATTGTCAACTTGGGTCTCCGGCCGTCCATGGGGCTTGTTCTGCAGGTCGAAATTTCCAGAACGAAAACGTTTGAAACAAAAACGCACTGTGTTTTCTATTGCGACACGACCGCCATACACATCATTAACCCTTCGAGCCGTTTCCGCAGCACTGGTGCCACTGTGGAACTCGTACTCGTAAATTACGCGATATTTCAAGTTTTCCATTTTGTATACTGAGCGCCGCAAACAGAAAAAAACAGAAGAAGAAAAACAAATAAATAACGGTATACGAAACATAAATACATGTGGAAATAGCTGTATAAATTAGAATTTTGAATTCCTAACCAAAGAGGAGAAATTTGTGATTAAAGTGGCCAGTACGACAAAACGCCAATTTCATATGTAAGGACTTTATATTATAAAGCGGAGTAATTTATATTTCGTCTGAAGTACTGAATCTGGACTAAAAAACTGAAGTATATTTGGTTGGGTATTATCATTTTTGGCAATTTAGACATTGCTATCTCTAGGAAGTTGGTATTAAAAACTAAAGTAGCCTATATTTGACCCCGGATCTTCAAGTACACCCATCCCAATATTCATCAGAATCTGTTCATTAGTTTAGCCGTGAAAGCGGAACATCCGACGGTCACAGTTTCGCGTTAAAATAATGTTAGTTTTGATGTGGATAAAATATTTCTACAATATACCTAAATTTATTTGCAATATCCCGCATCTTCACCTGCATTAAAAAGTAGCCTATATTTAACCCCGGGTCTTTAATTATATTCATACCAAATTTCATCAAAATCCGTTAACAGGCAGACTTTTGCGCTTATAATATTAGTAAAGATTGAAATTTGAAAATTATATCTCAAAAATAAATAACAAGGCAATATAATTATTAAGGTGTTATACGATGTAGCAGAGCAACCTACTAAATTATTATTTCATATTCAAAATGTATAGAAGAGTATGAGGTAGTTCACATAGACTTGTTTGAAGGGTCATGACGGGAACTGAAACTGCATACATAGGGCGCACTGTAAGTTTCCGGAACTGGCCACTTACATAAACAATATTTAAAAATTTATTGCAACATTTGAAAATAGAACTCTTTGGCTGTAGAATGCAGTTTGTTTCATCTGACTGTCTTTTGTTTTTACCTTGTGGCGCCATTTAAAAAATTGTGTGTCTGCATCAACATGGATTTAACTCTGGAAAATTTTCGTAGTATGATTTTCTACGATTTTAAGTGTAATTTGACAACTCAACAGAGCATCGCTCGGCTTGAAACAGCTTTTGGCAATGAAGCACCATGCAAGACAACTGTTTATAGCTGGTTTGCAGAATTCAAGCGTGGTCGTATCAATCTCAGTGACGAATCTCGCGATGGTCGGCCGTCCACCGCTGTGACCAACAAAAACATCAATGCTGTGCGCCGTATGATTGAAACAGACAGGCATGTGACCTACCATGAAATTCGCGCATCCTTAGAAATAGGCATGAGTCAAATACAATTAATCCTACACAAACATTTGGGTGTGAGAAAGCTGTGCTCGCGGTGGATCCCACACAACTTGACCGAGGCTCAAAAAACGGACCGCGTCACTTGGTGCAGTGCCATGCTTACCAGATTCAACGAAGGTGCGTCAAATTTGGTGTGGGACATAGTAACAGGTGACAAAACAGGGATTTATTGCTACGATCCCAAAACAAAGCAGCAATCGAGCGTATGGGTCTTTCAAGATGAGCCGAAACCAACCAAAGTGGCGCGCGTGAAAAGTGCATCTAAGCGGATGATTGCTTCTTTTTTTAATAAAATTGGACACGTGGCTACTGTTGCTTTAGAGAATCGTCGTACAGTGAATAGTGACTGGTACACGACCATTTGTTTGCCGGAAGTTATTGACGAACTCCGTAAAAATAACCGTAAACGCCGTATCATCCTGCACCACGACAATGCTAGTTCTCACACGGCCAGACAGACAAACGACTTTTTGAAGGCGAAAAATGTAGAACTCATGAGTCATCCTGCATACAGTCCCGACCTGGCACCTTGTGACTTTTTTCTGTGCCCAAAAATTAAGAACCAATTACGCGGTCAACGATTTTCATCACCAGAAGAGGCTGTCGAGGAGTATGAAAAACACGTTTCAGAGGTCACCACAGAGGAGTGGCACAAAAGTTTTCAAAACTGGTTTCATCGAATGAAAAAGTGCATAGACGCCAAGGGAGATTATTTTGAAAAACAATAAATTATTTTTGTACCTTTAATAGTATTTTTTCATATTCATTCCGGAAACTTATAGTGCGCCTATTCATCATGTGCACTATCTGGCGGAAATTTTTGACGATTTATAGAAAGTTTCTCTAAGACAGGTATATTTATGATAATATCTCATGTTTTCGCCATTGTTACACATAGAATTAGACAATGTATATTTTGACTCATCATCATCATTTCGTGTAGGTTACATTGTCTATCGACCATGTACACCCTGATGACAAAGTTGTTCGGAACTACCACTCTGCCGTGGTTCCTTTAAAGACCACCAGATGACAGCCGGGATCAACGTCTTAACGTGCCTTCAGAAGCACGGAATCATCTTTACTATCAGACAATCAGATGATTTTTTTGGCTTATAATAAAAATAAATTCTAATAAGTAGTCTTTCATTTTAAAATCTCCTTTATTTTCATAGGTGATGAACGACACTTACAGATTTAAATTAAACTGATAGCTAATTTGCAATAAACAGAAAAATCTGGCTTCAATATCGGCATCGTTCTATTAAGGGTCTATTCACGCAACTACATAGACAAATTCGATACTGGATTTCCAGTACTGGATCCGTGTAAATCGACTATAATGCTGAATGAAAAACCCAAACTGAAGGGCCACTTGAGGAGATGGGCCGGCCTTGCCCAAATAATAGGGCAACGGTCATCGACGATAACAAACGGTAAGGTTTCCTGTATATGTGTCTAGCTGACCCGTTCCAGTTTCGCTAGGAAAATAATTCCACTTTCATTCCAAACCCCTTACTTAACCCCTTCAGTGACCGCAATGAATGCATTATGTATTACGTCCTTACCGTGTACCGACGCCGTTAATTTTCAGTAGAATTCCAGATTTTACGTCAAGTAAGTTTCTAAAAAATTTCATAGAATAAATCTGATTACATAATAAAATAAGAATATTTTTTTATGTTTAGTCGCCTAGGTAAAGGAAAACCAAGAAAATGTTGGATGCATGAAAAGTGACAAGTTTACAGTTCCCTGGAGTGGATGCATATCACTCTGCGAATATAGATAACTAGCTGTCTACCGCAGCTCCGCCTGCATCAAAAAGTAGCCTATATATGACCACGGGTCTTCAACTATATTCATACCAAATTTCATCAAAATACGTTCAGCGGTTTGGTCGTGGAAGAGTATCAAACAGACTTTCAAACTTTTATTATTACTTATAGTTTGGATAAAAGACCAAAAGGAGGAGGAGTTGCTGCTGTTAGTTGTAAAAAAAAAATACCAGTACAAATAGAGGTCTGTTTATCCGAAGTCGTCTTATACGACATCATAATAAATGGAGTTCTTTAAAGCCTAAATCGAAATAAATACCAGAAAATTTACAATCCATTTCAATAATTAAATCACTTGTGAAACTTAGCTTTACGTCTATAAGAAAATTTTAACCGCGACTTTGCTCATTAATTTAACCATTTATTTTCATGGTTACTTGCAGAAACGGCGTTTTCAATTAATTACAAATTAATTATGTAAGGCACGCCCTGCAGGCGTAGCTTGTAATGTAAGGTATCGGCTTTACATGAACAGATTGATGACTTAGGTTTATTAATCATGAAGATACCGCATTTTTAGGGCGATGTACATAAAAATAAAAAAATCATATAACAGTAAAACCGGAAGTTTTCACCTATCTCCGACATCTTTCTTCGATTAGGCTACTCAACTGTGTTTATATTTGGACAATATTTTTATACGAAACAATATATAAACTAAAAAGTATTCGATTCCCGAAAAATACAACAAAATTGGTTGTTAAGTTAGGCAGTTATTTAATATTTTCTTATGAAGAAAAGTAGAAGCGTGATAATGGAGTTCCTAACAGTCGCTTCAGCCTAAGTATGTACCTTCAATCGGATTTCAGAGGCTAACAACATTTTTATTTTTTAAACGGATTAATCAATTCTTACTGTACTGGAAACAACTAAACAAAGTATACTTCCGTGAGCATCGAAGCTACGATCTCCGGGTCTAAGACACTTAGGCCTTAACCACTGGACGACAGAGGCACTTTGCAGGTATCGTATGTGTACTTACTGTGTTCTTGTATGTAAAATAAATTGCTACGCATAATTTCGTTGAGCGTAAAATGTTACACATATTTTTTCATTGTCATCATTATGAGTGTAATAATCATAATACAGAGTTATTTGTCAAAACAGTTATTACAAAACCTTTATTACATATGGTTTCGTTTGTAAAAATGTTTGCGAATAAACCGGGTAATTTTTTTACACATATTACCAGATGGCGTAGAGTTGTTTTGCATGGCCATTGACAAATTCAGGATTTTTGATGTTTCTTCTGGCGATAATAATAATTTGTAAAAAATTACTTAACAAATTAATTGCTATTTTTTTATTTTGTTTATGTCAGAAGTTAATTTAAGCAGTTATACTAAAACATTGAACTGAAAAACGGTAAAATAGTTTAGTTCATAATTTTGTGCAAAAATCAGTAAGTGCAAAAAGTTCTTTAAATTTCGTTGCTCTTCATACAGCAACAACAGGTTAAAACCTAGATTGAATGGTAAACATCAAATATGTCACCAAGACTTACCAATATAAATGCAACTTGTGGCGACTCTATCGCAATAAGAGAAGAATAATGGTTCAATTTATTATTGTTATATCTAAATCGAGAAAGAGAGATATATTTTTACAAATGCACTCGTAATGTTAATCAAATTTTAAAATAAATTATTGTTTATTTATCAGCGAAAACGGTGAGCCAAGTAAAACAGTTAACAACTTATCGATATTAATTATAATTTACCATATTGTACTTACCCCCTTAAAACATAGTTAAATTAGCTGCTCATCATATATCACTTACCTTTCTTAAGTAGAAAACTGAGCAGGATCGCACAAAAAACCCCACACGGTGACACTTCAGAAACTTTGGTACACTCCGTCAAATGTTCACAATATCATCACCATACATCGGCGTATACAAAACTACCACATACTAAACACATTTAAAAATCGATCGGTATTTAAATTTTTGGTCGTCAAATGGTCGGATATTAAAAATTTACGTTGTTTTAGTTTAGCGCAAGCGTACGTCTCACTTCGTACAGTTGATTGCTACGACTGAGTAGGAAAGGAATTGTCGGAAAACGTAGAGCGGGAGGACAGGCAAGGGTGGGCGGGCTTGTAACATAGTATGCATGTAGATTAATTTCTATACTGGCCAGTTATAGTCGTTTTATTTTTTCTTAACTGCCAGTGTGTAAAGGGCATAGTAAAGAGGTAGTGTTTCATTAGCCCTTTATGTGTAGTTTGTTTTATTGTGAGTTTCGCTACTTTATTTATGTACCAAAAGACGATTTATTACTACTTATGAATAGCTTTTGTTTTTAGTAAAGAAAGTATGAGATTAATAAAAATATTTTTGAAATACCTTTAAAAAAATCAGAAGTTGATTTTGACACGACTTTTGCTGTCTTTAAACTTTTTTATTTATAACTTTTATACTTTTTAAAAACAAAACCAAAAGTTGGCTGTAGAGTATGCTGTTATTGTGATAATAAGGTATATTGTGTCGTGCAATTGTATATAGTCAAACAATAAAGTATAAATAAGTATACTCTTATTTTCTACTTAGTTGTTTTGTTGTGTTTTCGGATAATTGTATGAATTAGGAAAATATGATAATATTCTATTGTAAAAATTTAAAGTTAATAAAAAATATCAGAACAAACATGCTATTACGTACAAAGGCAATTCACCTATAGCTAAACATATAGACATTATTATAATCCTTTTTTTATAAACCTTTATATTCTTCACATTTCGTAAAAAAAACAAAAACATACAGTGATGTACAAATCTGTACTGTGATGTACAAATCAAAAATTTAACACTATGACTGACAAAAATGAAAGAAATGCCAGTGTGTCATGGTCGACGAAATTATCAATATTGTTTCATATTAAATATTCAACCCGCGCGTTGGACTCCTTCAGTAACCTACAATACTCTGGTTTTCCTTTATTTTATTTCGACATTTTACACATGACAAAAATATATTGTAAGATTGTAATAAATCCGTACTTACTTATATTTATCCTAGCGTTTTCTCGGTGGCATCCTTGACTGGTATTTATTTATTGGTATTGTCGAAATTGTTTTTTCCCTGAGGTACTAAAACATAGTCGGTCATGAAACCTGTCAGTTATCCCGTAGGGTCGAAAGAGGCAACAAAATAATTGCAAACCCGTTGATGTGAAAAAGGCGGCTAAAATATTAAGTAGAATCTTATAGGAATCAAAACTGAAACAGCCTGTTACCTTGAGTACGTAGTATTTTTGATATTATTTCACATATTATTTTAGTGATATTATGATCTTTTTTTCTGCTTGATTCCACTTGAGACACCTGGGTAACCGTAAATGGGTTATTAAATTCCACATTTTTGTGTCCTGAAATCACCCGCTGGCAAATTATCTGACATCTCGAATTCCACAACAATTTCCTGAAATCACCATGTCTCACTTTTTTATTTTGTTTACACAAAAAAAGCGCAACTTGATGACCCAGGTGTCTCAAGCGGAATAAACATATTTTTGGCACTGGTTTCTTTATTTTCGTATAAATCTAAGGTGAAATTACTTAAACAACCCACTTGGTCTCACTAAGTGTCAAGAAAGAGCGTGAGTGAATCACTCTGCATTCGGGGTCGATATAAATTACATTACCTTGAATAAAGTATAGGAAATAATTACGGCAATTAGACCTCAGGAGAAAATGATTCGGTTAACATGTGCTACCGAATTGGGTCGAACGTTCGATTTTTTAGGAACACAAGAAGGTATCGATCGTACTACCGCTTGTTTCAATTTGTATTTTCTTTGGATACGCAGAGTAACATTTGAAACACTAGCTAATAAATAAATAAAAATCCTAACAGCTCTGTATTAACCCACGGTGAAAAAGAGGAGTGTGATAAGTTTTAAATCCGTGTAGGTTAATACGAAACGAATTATGTAATACTAGCCGTTTCCCGTAGCTTTGCCTACGTCTAAAAGAACCCTGTGTTTGACCCCGGGGCTTCACAACAAAATCATTTCAGCGGTTTGGCCATGAAATCGTAATAGACAAACAGACAGACTTTCGCACTTATAATATTACAGTTTACAACACGCGTGTTGTTGAAAAGCCGTGGGTTTTCAGGTTTAATACTTAAGTGTTTACACTCACAATTGTTACCACGGGCCTTTTAAGGCTATTGAACTCCACATATACTCTGTTTTCGCTTAGTAAAAAAATAATCAAATGGCAATACGTCAGCTGAAATTTATTAACTACTAAACTAGGGCATTTACGGGTTAGGCTTGTTAACATCCTTTTTACAGACAACCTCGTTATACTGACCTCAAAAACTGAAAAAAATTAACATTTTTGCATGTCGTCAAGAAAGAACAAAGAATACAGGCAATAACTTCGATTGGATTATGGCAAAACAATATAATTACGTAAGATGGATTTACTGTGACATGAACAAAATAAAAAAAATGGATTTGAAAATATTAACAAGAAATCAAAATTTAAAAAAGCTTTCTTAGGAAAAACCACGTTAGCGGTGGATGATTTTGTAATGGAAAATCAGCTAAGCTAAGTTTTATTTCCGAACATAACTAGGTACTTTAGTGGACTTTACGAGTATTAATGTTTTTAATTTCCGCGTTTCCGAAAATATTTAATTGTAAAAGAGGCGAAAAGTGCAAAGGCTCACTTAATAGGTCTAAATTATTATTTGTCACGGCTATTGGATACGTGCACCATTCCCCGCACGTATCTGTCATCACAACCTTGGTCAATTTGATGTCCACCGTGCTAACTAACCGACACTACATGGACATATTTTATTTACCACGCCGGCTTAACAACATTAACACAAATCTTATAACACATCAATGACATATAATACATAATAGAATTACACTAGAAATCGAAAGTCACGTTTATTTAGCAAAAGTGCTTCGAGTTCACATTAACAATACGTTTGATGAGTCAACAAAATATGAAGTTCATTAACCTGTTTCATAAAAACTGGGGCATAAACTTTTTATTGTAACGAGTGGAATACGAGCCAAATTTACCTGGTTTGTAAAACGGTTATTTTTGGCGAAGTAAAACATTTACGTTGAGCTTATAATCAGGGTTATCATTAAGCGTCGTCCTGAGGTTTTTTCGGTTACATCCGAAAATAAAGAGCCGAAACGTGTCGATAATGGACACGTTACCGTGTTGATGAATTGTTACATTGTTTTTGTTGATGTCCTCCTTTTACTTTGTTGTTGGTGGTATTTATCTATCACTCTAAATCTTTGCTATCACTAGTAAGGTAGAGCGTATGAAAAACCTCGGCTAGAAACTTCAATGTATCTACTATGTTACAAAAATAAAAGCGTTAAAACAAATTCTTAGCATAACAAACAACTTATAATTTTATTAATAATGCATGTTTACACAACCAGCCCTATATTGAACGGCCATATTGGTAAACGTAACATAATATTTGCGCTCAATTTACAGAACACGTAACAAATTTATTTTTAATGCAGAGTGCAGGGGTTTGGTAACACGACGGAATTAAGTCGAATTGGCGTGTTTCTTGTGTATAAAATTACTTTGAAATAGTACTTGTCTGCTAAGCAGAGTGCTGCTTGCGAATCCGAATGCGCGTGTCAAGCGACAGAGAAATGCAGCTGTTGGATTGGTCGCTATAAGTGGCATTTTCTGTCTCCATTCGAAAGGCACGTTGTATAATTATTCAAACTTTATTAAGCAAAATACAATGAATATCGTACAATGGCTGTAAGATAATGCTAAAAGCATTAAATCCGCGTATTGCTTTATTTGTACAATAAAGTAATTAAATAAAGGCTAAAGCATAGCTTCATATGCAATTTGAATATTTTGTTTAAACAAAATATGCATGTTATGAAACAAAGAGGTTGTGTACATTTGACTGCATTTCCGCACCAAGTGTGAGCTGGACTCGCGCACGAAGAGTTTCGTGCTGTATTCTGTAAATATTTCAAAGGTCTACCCGCTGTCGTTATTTGTAATTTCATTTTTATATATTTACTTTATCCTGTTTTGGTATATGTTTTTTTAGCTGCAACAGAAATACACCATCTATGAAAATTTCACGAGTTACAGCCTGATGACTGACAGTCAAACAGACGGACGGACAGTTGAGTCTCAATAATAGAGTTCCATTTATACTCTATGGATACATAGCTCTAAAAATAATACACTGCATTTGAAGTCAGACTTTATTACCGTGTACAAAATGTAAGTACACACTTATAAACTTTTACATTTCAAATCACGTAAAAGTTATTTTACAGTTTAATAATAGTCTTCATCTCTCTCGTGTCGCTGGTTTAGCTCTAGAGTCGTGACTGTAACAATAAAAAATAATGTTAGTTCTTGACCTACACAGTTTTATGCTGGACAGAATTTCATATTATAAAAAAAATATAGAGTCTATGGCTAAAATTAGTGGAGAGAGCATTGACGATATTTTCTCTTTCACCACGTAAGAGTTGACTGGAAGAGATTGCCTAGCAAAATGCCCGCCTTTGCACATATTTAAGCTTTTTTTATTGTACAATTTGTTTATTGTGTGCAGACTTTACTGCAGAACATTTTTTTTATTTTAACCTTTATGCTAGATATTTGCGACTTTAGGAACGCGTTTTAACTGTTAGTCTCAGCTCCCATTTGTGGTTATCCACCAACTTTAAAAAGGAGGTTCTACTTTTGACTGTGTATATTTTTGTCTCATTTAGTGTTAATTTTGTACCAACCAGTCCAGCACTTCAATAAACTAACATGTCAGTATCAAAGACACTTGTTAGATATTATACTATAACTTATTGTGATTAAGAATACGCTTTACTAGTATTTTCTTGTAAACGGAGATTTTTCACAAAATCTGCTCAAGTTTAACAGTAATGTAATAAGATAGGACGTTGAATAATCTCTAAATTACTCGCCCTTGAAGGGGTTAATCGTTCCTGCACATTTATAAGTTCTAAGACATTTTGTTCGTCTTTTCATGTGGAATTCATTATAAAAGGTTTGAGTAAATTTCTGAAGTCCTATTGAAAAACAAACAATAAACCTCGCAGCGGTTACAAAACGTAGTCACGAAGGCGACCGAAAATGTTTAAGTTTGTAACTGGTTACGAGAAAAGAGAAAATTTTCTTCTTTTGTAACCGGTTACAAAACTCAGCTACGTAAGCGGCCGAAACTAAATTTTTATCATGTGTTTTTGTTAGTTTACCGTATTTTTAAAAAGAAATTCACTTTCATTGGAAGAAGTGGTGCAGTGTCTTAAAATATTTTAATAGTAGATATCAAGCAATATTGGGATAAGCGGAAAACTCTTATGTATCGGAGGTCAAGGTCCTCTTCAAAACGCTGAGTCATCGCATCAAGTAGCCTTTGTAACAAAAAATACCTATGTAAAAAATATTACAAAATGACTTAATACTGGTAGACATAAAAGTTATTTCACTCTTATAGTTCCTCTCTTCCAAAGAAGCTTATTTATTTAATATTTAAGATCACGTCTTAAACTCTTGCGGGGTAGACAGACCCATGGATTTAAGACTCAAAAGAACACTGAGAAAAATAGTAGCACAGGTGAAAAAATTTATTAGCGAACGATTAGCCTTCGAGCACTTTATGGGGGAGGCTTATGCCCAGCAGTTGCTTTAAGAAAACGGATGATTATACTTACGTCATCTCCCCTATGGATAGCCAGGAACATGTCATAATCATTGGCACCGATGTTGATGTTGGCACGGCCGTCATTTCCAACGGTTACAGATTTGCCAGTACAGCTGTTGCCACTCTTAGTGCCTGAGACGATGTCGCAGTATGTACCAGCTGGTAGACAAGTCTGAAACAAGGAGATTATTCAACAACAAGCTTCAGTGGTCCAGTGGTTGTCAGTCCAATTCCCACGGAAGCATTCTTTGTTTAGTGGTTTCTTGTTTGGTAAGGGAATCATCACATTGTCTCCGTGGTCAACTGCCTCCGTGGTTTAGTTGTTATGACGTTTGCCTTTGACCAGAAGGTCGTGAGTTCGATTTCCACGGGTGGCATATTTTGTTTAGTTGTTCCCGGTTTGGTTAGGACACTGAAGTAATAAGTACCTTAGGTACAACTTTCCACAGTACTGATTGACAAAATAACAGAAATTATTAGCGACAAAATTAAATGTGCTATGTCACTTGGTTCCATAGTAGCGTTGAGTCAACCCATGTTCATCCGAGTCAGTAGCTTCCTAGTACCTCATCCTTTCCCCAAACTCAACCACATCCCACTCTGCCCTAGCTTAAGAAATCTTCCGATGGGCAGCAGCGTCGGAAGTAAAGTAAGCCGTTGAAACTGCGCTCGCCAACCCGCCTGCCAAACGTGGCGAGTATGGCAACAACCCCTAAATTTGGGGGAGGTCCAAGTCCAGCAGTGGACTGATTGCGGCTAAAACGACGCCGAACGAATGAAAAAATACTAATAATCATAATTTTCTCACACCTGCAAGTTTTGATTAAGAGCCCAGTATTCATTATTGAAGGCAATGAAAGCCTGGCCACCGCGGCAGAATGCGATCTGGTTACCGCCATTGTCCCACCAGTCATTGAGGCCGGTGTTGCCAGCTACGTTCCTGAATTGGACCATTTGGAAGATTTGCCGCCATCTGTGTTCGCAGACCCAGCCATTGCCGCAGGTTCCGTCCTAAAAATGGTAGTAATTATTTTTAACCACGAATTATTTAGTTTCCTAATGTTGATCTCATTTGATGAAATTACAATCTTCATAAACTACGAATACTATATTGGTTTCTCGAAAAATTTAAATTTCACTTTTCTCGACATACTTGACTTAGTCATAAAATATCCCAAATCTATGGTTAGGTTAGTTATGCCAAGAAGCTCATTTTAACGTACGAGGAAAACACTTTACGTATGCTCGACACTGCGCCAATACGCAAGAAAATCAAGAAAAATGAGGAAGATTTCGATGGCGACACACTCCCTCACTTAGATAAAATAGTCTCATTTACTTACAGAATTGATTGCAGGGGAGATGATGTTACCACTGCTGTCCATTGGAGGTCCAGCTTCAGTGTCAGTGAAGTCGAAACTACTCATCAACTGAGGTTCTCCGTAAGGATGGGCCAACATAAAAGCTATAGCCGCCTTGTAGGGCCTTGCATTTTTATAAGTAAGTATATTGCCTCCAGCACCATGCCCTCTCTGATTATCGTGATTGTCAATGAAGGTGAGAGATACTTCATGAGCTAGTAGACTCCACTGTGGACCCCAATTGACCAGCCATCTTAGTTGGTTCCCTCCTTGGAATGCTGTGCTAAGTTCCATACCGAATTTAAACTCTGTGACTGCAGCAAGAGAAGTATATTCGTCTCGGCTAATAGCTTCACCGCCAAGGTCAATGACTTCTTGGTAGATGTAGGGACGAGCTCCGGACGGGAAACCATGATCGGTGTTCAAATTTTTTAGCCTGTCGTAGATGATTCGTAAATCACCTGGCCACATGTGTTTTGCAGCGTCAATTCTGAAAAATTAATTCAACTACTAGAAAAAATTTCGAAAACAAGGAAGTCTTCTTCATTGAGTATCAACAAGAACTTAAATTACGTAGTGCCGAAAATCTACGCCTAAGAACTCCTACCCACTCCACTACCTTCTACTCTGATTCTTTTACGGCAACGCGGTGTGCAATTCCCTACCACTGCCTATTTAAACGGCTCAAACTTTGACCAGTTTTAAAGTAAAGTCCCACTTTCTTTCCTGACTGTAGTTTCGTTCCTTTTCAGTAAATCTTGTTTCAGTCTTCACTTCTATATATATATATATATATATATATATATATATATATATATATATATATATATATATATGTATATATACTGACTGAATAAATTATGTGGAAGAAGAAAACTGTTGCATTCCATGACTGTGATTAAAAAATTCTTTCTTAATTTTTTAGCAACCGAAACTTGGGTCAAACGTTTTTATTGGTTTGTTGAGACCCTATCCCTATGCTCCTGAGTACAGAACTCTGAGAACGCCGAGCATTTCAGATGGTATACGATTTTCATTCAAAGAATGACATAAAAAAAGGCTAAAATATAATTTCATTGTAAATACATACCTGAAACCAGCAACACCTAGATCAATGAGGCGGTTCATGTAATTGACAATTTGCTGCCGGACATATTCAGACCCTTGGTTTAAGTCTTTCAATCCAGATAATTCGCAATTTCGTACCTAAAATGAAAAAATACTTATAATTGGTAAAAAAAAATATGTCTTATTAATTACACACCTCTCATAGGCTATGGTAACTGTTTGGTGTTTACCTACTTATAAAAATAAATACATAATATATATAAATGTCGTAAGAAAGAGTAGCTCGATAGCCGACTCGGAATCCGTATCGAATGCAAGTATCAAGCGACGGCGAGCCGCGACCCGTATTGGATTGGTGGCTATTTAGTTGTATTTTTATCTCGAACTCCTTCGTGCTTCGGAAGTTACGTTAAACCGACAGACAAAAATCTGACAGTGTTGGCCACTAACACACTCCTGTTAATCCGGTTTCCCTGTAAAAAGTGTTACGGATGTCAGACGGCAGTTGCTCCATTGTAATAACCAGTGCCGCCAAATCCATATGACTTACAGCGTACTCTATGCTTCGTAAGCCGAAGACGCAACTACGAGCTTGGACGAAGAAGCATAGTTGTAAGAAAAACTTACCCTTTCAGGGCAGCATCCGTAGTCAAAGCCACTAATAACGCAATTAGGCCAGTTGAAGTCATTGCTGCCATATGGTACTGATGGGTAGTGCCATTGTCCAAAATTGGCTGTACTGCCTCCAGTGCCAGTATTCTCGTTCCAAGTTCCAGACATATGGTTGATGATGGCATCGGCGTAGATTCTGATGATAATTAACAAGATAAAATTGAGAATGATGACATCGTATTTGAAATTCTCGCCGTAAAAAGAGAAAAGTTTACTTTTAAAACGAGAGAAAATTCAAATCTTATATTCTTCTTCTTCTTAGCGAGTCTGGATATTTTTCCGCCTTGAGTCGTAGTGGAAGTTTTAGTAAATTTATAATATATTATTGTAAAGTGTTTTTGCCATGATTATAGTATTCGTGATATTTTTATCAACTGCAATCAACATATTTTAGTATTTTCATGATAAAATTGTTTTTAGATCCTTATAAAAAGTAATTAACTAGGATTACTTTTAACAAATCGCGTCATAAACCTAAACAAACAACAAGTTTTGATGAGATTATCACATAAACTTTGTACTTTCCAAATAATATCAATGATTAATTTATTCCACGATTAAAATTATACGATTAAAGTGTTTTTCATTTAAATATCTATCTCCCAGAATATGAATCCATACTAATATTATAAATGTGACAGTATGTCTGTCTGTCGTTCAGTCTGTTACGCTTTTACGGCCAAACCGCTGGACAGATTTTGATGAAATTTGATATGAATATAGTTAAAGACCCTGGGTCAAACATAGGCTACTTTTTGACGTAGGCGGAGCGGCGGAAAAAAGCTAGTACAAAATAAAATAATATTTTGATTTAAATGGCATTCTTATATTGATGTTTGTTACACATGAATCTTTGATTTGTATGATCTGTCAGAATTTAAAATCTGTTAAAAGATATAATATGCTTAAAATAAGATACAAAATTACTTTTGATACTAATATAATCATAAGAGTAAGCAAACCAATCACATAAGAACAAAATACAAATTATTTGTCCACTTGGGCATTTTCCTGGAAACAAATTTTAACCTACTTTAAGTGATTGTCACTCGTAGTTCTGATTTAGATAATTCAAATCTTAGATTTGTTTGGCTGATATAAGGAGACATTGAAAGAATTGATGTCGTGATTCGGAAGACAGGTTTAGAGAGATCAGAAACTCTTGCACTTACAAGTACATATTTAATTGACTTTGCAGCCAGCACACTTAATAATGAAGAGAAAAACAATAAAATTGTAATTACCTGACACCAGCGTTGTTGCAACGCCTGACCATGTTGATGAACTGTTGCTCATTCCCTGAACGGGTCACGAGCCTATAGGATATGGGCTGATAGCGTTCCCACCATGGCCGGTTAGAGGACCAAATAATCAGGTTCTCGTTTGGGGGAGAGATCTGTAGATGGCAAATATAAAAAATAATTAAAGATTTTTGATATAAAATGTTCCCATAAAGTTAAAAATTTATGAGCTAGTAACTCTACGGAAACATAAATATGTAACAAAATCAGCATAAATAAAATATTTTTTATGTATATTCTAGAATTTTAAAATATGGAGCCACATATGCATCCCTTACCTAATACGAGTACACTTACTTTGAAATTGCATTATGTAAAAGCGCCGTACTTGTAATGTAATGTAAAAAATGTAATGTAATTCACGAGATGCCATTTGATTACTATTTGATGTGCATACTATACGAGGATTAAAACTAGTTAGTAACAATCTAGTCAATTGTTGATGCTGTAAGTGGGTACCTTTATGTACTTGATCTGTCAAGTAAACATAAAAATATGTTTCGGTTATAACTAGGAAACTCTTTAAACTTTTAGTAATAAAAGTATTTACTGATATTTATTTAAAAATATTAACTAAGTATATATTATATGTATATATTTGTCAGAGATTGTGGTTATGCTCAGGTTGGTACCTGGTTCAAAGGTATTAATTTGTAAGTAAGTATATATTATAGGAACCTTTGAGCCGGGTACAATCAGAGGCGGCATTTTTGATTGATTGAAGTATTTTGTACAATTGTTTTATCAAGTACTTAATGTTTTTATAAACAATAAGTAATTGGTGGCTCATGATGCCTTAGTATCAGAGCCCAAGACCCACTTTAAGGCGCTGCTCTATATCAGCTGACTACTTAAAGAAGCAAACATTTTTTGCAAACGTTTCTGAACATATTTATTTCACCGTCACCGTATTTATTAAGATTTAACCCTTTATCATTAACTAGCTGTTTCTCGCAGCTCCGCCTGCGCCAAAAAGTAGCCTATGTTTGACCCCTGGTCTTCAACTATATTCATACCAAATTTCATCAAAATCCGTTCAGCGGTTTGGCCGTGAAAGCGTAACAGACAGACAGACAGACTTTCGCATTTATAATATTACTAGCTGTTTCCCGCAGCTCCGCCTGCGTCAAAAAGTAGCCTATGTTTGACCCCGGGTCTTCAACTATATTCATACCAAATTTCATCAAAATACGTTCAGCGGTTTGGCCGTAAAAGCGTAACAGACAGACAGACAGACTTTCGCATTTATAATATTAGTATGGATAGTATGGATATTTATGAATACGATCGCTTAGTCTGTGATTTTCAAACACAGAGTCATCGAACACTTTTTTATAAGTAATTCTATTCTTTTCTTCTATTTTATATAGTCTTGAAAGCTATCTATAAACCTATATTTTGTCTCTTTACCTCATATGAATATTTAACGGGACAGAACATTTTCTTATGCGAATTAAAATCTCTTTTTAAAATATGAAGCAAAAGGCGAATAGGTTGATGCTTTACCTGAATACCACCAAATCCTCGTGGACCAAGGAACCGTTCGCACTCAGCCGCTATGTCATCCCACTTCCATTCAAACAGGTGCACCATAGTAGTCCGGCCCGAGGCATAATGAGGATTGTAATATGCCACCGCCAAAGTGGCCAGAGATAACAAAACGAGGAAGCGAAGCATCCTAAAAAGTTATTTAGACGACATAATAGCTAATCGATGACAATGTGAAATTATTTTGCATGATTAATGGTCACTTTTCTTCAAATCATTCAAAATGGTAGGTATTTGTGGTTTATAAAATTTAAAAGTAATACTGTCAGAAGGATTTAGAAAACAATTTACTTCTTTGTTCGTGATAATCTTTGTAGAAGTATTATACATAACACCAGCACTTCAAAATTGTTTTAAAATATAATATAGACTTTAAATTTTACGTAAATTTTTTGTTTGTTATTATTGCAAATAAGTAAACTGATAATTACCTCATTAAAAAAAATCAGCTCTCCCTAATGTAATATTAATCTAAGATTCACCACCCATTGCGCAACACTTATATAGCTTCAGATAAAACCTCAGTTTTTGTTTTGTCACTTAGTATTATCTTAACAATTCATTTAATCATTGATTAATGGTCTACCGATCGGATTTATATTTATATTATCTTCAGTATAAATAGCATTATTGGGGGCCCTTCATATCTATAAATCTTGGATATACATTCAAAAAAGTTTGGAATCAGGATGTAAAGAAAAATGGGCCCGGTACTTAGTATCGAAGGATGCTGAAGCGACACACGCACGTTGTGGCGAAAATATTTCAGAGAGGCACACTGGGGCAAAAACCTATAACACTTTTAAGAGAGGTAGGACATTTTGTAAGGAGTAGTCCGTCTGGGGAAGTACATCCACCCTACAGAAGACCACAGCCAAATAACACTGTGATGCAGTGGTGTGTTCCTGAGTAGGGTCGCCAGGCTCCAGAGGGGTCGCTGTGCTGACAGCGGACAGGTCGGCAACGCGCTCGTGACATCTCTGGTATTGCAGGCGTTCATAGGCTACGGTAACTTACCATCAGGTGGGCCGTACGCCTGTTTGCCTACTTAGTTGTATTAAAAAAAACACTAATTTTACCAAGTCGAATGACAACACAGCGAAAATAATATTGCGATTTTTTTTTAATTACATAATAACATGTGCTAGAAATCTCTTAAGACCAAATCATCTAAGCAAGTCGACTCTATATTCAATCAATCTATATTTAAAGCAAAAAGAAGCCCAGACAGTAAAAGTTTCATTTTCGTTGAAAAGAAACAAAAGATACAACCTACAATTTGCCATAATGCTTAAAACTTTAAGTCTGTGTAATGTATGATAGAAACACGATGAAGATACGCAGTAAAAACATTATTAAATTGAAACAAAAATGAATTCTACATAAGTATGTATTCTGTTCTATGTATTGTATTTTTATTATTACAGTATTCGTCTATCGCATATAATTTCACCACAATTTCAGCATTTTCTTCATTAGAGCTTGGACTGAAACCAAATTTTTTTTATAAGATTCATCGTAATAACAAAATAATTGGACCGCGTCAGAGATTGAAAGTCTGTTCAGACAAGATTCTTATAATTTACATTCTTAACATTTTGCATAAAAACATACCTATTTTATTTATATGAAATTTTGCCTTTTCAACAGACTTCAAAAAGATGATCTTAAATCAACTGTATTTATTTATTAAAAACTTTATTGTACCACAAGTAAACATAGTTATACAATAGGCGGACTTAATGCTAAAAGCATTCTCTACCAGTCAACCATATGGAGAAACAGAAAATTTATATCCTATGTATTGTATGTATATATTTTATATACTAATTTTATGTATTTATGTATAATATGTAATTATGTAAGTATTATTACTTTTATTTTGTAAGTAGATTTTAACATTTTTATCTTTCTTGTGTGTTCGTGATTTCGTCTTTATCGCCAACTTTTCTTTCTCTGTTTGGTTGACTGGTAGAGAATGCCACTTGGCATTAAGTCCACCATTTGTACAAATTTTGTAATGTGCAATAAAGCTTAAATAAATCAATAAAATTTGTGCTAAGTATTTATATTAAGTAACTGTATGTACTTATTTTAAATTAAACTATTTTAATACGGTTTTTCGCGTTTATTACTTACAAGCTGTTTCCCGCAGCTCCGCCTGCCTCAAAAAGTAGCCTATGTTTAACCCCGGGTCTTCAACTATATTCATGCCAAATTTCATCAAAATCAGTTCAGCGGTTTGGCCGTGAAAGCGTAACAGACAGACAGACAGATAGACAGACAGACTTTCGCATTTATAATATTAAGTATAGATATGGTTTTATTACATCTAACGTTTGAAACACTTTAGAGCGTTCATGGTCGCAGGTAGACTAAGTTAACATTTGTATGATTTTTTTTTAAGTTTTTTAACTATAAGTCAAACCAGTTGGTCCTTCTGGTACGACACCCTCATGTCTATTAGGAAATAGAAATGTCGTCTCCCATCAATCGGATCAAGTGTTCAGAGGGTTATTTGAAGGAATGTAGAGTTAAAAAATGATTGAACTCTACATTCCTTTAAATGAAATAAGAATAGATACGAGTACTTTTACTTACCGCTTCCCCGACATGGATTGCCAAATGAATATCTTCTGTATTTCCTCCTTTAAATATGTTGGCTAAACCATCATTATCAACAGTGATTTTAGAACCGGTACACGACATATCATGACGTTTCCCGCTTATGATGTCACAATATTCACCAGGAGGCAGACCAGTCTGAATTAAGATAAAAGGATTAGAAATGGAGTATTTGGTTGATCAAATTTTCTCATCATACTTAATATTATTTATTGCGTCAGAATCAAACGTATCGAGCTTATAGAACTTATAACAAAAACCTTTTCTGTCCAATTCTTGCTATAATACGTGGGGCGCACTATAAGTTTCCGGAATGAATATGAAAAAATACTATTAAAGGTACAAAATTAATTTATTGTTTTTCAAAATAATCTCCCTTGGCGTCTATGCACTTTTTCATTCGATGAAACCAGTTTTGAAAACTTTTGTGCCACTCCTCTGTGGTGACCTCTGAAACGTATTTTTCATACTCCTCGACAGCCTCTTCTGGTGATGAAAATCGTTGACCGCGTAATTGGTTCTTAATTTTTGGGAACAGAAAAAAGTCACAAGGTGCCAGGTCGGGACTGTATGCAGGATGACTCATGAGTTCTACATTTTTCGCCTTCAAAAAGTCGTTTGTCTGTCTGGCCGTGTGAGAACTAGCATTGTCGTGGTGCAGGATGATACGGCGTTTACGGTTATTTTTACGGAGTTCGTCAATAACTTCCGGCAAACAAATGGTCGTGTACCAGTCACTATTCACTGTACGACGATTCTCTAAAGCAACAGTAGTCACGTGTCCAGTTTTATTAAAAAAAGAAGCAATCATCCGCTTAGATGCACTTTTCACGCGCGCCACTTTGGTTGGTTTCGGCTCATCTTGAAACACCCATACGCTCGATTGCTGCTTTGTTTTGGGATCGTAGCAATAAATCCATGTTTTGTCACCTGTTACTATGTCCCACACCAAATTTGACGCACCTTCGTTGAATCTGGTAAGGATGGCACTGCACCAAGTGACGCGGTCCGTTTTTTGAGCCTCGGTCAAGTTGTGTGGGATCCACCGCGAGCACAGCTTTCTCACACCCAAATGTTTGTGTAGGATTAATTGTATTTGACTCATGCCTATTTCTAAGGATGCGCGAATTTCATGGTAGGTCACATGCCTGTCTGTTTGAATCATACGGCGCACAACATTGATGTTTTTGTTGGTCACAGCGGTGGACGGCCGACCATCGCGAGATTCGTCACTGAGATTGAAACGACCACGCTTGAATTCTGCAAACCAGCTATAAACAGTTGTCTTGCATGGTGCTTCATTGCCAAAAGCTGTTTCAAGCCGAGCGATGCTCTGTTGAGCTGTCAAATTACACTTAAAATCGTAGAAAATCATACTACGAAAATTTTCCCGAGTTAAATCCATGTTGATGCAGACACACAATTTTTTAAATGGCGCCACAAGGTAAAAACAAAAGACAGTCAGATGAAACAAACTGCATTCTACAGCCAAAGAGTTCTATTTTCAAATGTTGCAATAAATTTTTAAATATTGTTTATGTAAGTGGCCAGTTCCGGAAACTTACAGTGCGCCCTATGTATATTTCCTTAAAACTTCTTTATTATCAATAGTCTTTTGACATCAACATCATTCATCATAATTTCAACTGTAGTCTGACCACTGCTGGACATAGGCCTCTCCCAATAATTTCCAAAACAACCAGTTGGTAGGACCTGCGATCTTTTTAGGTCATCTGACCATCTTTTGACATACAGGTATTTTATTGTTCTACGTCTTCGTCATCTTACGATTGGCCCATTCGTGTATGATTTTATTTGCTGCAAAATCGTTAATTAGTAAATACCTTATAGGCACCGTAAGTTGATCAATTAGCTGAAATTTATCACGGTAAATAATACATTTCAACTGCAGTTTATTATTTTCCGAAAATTGATTAACTAACTAGTAAATTGATCAACTTACGATTGTTGTTATTTTCCGGTGACATATACAAATGATACCTACCTGTAAACGTTGGTTCAAGTCCGTCTTTTCAAGGTTGAATACTATGAACCCTTGGTTTCCTCTGCTAAAAGCGATCTGGTTATTGCCATTGTCCCACCAATTTTGTACCGTTTCGTTCTTTACTACGTTCCTAAAAGCTACCATTTGGTAGATTTGACGCCAACGGTGTTCACATACCCATCCATTGCCGCATGTATCGTCCTGTTAAAAATAGTAGATTATGATACAAGGGTGCGAAGTTGGACATTATTTACGAGGCGGTATAGAAGCCGAGTATATGACCAATTGCGCTCACGAGTTGTTAGAAGACGATTTTCAACACATTTGCGAGGAAAACACACTTGTATTGTTAACTTTTTATTATTTACACTTTATATATTACACATCAATAAAAGTTCTCAAGGTATATCAAAATATTCTTTACATTAACTTTTGTTGGTACACTTTGAACACTTTTCACAATTAGATCTAGTAAAATTGGGCTTGTGTGTTTGCTAATACATTGCTAGGTATCTCCAAATAAATATTTAAGTAGTAATTGATTATGTTTTAAAGCTTCGATCTTCGAAGATTTAAGTTAAGTAGCTATAGCCAGCCTACTTAGTCAGTTATCAACATTCGATTTTCGCCTAGATTAGTATAACTGGCGAAGTCAAATTTAGGTATTATTCCCTAAATTAAATCGACATTTGTTATTTAAAAACTAATAAATACTGATACAGACAGAGCAGACCCTGATAGTATTTTTTTAGCAATGATGTTTACGGCCATAGATAGAAGTCCTTTGGCCCTTCCTAATTTTTCTACACAAATTAATATTTGTAGTCCAATATGGCTAATGTTCAGTAAAATAAATATAAATATGAAATTTAGTATTGATAACATTTGAAAGCTAAAATAGTTTATATATTTTTGCAAAAAACAATTAATTGGGGTGAGACAAAAAATCCATTTAGCATAT
This sequence comes from Euzophera pinguis, assembly GCA_947363495.1. Lineage (NCBI taxonomy): Eukaryota > Metazoa > Arthropoda > Insecta > Lepidoptera > Pyralidae > Euzophera > Euzophera pinguis. The sequence continues at coordinate 11,576,544 of OX376164.1, read as the reverse complement.
ATTTTTTTAATTTTTTAAAGTAATGACTTTACAAGTGCGATCATAGTAAAAACGACGTGTTGTTTACAACCCCCATTAATGGCCTAATTACAATGAAATAAAAGACACTATATGAGCAAATGTGTTGAAAAATCTATTAAGGTTATACTTTGTGTGTACTCCGTACCGTGTATTTTTTTTTATACAATTAAGTAGGCAAACAGGCGTACGGCCCACCTGATGGTAAGTCGTTACCGTAGCCTATGAACGCCTGCAACACCGGGGATGTTTGGATGTTCCGACCCTGAAGGAATTTTTAACGTCCTTTTTTAAGGCTCCAATGTTAAAGTTACTAGGGAAATTTCTATGGCAGTTCATTCCGTAATCGCAGTGTACGAGGAATAATCTTTTTGACTTAAATTATTTTCTATCTTGAAAATAAGGAAGTAATTTGCCGACCTGTCCGCTATCAGCACAGCGACCACTCTGGAGCGTGGTGACCCTACTCACCAGCAGAAACACAACACTGCATCACAGTGTTATTTAGCTGCGGTCTTCTGTAGGGTCTTCCCCAGACGGACTACTCCTTACCGAATGTCCTACCTCTCTTGTGCGGAAATTTCAAAAATTCTTGCTAGCGGCATACCTACCATTGTTACGAGATGCTAGTTAATTAACAGAATTAATTTTGTGGAGTATACTCACGTCATTTATTGTTGGAGTAATTATGTTCTCATTACTGTCACTAGGAGGTCCCTGATCGTTTCTTTCAAAAAAGTAACTACTCATAATTCTTGGTATTCCATATGGTTGTGCCAACATAAAGGCTATAGCTGCCTAAAAATAAAAAAAAAATAAAAATAAAATTATGTGTTACGGTAGTACTCTGGTACTCTAGTACTGGGAGAAAAGCACTTGACCCATTATCATAAAATTTGTTATGGATATACTTGAGGAACGATAAAAGAATATTTTCAAAAATAAACCCTCAAGTTAATGCAATGATGGGTGTAGGAAGCTTGGCCGGCCTACCACTAACCATTGAGTCGAACATTACACGAAAGCTGACGAAGGACGTATATATTAACTCTACACACTCATTCTAATTGCGTTACTTGTATTAATAATTATTCTTCTAAATAGTCCTTTTATTTTGAACTCCAGAACCAGCCCAACAAACATACATACAGTCCGCAAAAGTAGATGAAAGTTTGTATGAAAAACACAAATATTTTAAGGTCAGAGACGCGAGTAAACGAAAAAAACATAAAAAAAACATACAAGTTTTTTTTTGTAAATTAGGTGTCATGTTATCAAAACTTTATAAGCTCTTGCAAATTCAAAACAAATTACAAAGCCTACGACTGACTTCAAAACATAAATTGAAATGGATTAAGTAACCGTGAAAATATTCCTAACAAAAGTTTTAACTTGCATGGTACAGTCGAGGGAAGAAAAAGGGGGTTGGAGCCTTATTTTTGAAATGTATGATATATATGTCGAATAAAAATCGTTCGATATCGAACAAAAATCCTTCATAATCGAACTTATTCGACTCACCGATTTTGCGTGAATCACACTTTTCAACAATAGGTGTAAGGTGTCTGTAAAATGTATGAAAATTACCTTGTAAGCTCTTGATTCCTTATAAGTCAGGACATCACTACCCCTCTGCGTGTCGTGATTGTCAATGAAAGACAGGGCTGTTTCAGACGGAGATAACCCCCATTGCTCCCCCCATGAGACCAACCATTTTAAGGCATTCTTGCCACGAAACACTTCTTTGAGCTCCGATCCCACCTGTGCATAAAAGGATTATGTAGGGTAAGAATGTATCGGGATAGGATTTTTTACTCTAATAAGTAGGCAAACATGCATACGGACCAACTGATAGAAATCTGGGCCTGGAAGTTACGTAGAGTTAGCATAATAAAAACATCTTTTCTAGATAAAGGATTAAGGGATGCCTGAAAAACAACGTTACTTTGGAGTTTAGTTAAGAGTAAAACAAGATGAGACTTAAATTATTCTTCTTTCATCTGTTTTTTTTTAAATAAATAATTTATTTGAGTGTCGTTGTAAGGATCAGGGGGTCTACCATAAAGTCTATTAGCAGGGCAGAAACGATTGAGTGAACGAAATGTCGCCTTACACCTTGTATTGCGTTATCTCGTTCACTCACTCGCTTTTGCCCTGCTATTAGACTTTATGGTAGGCCTACAGATTGTTTTCTTCTCTGTGTCGGTTTCATAACAAAATTATTTTTGCGCTGAACAAGGAACAGTGGCGATCTCTTGCGTAGGCAGCCATGATTCTCTGAGCTATCGCAGTTAGTAAGTTGTTTGTTTGTATAGTGTGGCAATAAACATTTTTTTTTATTTAATTAAGGCGAAATAATACTTAGATCCACGTAAAAAGTTGTAAAAAAATGTGTACAGCGTAAAAATTTGTAGAACGGGCCTTCGGTGAGCTCTCAACAGTCCTTAACTAATTCCAAATGTTGGAGATGTCCATACTTCCATACTTAATATTATAAATGCGAAAGTCTTCCTGTCTGTTACGCTTTCACGGCCAAACCGCTGAACGGATTTTGATAAAATTTAGTATGAATATAGTTCAAGACCCAGGGTCAAACATAGACTACTTTCAGGCAGAGCTGCGGGAAACAGCAAGATAGTCTTAGTATTTTATTGCTGTACCGCCTTTTGTTTGTTTTCACGTTTTATCCTGTCTACCCTAAGGTTGGCTGGAAAAAATTGCAATAGCTTTATGACCACCTTTGTACTCAATTTTCTAAATGTATTTCTTTTGATTTTAATTTTGTGATTGGTACATTAAGTTGTATGTTTATCTATCTAGTACTAAATAAGTAATCCAGTAAGATCTTTTGTTGCAATTAAGAGTTTTGTTTTCTAAAGTATTAATTACAGAAATTATCAATGTTTGTGGATACTAATCCTGATAACATTGTACCCCATTCACTATTAAATATCTTTCAAAATATTATACTCGCGTGTAACAGTTAAGCGAAACAATACCTTGTTTCCTTTTACTATAAGCAATATAACAATATCAGTCAATATTGAATATCATTTTACCTCCTTTCAAATTCAAATTGCCGTGAATTGAAACGGAGTTTACAGACAATATCCTTTCATGTTCCTCCTCTATAAAATTTAATGGAGATGTTTCAAAGCTAACTTTCCGAGGACCAACGGTCCCTTGTCACGATTTGCGCTCGGAATTGATTTATTCCTGATTTATGCTACGTTCCCATTTGTTCCTTTTCGAAGAATATGAAATACCCTTTTTCGTAATTTGTTTTTTTTTATCGAAATTTTCATTTACAGAAATACAGTTTTGCGTTGAAGTACACATTTAGACATTGCTTACGTTTCTTTAAGTTAATCCTAAAACATTAGTGATTATATCCTCTTTGGTTGATCCCTCGGAAGTAATACGGGACCAAACTGCCGGTACAACGTAAATTCTGGCAGCAGCCGAATATAAAAAAAAATTATATACGAGAATACATTCTCAACTCCATACATCATTGTCATCCTAGAGTGTATTTCTAGTTGCATCGACAGCTTGCGCTTCGGCACCTAGGGTACGCTGTATGTCATGGTCTTAGATTTGGCGAAACTGGTTATTACAATGGAGCGACTGCCGTCTGACCTCCGTAACCCTTTTTCAGGGAAACCAGTCCAACAGGAACATGACCCGAGGTGTGTTAGTGGCCAACACTGTCAGAATTTTTCAGGTTGCTCTAAGGCATCTGACACAGCCTCACGACTGCTATCTATCGTTAACAAGCGGGACCAACGGCTAAACGTGCATTCCGAAGTTTCCGAAGCACGGAGGAGCTATTAAATGTCGACCAATCCAATAGTGTCGAGTCAAGCCGTCGCTTGACACGCACATTCGCTACGGATACGCGGGTCGCCCTCGTCTAACGAGCTCCTCAAAACATTCTCTACTCCGTACATTGGATTAAAAATTTTAAGTAGCAACATAGAAATAGGTCACGGAGGTTCCTAAACACATTTATCAACATTTTGTTTTATTTCCTAGTGAAAATACGTAAGACAGATTATCAAGGCTTTATTAAAATACGCTATAAGGTTTTTTTTAATTTTAAGAAATTAAAAAATGGAAGGGATAAAGAGAGAAAACTTTACACAAACTACTTTCTCAGTAATAAGAACGTTTTCTTCGTAATTTGTTTGCGTAACTTATTTAAAGGCAACTGTTTAATATTGCTTAAGGCTAAAATATAATTACACTACTCTTCTTTTTGTTGTCAAAAATTTCGCTCTAGGGCAAATAGCACTTTTCCAAAGTGGGTTGGTAAGACAACATAGTGACAGGAAAGTTATAAAACAATTTATTGATTGATGGCGTCAATTTATAGAGATAAACTAATTTTTTCTTTGTTACTTAGCATTTTCTCAGTTATTCAGAATCGGTTTTCAAACTCAATGAACATTGTAGTCACATATTTTAATCATAGCTTTCTGGATTATCTTTTTATAAGTTTCAGATATATACCATAGAAAAGATACAATAACAAAAAATCACTCCAGTAAATTTGTGAATTTAAACCTAAATGTTACATACTCGTAACTAAAGTTTATTTTTCAACACCACATCACAAAATGACAAGACACAGAAATTTCAAAAGGCGTTTAAAATCTAAAGCAGTTAATTACTTGTCTTTTAAAAAATGGCACGACATTTTACTTGGTCGTCTGAAATCTTATTTTCTGAATATTTCATACATACTTAAGTAGGTTCTATATGTTTACGCATATTGTAACTGGGCAGTAACATACTACAAGTAGAATAGTTCCTCACTTTACCTCAACAATTAACCAACAGTTACGCTGTGCTAAAGTTATACTTAGACTTCCATGGGCAAAGTTATTTAGTTACCTTAGTTTATTTTAAGCCACGTATAGTGCGTTTATAGAGCTGTGTCTGCGGCTTCGCCCGCGTGGAATTCCGTTTGTGTCACGGAAAAATGTAGCCTATGTCACTTTCCAGGTGTATCTCAACTTTCTCCACACAAAAAATCACATCAATCCGTTGCTCCGTTTTACGGTGAAGAAGGACAAAGAAACAAACACACTTTCACATTTATAATATTATAGTATATAGTATAGTATAGTATGGAAGTATGGATTTAAGATTAGATTGAAATCGTGCAACAAATGGTTCATTCATTCTTTACCTCCCTACTTTACCCAGGCCCAAGTTAGTGTTACACTCAGACTCTAGGGTACGCTTTTATTCATTCTCCTACATATCACGGATATGAAATCTAGTAAAAATCATACGACTCGCCGGTTTTAAGAACTCAAAAAACATAGCAATCCCGAAAGTCGAATTCCCTCCAGGTTAGCTAGCTTATCTAACAAGCAAATTAGATTCAAAATTATGAGCTGCCTGCATTACCGGGCTTAGTTAGGCTAATTGTGTTTTCCTAAATACCAACCTATGAGACACCTGAATCGGTTTTTTATTTTTCGTAAACACAAAATGTCGTCTTTTTATGAATGTGTGTTATAGAGCGCACTCTTTATCTTTTCACATACATATAATATTATTAAACAATACTTATATAATTAAATATATCCGATTATGTGTTTGTAGACCACTCGTTTTCATTTTCCTATGCATTACGGGCATCCGGGAGCCGCCCTACATGTAGAGACAAATCTACTCTAGTAATTACTCTAGTATCAGTACGTTAGAATGTCAACCCTCATAATCATATCGAGTGGGTTACAAAGGTCAATCAACCCTGTACACTCTGTTGGCAGAGAACCAATAGACATTTTTTTTAAATCTGATTCTGTGGTCCAGAGCTCACGGGTTTGATTTCCACGGGAAGCATACTTTGTTTAGTTGTTTCCAGTTTGGTTAGGACATTGCAGGCTTGAATCACCTGATTTTCTTCGGAAGGCACGTTAAGTCGTTGGTCCCGACAGCCATTTAGTGGTCGTTACAGAACATCATGATCCTATTGGTCTGGTTACCCTATTAAAAAAGGGTTGCGGAGGTCCGACGGCAGTCATTCCATTGTAATAACCAGTACTGCCGAATCTAGGACCATGTTTAAAGCGTACCCTGGGTTCCAAAGCGTAAATTGACGACGCAACTAGGAATACACGCTAAGATGAAAAAGAAGAATGATTTGTTACAAAAAACATCGTCTGTACATACCCTGAATTCCGTGACGTCACCCAGAGAGGTGTACTCCGAAGGTTTAATGGCTTCGTTGCCATAATATATGACCTCCTGGTAAATGTAAGGTCTAGTATTTGGCGGAAAACCAAAGCTTATATTCAGATTGTTCAGTTTTTGATAGATCCGCTTTAGGTCACTCGGCCACATGTGTTTGGCTGCGTCTACCCTGGAATCAGCACCCTAAGTATAAACTTAGGGTGAAGCCAAACAAGCGTAATTTTGTAAGTCGTAGAAAATGGGCTTTTGTATGAAACCGAATGCAGCAGAAACTCATTTTCTGCGACTCAGGACTTACAAAATTAAGCTCGTCTGGCTTCACTCTTTATTCTCAAATTCAACTTCAAATTCTTTATTCTGAAGGGTACAAAAATGATTTTACAATTTAATGTCATGATCATCAAGTCAATGAATGATTTCAGTACGTGAAAATTCCGAAATTTCACAATTTTGTATGAATATTAAGTTAACGTTAGGTATGTGAAATACCTTATACCTAAAGCTAAAGCCATCGCGGAAGTTTTTTTTATTCGATAGATTATATTATTTATTTATATAACTTTATGATATGACATGTAAATACTCGTAGCAGATATAAAGCCTTAGGCTTTTTCTACCAGTCAACCAAAAGGTGGTGCAGAAAAAGTAATTAATTTATGGTGATTAATTATTCATCGAGTTAATTCGCGAGATAAGATAATATGAAAATACCATGTTATCTTAAACCCCTCTGTCTCTGCATGCAAATCCAGTGCATCTACCATAAAATATAATAGTATTTATTGAGACATGATCACAATCACACAAAATTTCTTCACGATGAGATATTTGTTGATATTTCATACGCAGACCTAGAGCCCTATTTTCAAAATGTATGACTTATAAGTCGGCTGAAAATCATTCAATATCGAACAAAAATTATTCGACTCGCCGATTTTGCGTGAATCACACTTTTCAAAAAATAGCACTCCTGGCGTCTGCAACTTTGCTCGCAATTTTTCCATGAGGGTTGACCTCAGACTTTCATATTTTTTTCATAGATGTATCTTTTATGTGCTTTAACGAAATTACATAAAATGAACCGGATATTCAAAGACTTGAAAGCCGATTCTCACGCCTTTAGAGATAAATTTGAAAAAACAGAAAACTTACAAAAAAACAAAAATTCACCTGAACCCAGCAACGCCAAGCGATATTAGCCTTTTTAGATAATCTGTTATTTTGCCTTGCACATACGAAGAATCGTGCTTGAGGTCTTTCAACCCAACCAAGTTGCATGATCTGACCTGTAGAGTTAGTCACACAAGTTAGCAAATCTAAAGGCAATAGAGGTAGCAATTTTTTAAAGTTTTGGTTAGGTAACGTATTCCATATTAAGAAAGTTGCAAGTTAAATTTCCTGTTTATATTATTGCTACAAGCTACAAATCAATCAGATAATGAACTTAGTCTAAAACAGAACCGAACGCCGGTAATAGTACTGGAATTCAATACAAAGCCAATCCTCTTTGCGGTTTCCTTTGATTTGCACTGCTATTCCAATGTCCTTTCAGTTAGGTTGTGCCAGATAATTAGATTCCGTACGCAATGTACATGTGGCATTTCTACTGAATTTAATTAGAACTTAAAACATTGCGAGGAATTAAGCTGTGATAATTATGGCAAATATTATTATCATCAATCGGTCGGTATACATATATATATAAAAGCTAGAAACTAGTGAAGTAGTCAAAACCATGGAGTAATTACAAAGAGGAGATGCCGTTTGAAATGGCGCAGTGATATCATCATTGGCGCCTCGCCGACACTGCAGTGGGCGGAGTTTGTCATTGCTCGTGCTCCATGATTGGAGCCACGGCCGAAACCAAGCACCCCGCACGTCTGCCTTCCGCCCCGTATAGCCTCACAAACACTTTCTTAGAAAACGCTTATTACGGCATCTCCTCTTTGTAATTACTCCATGGTCAAAACTTTACAGAAGGATCGCAGGAAGGAAGAAACATTAACTTTTTAGTACAATAATGTGATTGTGTTATAAATAAATAATAAGCATCACACACACAACATTTACAATACAAGTAATTTCATTCCGTTTGTCTTTTGTGGACAAGTCCTCTATAAAAACAAAATTAACGATGAAAACTCGCACCACAATCCGAAAAAAAATAAAAACCAAAATCAGTGACTCTACCATGAAATAGAAGAGATTGAATTAACAATTTTGTACGAAATAAAAATATTTCATACAAAATCACGCAGTTTCAGCAAATAAAATCTCATGATAAGGGGTAAAACACACAGCATATAAACAAAAAAAAAAGGCGTAAAACACAAAGTTAGGCAAAGCAAACGAAAACAAAGTTAATTACATTTGAAAGCCTTCAATTCTTCTAAGTACCTGAAACCGGCCACTCCAGAATCAATAAGGATATTGAAATATTCAGCGATTTTGGTGCGGACGTGACCCATCGTCTGGTTTAAATCTTTTAAACCTACCAGTTGACAGTCACGGACCTGTTACATGAACTTTATGTTACTGATCTTTTATTTAAACTCCTAGCTATAAATGGCGACCATTTTCTACTTGTTGGTTACTCGGTGCAGAATGCACTCGATTACAGAATGGTTTTCACAGTCGCGGGACATCCTAACATAAAATTTTAATATAACGGAGGACGATAAGTGGCTTAAGGGCCTGTTTAATAATACTAACACCAGTATGGTCCATTTGCAAACAACTCGTTATGAAGCAGACTTAAATGGCCTCGCGAAAGACGTAAAAGGTCGTGAGAGCTAGGGTCATGTTGTAGGGGCCGGTGTCCGAGGTCAAAGGTTTTTGTATTACTGTAGAGTAAAATTGGTCAACGGCCCATAAAACAGAAAATGGCTTCCGTAATAGACGTCTGCAAATAATCGTGCAATTATTGAATCTCTCGGGAAAGACATGGGATGGGAGGGAGTTCATATCACAATAACGAGGTAGAAAATTACACTATAAATGATAACTTGGAGTCCAAGTTTGATAAAATCTCAGACCAAGATTTTCAAGATCAATTTATCAATGTAACAAGTACGAAAGAGATGAAAGTATAACAGTTTGCAATGTAAGTATATATATATTGTAAGTAATGTAAGATAAATGGGGCATTGCATTCCTTTATGAGCAGTAGAGTTGTATCTAAAAATGCACGTCTGGCTGTTCATAGAGTAGTGTAAATGCCAACTCTTATGTATGGTAGTGAAAGTTGGGTCTGGCAGGAAAATAATGAAAGCAGAGTGAATGCAGTTGAAATGAGAGCTTTACGGAGTATGTGTGGAGTACGTCTGAGTGATAAAATTAGAAATAGTGAGATAAGGAAAAGGTGTGGTGTGAATGAGGATGTAGTGACAAAAATAGAAAAAGGCATGTTAAGATGGTTTGGGCATGTAGAAAGGATGGATGAAAGGAGACTTACGAAAGGTATTTATAAATCAAAGGTGACAGAAAAAGTCGGTAAGGGCCGGCCTCGGAGAACATACTGTGACCAAATTGCAGACATATTAAAAAAGGGAGATGTCAGGAGTACCCGTAATCGACGAGCGTGTATGACGAGAGTGATGAGCGTAGAAGAAGCGAGGGAAGTCTGTAAGGATCGTAGCAAATGGAAATCCGTAGTCTCTGCCTACCCCTGCGGGAAAAAGGCGTGATGGTATGTATGTATGTACAAGTACGATATATAAATAACTTACCTCAGTAGCATTGTTATAATTGTCAACACCGCAATATGGGTGGTGGAAATGTTCCTGATGGTACGGAACTCCTGGGTAGTCGTAGTTCTTGAAGTCAGCTGTGCTTCCACCTGTCCCTATGTTGTTTGGGTTGTCACCGGTCATGTGATTCACGACGACGTCAGCGTAAATTCTTGTAAGAAAATTTGCCGTTAATTTTCAAAAGGAAATCTGCCTTTACATTTTTTATATATATAATTTCTGGTCGCATGTTATACTATTAATAATAATAATAGTTATACTATTAGTAATAGTACTTACGTTAGTACCATTAATACTTCTGTGTTCTTCTGTACGTCTGAAGTTCTATTTTTGAAATCTGTGACATGTCTGTGACTCACACAAAACCGGTAGGTAAGTCGCATGACTTTTGTTAGATTTCAAATTATTTTCATTTGACATAATCTGTAAGTCGAATGTAAATCATTCAACTCGCTGGTTTTGAGGGGGTCACAGATTTCTAAAATAACGCTCCTGATATATTTCTGTAAAGCTAAAGATAATCAAAGAGAATTAAATAGCAGTTTTGCCTCTTAAATTTCCTTGCTAATTATTTTTCCGATAATAAAAAAAATTGCAATAAAAAAAAATATTTGTACCATCGGCGTTTGGCAAATGAAATAATAAAAAATCATTTAGAAGTCTTATTTCACTTACCTTACACCAACTTTGTTGCACCTCCTCGTCATGTCTAAGAATTGGTTCTCATCTCCTGATCTGGTCTTCAGTTTGTATGACATGACTTGGTACCTTTCGTACCATGTTCGAGAACCATCGAATAAATGTACGATAAGGTTCTCAGATGGCGGGGAAATCTAAGAAAATTGATAGGATTATATTCTACTACTGCAGTCAATCTATATTATCTATGGAACGTCATACCTACAAATGACGTTCCTTTCACAATGATCTATACAATATAAAGAAACAAGATTATACTTTTTTTTTGTTTATCCTTTCTTATTGCATTATTCCGTAGTATAATTTTGGCGCCACTTAAAACTACTGTTTGACACTTCAGCATCCGTTTTTCCAACTCTCTACACCCAAGATTGCAAAGGAATCAAAAACACTTTTTTTCTTTACCTATATTGTTCCACTGTTGGGCAAAAGCAATTCCGCCACCTCTTGATCTTCCAAATCAACTTCAAGGCACCACTTACTGTATATTTGATCCAAACCATCGTGATTCATGTGGCAGACGTGACCCACCCAATGATTCGACTTTATGCTTTGCAAAACTCTAAAAATGTCCTACTTACCTGAACTCCGCCAAAGCCGTAAGGAGCTAAGAATCTCTCACATTCCTCCGCAATATCTTTCCATTTCCATTCAAACAGATGGACAATGGTGGACCTGTCCGGTAACATGTTGGTCCTGGCATGGTGGTCTCCATACACCACTGCCACAGACAATATAAGCACCAAAAAGTACATTTTCATTTTAATTTAGCTTCTTTGTAAACTATTTTTTAATTCTGAAAAAGAATTGTGAAGAAATATTGTAGTTACTAGAAAGATACTAAAAACCTAAACTTATTTATTTATTTAACACGTGTTTGTTCACAGTACAATAACAAATAAGTATTTTTTTCTGTGAAATGGTAATTTTTTGCAAAAATAAAACCGAACAGACATACAAATCAACTATGTTTACCAATCTCTTCTCTTTGGCTAAACACTTTGACATACCTACATACATAAATATCTGGTGAAACTATGACATACAGACCTACACGATTTTCAAAACATTCAGTTTTGACATTTTAAAACAAATTATCTGGCCTTATCGATCGCATAGGTATACATAAATCCATACATACCAGACTGCTATCTGAATGCTACTACACAGTTTTCTCGCTAGGAAATGCCGTCTCGATAAATAATGAATCTATGTTATGTAGGTACCTATTTTCATGAATATATGTTTAGAGTTTACATACAATGATATTATTCACCCAGAACACACATAATGAATACAAAAAGGACAACACAACTTAGTAAGTATCAATACTATGTGCTTAGATGTTTAGTTACTTCCGTATTTCAAGATGAGTAGATTATATTAAAATACTCGAGTTTGTGAAAATACGCTTAGAATCAAACAAGCCAATAAGCAAAAAGCTCGTCTGATTGTACTAAGGTTTAACTCGATATGTAGGTACTAGGTACCATCGCAAAAAAATTTAGAAGAAAATGTCTTCGATTCGTTAGAATTTCACATCACGTGCGCCCATTCGTAAGGTAATGAGATTTCAACAATGTACGCAAGTATTCATTATTTTCATGCAATCCTTAAGCCTTTGACCCGGCTTTTCACATTGTGAAAGGTTTTCCTACGTTCTTATAAGCACTGGTACTTATGTGAAATGCCACGCTTTCTGCAAGAAATTAATCTAGCCGACAGAAATTTCTGAATGTAAAATATGAATATATTTGCAATGTCACTGGCAGACAGATCGTCAGACATTTCTTGCAGGTGGAAACGCGCTAGATATAGTTGACCTTTATATAACGTGACCACACGTCCCGTTTTTAACAGGACTGCCCCTTTTTGCTATTCAATGTCCCGGTGGTGTCTCCGAAAGAAGCTTCGGGACGCGAAATTGTAGTGTTTTCCGAATCCTCGCGAAAATTGATGGACAAATAGGCGGATAATCATATTTTATAAGTTCTTTTTAAATAACTTCTTTCAAAATTCATTTCATTTTTTTTATTAATTATGACTGTGGTTTCTTGGGGAAAAAACTATTATGTATATGTCGAAAATATTTTCTCGGTTTTCGCTTACTTTATTTATTGAACCTGGTTTAGTCTCACATACTGAACGCAGGCTGTAAAAAATTGGTTTGTTGATTGAGTCGAAATGAGTCAAAAAGAAGCCTGTTTGAACCCGGGTCTTCAACTACAAATTTCATTAAAATCCGTTCAGCTGTTTGGCCGTGAAAACGTAACAGAAAGACAGACTTTTGCACTTTGTGTAAAATTTTTCGAAAAACCTTATGAACCTAGATTAAGTAGGTAGGTAGGTGTTGGAAAAACCTCTCATCGTTATAAAGGCCGTATGTTGTAATCTCACTCCTGTGAAGGTAGGGTCGAACAATGAAGATAATATAATAGAACATAATAATGGAGTAGTGAAATTACGAGATCCTAGACCATGACTTAACAGATCATTAGGATCTTGTTAAAGGTCGCGTTACGTATAAATACGGAGTGGCGCTAGTATTTGAGTCCAGCGGAATTTCCCCTTAAAAATATGTAGGTCCATTAAATTGCCGCTCTTTCAATGTGAAACTGTCTATATTTATTATTGCAAGTGGGCCGTAAGCTATTGACAGTAGACCTAATCGTATAGAAAAAATAGGAACCCTGTTTATACAATGTATAACTTATATGAATTTAATAAATATATAAAAATTGATAATCGACAACAGAGCGTCTACTTCGAGCGCCTTCTTACAGATAACTATTAGAAGTAGATAAAAAAGATAGTTACCAACTGGCATCAGACAACGAAATCCGGCGTATTATAGTTTTCTGTGAAATGACACCACAAAATTGTAGGAAACTTTCACAATTCACTTTTAATCATGTTATTAATAAGTCTACATGGGTGGAAAAAACAGAAAATAATACTTGGAACACTTTTCACACACAAATAATTCTTATCGATGTATAAGGTTACGTTCTTGAACTTCAATGTATGTAACTCAAACAAAACGCAATATACTAGGCTCATATTTCGCCAGACGGTAGTAAACTGCTTTCGTCAAAACGGCTATTTTATGACTAATCCACGACGCAGTCACTTAAGGTTGTGACGTCATTCTAAATTGAAATTTAAGTAGTTTAGACATTAATTAGGTAATGTAATATTTCAAAAAACCTATTTTGTTTGTAAATACAACTACTACCCAGTGGCGAAGCCTCCATAGAACACGATTCCCACCGGCTTACCTTGGCTAATCTCTAATATATACATATTTTTAATTATTGATAATAATAGCTTATCCCAGCTTATTACTCTTCCACGAAAATGTATACACTATACCGCTATTGTTCTTAGCTATACCCATATACCTACTTATATGACACTGTCATAAAATGTAAGCCGACGACTGACGGCCTTACCGGTAATACGGAAACTAAGGAGTCTAATTATCGCAAGCGACACAATTACATTGAGCGCTTTGTAAAAAGTATTCTTCAATAAGCTGGAAACAAATACGCAATGTATTTGAAATCGCGCATACGCACACACGCACGATTTAGCAATGGTAAGACGCAATCCGCGCCGAGTACACGCCAAGTGAAGTCGGGAATCCAAATATTTCCAATGTATGAAATTGACACACACATACATGTCACTACTACATGAAAAGTACTCGTTGATATTGTTAAATGATAACCCGATTTAAGATAGCCTACCAAACTCTTTATAGGTCCTTTCGTATCACTAGAAAAGTTTTCGTCCAATTAGCGCTGCCGCAGCAGGCCGGCCATTGGCCGCCCTGCTGCGGCCGCCGGCCAATTGTCTTTCTAAGTCGGATAATCGGACGGATTGTCACTATGTCACTTCACTTATTATGCGCGCATTTGTACAAATTAATTTTATGCTAATTGATTTAATGTGATAAGTGATTAGATTGTGGTATATAGTTTAAAAGAATCGAAATTAGTGAAGTTTAACACAGGCTGTTGTGTATTCTGATATAGTGTTTGTTTTGTTTCATCGTAAAGGTTGGTTTGTTTCATTTTGTTTTATGTCGTTGTTGTTGTTAGGCGAGAAATGGCGGCATTAGTACAAATAGATTGTTGTCTTACAGATTACTTATTGAATGAATCAACTTTGTTCTCAAATCAATCGTTCGATAATAAAAAATATATCATTAACCTTGGACGGGCTCGTCCCGATATAAAAATTGATTATAAGCGTAAGGATGGGTTTTTCAAACATTTTCACAGTTCGATGTATGATAAATACAATTGGATAACAGGCAGTTGCAAATTAAATAAGTTATTTTGCTTTCCATGTCTGCTGTTTTCCGATACAAATAGTGCTTGGAATAAAATGGGTTTCTCAGACATAAATAATTTGACCAATTCGGCTAGAAAACATAGTCAAACTGAAAAACATTTACGCAGTTGTTTATTGTTACACGATTTTGGAAATAGTAGAATAGAATCATTTCTCGGCAATAATTTTGAAGCCCACAATCGTAAAGTAGAGCGTAATCGAAACTTAATGAAACGTTTAATAGACACTGTTGTTCTTCTTGGAAAACAAGAGTTATCTTTCCGCGGGCATAAAGAAAACCTAAATTCAGATAATCGTGGCGGCTTTACCTCTCTTTTTTTTCACCCCACGCCACTGCTACTACCAAAAACGTCTACACCGTGGTTATTTATTAATTCCGTGAGGTAGTTGGTAAATCACAAAGACAAACAATACAACATTATTTTTTTATATGGCTTGCTTGTTATTAATTATATCTTACTAGCGGTTTCCCGCAGCTACGCCTGCGTCAAAAAGTAGCCTATGTTTGACATCGGGTCTTCATCTATATTCATACCAAATTTCATCAAAATCCGTTCAGCGGTTTGGACGTGAAGGCGTAACAGACAGACAGACAAACGGACGACGGACAGACAGACAGACTTTTGCATTTATAATATTAAGTATGGAAGTATGGATATTAGTATGGATTACATTTAACCCTTTTTAGTTAAAGGTAATGTTATCGTGATTTAAAACATAAATGAACAAAACGGTCAAGAAAAATTTAACGCTTAATACCTAAAGGAAAAAGTAATTTGTTTTAAAATAAAACCATACTAATCTGGAAAATACATTTATTTATTAAATTGACTGTTGTGCATCGTTTACTTAAGACTAGAAAATAAAGTTAATTCATGAGGAAGGCATGCGCTTAAGCAAATTTCCCAAAAATCGCACAAAAAGATTTAACGAAAGTCGTAAAATTAAAAAAAAAAATAGTAAATACCAAGTCAACGCAATAAAAAGTGCGATTTAACTTCATATAAATGCAGCTTTTTATTTATATTATTGCACGAAATAAACTGATGGGCGAATACTCAAAACCTGGCATCTCCCTTTATGTAGAGAACAGTGTAAACCAAAATGGAGGCTGAAACGTGCGCCTTTAGTTTAGAAATGTCGAATTAGATATATTTAAATAAAAGGGGACGTATACTGTTTTCAATCAATATCATCAAGGTGATTAGATGAGCTCTTAACCCACAAGGTGAAGATATGTTAGGAAAAAGTTAAAGAAAAACAGAGATAGCACAAGATTCAAAATTAAAATTGTCTGTGAGCATTCTACAATTAATAAGTATTATTATAATTGATAAGTTTTTAAGACTAGGTTTGTCACGGTACGGCCCTGGATACAAGACCTTTAAGGCATTTTTTTGTTATTATTAGAGTTTTTGTTTTGACGTAAGTTTATCAGTCTTCCCCAAATATGTGCGAAAGAAACTATTCGAGGGAGCATATTTTCTAAAACTTGCATTTAAAAGTAAACAAATCATCATCATTTCGTGTAGGTTACATTGTCTATTGACCATGTACACCCTGGTGTCGGAATCACCTCTCGGCCTCTGACGTGATTCCTGTGACCAAATGGCAGCCGGGACCATATAAACAAATTATAGAGAGACACTCAGTACCTACTTATTTTATCCCATGAAATATATTTTTTATTACGTTTGGCCTGCGGATATACACACAAATAGTATAATCAAATAACAACTATAATGATTTGTGACATTTTTTGAATTATAAAATACCTACATCAATATAAAATTAGTAAGTACACATTTGAATTAAACTAAAAAATAATTATTTACACAATGGGACTCGAGTAAAGCAAAACGTTCCTTATTGCACTTATATTAAAAATGACAATTTATATTCTTTTATATAAACTGACTTATAGCATTTTAAAAATATATGATTATAGTAAACTACTAATTATATATTACGTACACGGCAAATGAGTGGTATTAAGTTATGAAGTGTGAGCGGGACAAACTTATACTTTTCCTGCAAAATGCATGATGCAATCTTCATACAATTGAAAATACATAAAAAAGGTCCAAAATTGAAAAGTGCCAGTTAGGTTTTTTTTTTGATAGGTTATCCTGATAGATTTCTACCTATTCACTTCTTATGGCACCAAAGCTGTATCAGCTTAATAATATTAATTCATTAATTAGGAAATGTATGAGAAAATATAATTTTTGAACTCAAATAAAATGAAAAACAATGCTAATATAGCTTTGGTCTTGTCTTTTCTATGTCTTTTATGGTGTTCTCTCTGACACTTACTTGCCGAATATTGTATACGTGATTCCTTTCAACTTTTAAAACTAAAACTTACTATTTACTTACTTATTTATGACGTAATCTTAGTGATAAGTAATTTAAAGCCAAAAGAAGTCTCTTATTTTTCAAATATTAACAAAGCATACATTTTTAAATTATTATAAGTACTTTTATGTTATATTTCATTAAATATCAAAACATTACAATTGACAATATTTTGTTTTGTGAAACATTCTTATATAGTAGTTCTTATGACCAATACCTAATAATAGTATTTTATTTTAAGCCCTTAAAATAGTTACTTCATTGCCTAATAATTACATTTCTCCCGGTCCGAAGTTACTTTAATAAGTAATTATAAGATCTATGACTTTTTCAGACTTATAGTTTTAACTAACATCATTATTTTAAAATTTGCTCTTTTCAGTAGATTTGTATCTATCTTGTTTTATATGTTAATCGTCAAGTACACTGGCTTGCGAAAAATTGGTTTGGGGTCATCAATTTAGGGTTGCCAACCGTACTATATTATTTTCTATATTTCGGGTCTGCGTACTAAATACTGTTGAACAAAAATATAGTACGCAAATATACATTTTCCACACAGAAATCTACAAACAAACAAACTTTTAGTTTAAAATTTTTGGAACGCGCCTACTAACTTTAAGGGGGGATTAAAAGGTAAAAACTATGATTGCTTCTGAACATCTCAATATTTAATTGACAACAAAAAATATTATTTTATATAAAAAGAAAACATATTGGATTTTGGTAAGGTCATAAATGCACTTATTAGGTAGTTGTTGTTTCCTATGAAAGGTTGAGGTCCCAAATGAAATAAAATAGATATGCTGAGAGAACTAGAACATCGTGAAAAAGATAAAATGTGGCAATCAATAAGTAAAATCCCCACAGATAGTTTTATACAAAACATTGTTAAAAATTGCAAGAAGTTTAGTTTTACCTACAAAATAAATAGGTAAGAAGAAATTTATATTTTTATTTTAATCTTTGTATTTTTTTTAATTTTTCCATAACATATCTACTATATTTTTTTGATAGCTTATTTTTAAAAATACTATATTTCGCCAAAAAAAAAAAGTTGGCAACCCTAGCCTTATTAGGATAGAACACCTGAAAACAGCGTTACTCCGGTCTACAAGGCATTATTTTGCTTTACTTTTTTTCTCTTTTTCTTTCTTTTGTATGTTTATTATTTTATAATATGCTAACAACTTGTAATTGTAGCATTAAACAACATTTTTATTATTTCAGTAGCGATTTAAAGTAAATTTTTCAAACTCAAATATAAACATTATCCCTCACCGCCACACTAGATAAATACACAAAATAAAATTTCTTTAGAGGGAGGATTTTTAAATGTATATATGTATTTACATCGGCAACTCCTTAGTAAAGATTTAAAAATCTCCCCCTAACAGTATTATTTTTTATTTATGTTTTTAGAATTTTTAATGGTCATTGAGGACTCCAAAGTCGGGTCTCCTGCGACCGTGTTTTGTGTTTGCTAAAATGTGGGCGGGGCAAACAATTTTTTCATACAGAATGTTATGCGCGGCGGACAGAAAATATGTTTGGTTAGAATGATTTGTTATTTTTTGTCGCAGGAGACCCGGCTTTAGAGTTGCTTTAAGCAAATCAAGAATTTCTCAAGTTCTTATTCAAACATGGGAGCTAAAAACAAAGGATTAGGCGCAGTGTTGACGCTAGCAGATTGAAAAGATCTCTTTATCCTTACGCGGGGGTACTGTTCACGCCATTCTAAAACCTGCAATAAAAAATACTTGGATCAGTATTCAGAAGGCCGCGCAAAATGCAGAACACGTTGGCTAATTAACAAAAATGATCAAAACTAAACCATGATCCCGAGGCCTTTTTTTTTTGAGAATACAAAACGGGCGAGTCCATTGATTTTCGTTCGATTTGAAATGATTTTCATTGGACATAATGTGCGAGTCGAACGATTATCAATCGACATAGTTACCTGCGAGTCCTGAATCTGATCGCAAAAACTGACATCCATCAGCCTTAGTTCACTACATTCGTCCAGTATTCTGAAACAAAATAAAAGTATTTTACTGTATAATAATATGTATGACATGGATACTTATAATACTTGTGTACATCGACACCTGTGGACGGAACCGAAAAAGTCTGACACCAGGGTGTACATTATCGATTGACCACGTAACCCACTCGATTTGAATGAGTGAATAAAGCATTTATGCACTAGGTCATAAGAACATATAACTATATTTAATCGTGATACTTACGCGGCACAGATATCCGGCGTAACAGCTCTGACGCCAAGCAAATCTAAATGCTCTATCGTATATTTAAACGCAATCCAGAAATTTAGTAATAAGTACATTATGGTGCTTGTAAATATTTCTTGAGGCCCAATACGATTGACATTCTCCGATTCCCCATACATCTGACATTTGCAAAAGTACTAGGCGTTTGTAATTAAAACTATTCATTTTTAAAATATTTTTCATTTCAGAAATGAAGGAGACTGGCAATTTCGGGATAACAACACAAATATTTTTACGTAATAATATTATTTTCCAAATTTATATTCACAGAGATATGAGAGAAAAATGGTTTGGAGTTAATCATTTCTTAACATGTTTATAAAATTTGAAGGATTTCGTGAATTAGATTTAATGCTTAGAATTACTTCAGGTCGAAGTTCTAGTGAACAGAAATACATAAAATGTTGCTAGTTCTCTTCCTATGGGCGTTAATATAGTATTTACATATCAGGTCACAAGAACAGGTAAAGATACTTACGCGGCACAGATATCAGGCGTAACCGCTCTCACACCAAGTAAATCTAATTGCTGCAATCTCGGCATTCTGGGCAACAATGCCCTTATATCTCTATCGCATATACCGCGTAGAGCTCCTAAGAATAGTTTCCTTAATTCGCTTCCACTTAACCATGCAAGCCATTCGCCCGATGCTCCGGCTTGAAGACTGAAAATAATGAAAAAAAAATTGGTTGTCTGTAAAGTCGGTTTACGGACGGTAGTTTGACGTGACAACGTCAAACATTACAGTAAGTAGTATAATACACATGATCATGCCTCTCTCTCGTTCGTGCCGCGCTCTCGCTTGCGGAACGCGACAATGAGCGTAACGGGACAATGACGTCATCTTTTTCGTGCATGCAGCCCGTAGTATCGAGTTATCACGAGACGTTGTCACGTCAAAAATTAATCAGCATCCTAGCGTGTATTCTTAATTGCGTCGTCAGCTTACGCTTCGGAGCCTAGGGTACGCTGTAAGACTTTGGCGGCACTGATTATTACAATGGAGCTGGACTGCTGTCTGACCTCCGTAACCCTTTTTACAGGGTAACCAGACCAACAGGAACATGACAAGAGGTGTGTTAGTGGCCAACACTGTCAGAATTTTTCAGGCTGCCCTAAGGCATCTGACACGGCCTCACGACTGCTATCTATCGATAACAACGGCTTAACGTGCCTTCAGAAACACAGAGGAGCTCGAGATAGAAAATGCCACTAAATGGCGACCAATCCAATTGTAGTCGTGTCACGCTGTCGCTTGACACGCGCGTTCGCTACGGATACGCGGCCTCAAATAAAAAAATAATAATACATCGCTAGAACAAGAAACATATTTTTTTACTTTATTCTCTTAGTAACTTTGACATGACGTTACATAGCCCCAGGGCCCTTACCATCACCTCTAAACGCAGGGCAGAAACGAGTGAGTGAACGAGATGGCGCAATACGAGATTTAAGGCGACATCTCGCTTGCTCACTCGTTTCTGCCCTGCTATTAGACATGATAGTAAGGCACCAGAACTTAATTTAGAAGTAAATCACGAACAGATACATACATACAACACGGACAAAATCATAACCCTCCTGGTCGCTTTGCCCTAGTCGCGTAAAATACAGATGCATGAAGGGCATACTGTGGAACGGCTAACATAAAAGTGATTAAATATCTGGCTGTCCTGGCAAGTAAAAAGCAAAACCTAAAACCTATCTATGGTCGACGAGTTTTGATGAATCAGCCGCGAGAAAATGGAATATCGCCTGTATGTGTAGCCCGACCAATAAAATAGCAACACAACACCCTCGCCATATTGCGGAAAATATTGGAACTAATTTCTTTTACTGGCAACTAGGCATTCCGTAACATTCCGTCATCTCAACGTCATCTAACAAAAAGATTAGACATTGTGTATTTTACAATTATTTCCTAGGAATAATTATAAAATGGCAAAAATAGTTCATACTAATGATATGCGTCATCTCAACGTTATCTAACAAAAAGAGACAGGAGTGGAAATTGTGTATTTTGTATTTATTTATCAAAATGGCAAAAATTATTCATAATAATGAGAGAAAAGTGGCATGCCTTCCAAAACAAATCTTATAAAAAAAAGTCTCGCAATTCAATTCTGCCGTAAAAAGTTGTGAGATCCATGTAATATCAAATCGGTTTAATTATTCAGTTCCCACTAAAGGGACCTTCTGTCTTAAGTTAACAAGATCTTTTCGAATTGTGGTGTTGGCGTAGATCAGAAAGAACAAGCTGGACTGAAAGTCTAACAAATGAAGAAGAATTAACAAGAGTAGGAGAAAAAGGAAGCATTTTGAGGGTAATTGAGAATAGAGGGAGTAACATGTTAGGACATTTGATACGACAAGACAACTTCATGGAAAACATCGAAGGAAAGATAAAGGGAAGATCAAGGCTACATGAAGCAAAAAGGGAGAAAGTAAACGTCGGTATCGTGTCCAAACCTAAAGGATCCCGCTTATAATAGAGAAGAACGGAAGAAGCTCCACCAACAAGAGCCCAGCTCTTAAATTTATAATGCTGATGAACAAAATCTTATATTTAAACTCTTCTATGTTTTAAATGAAATAGATTGACTTGGCAATCGATCGCGATTTTTACCCTAAATCTGCGCGGTGAGGTGCGGTATCTGTTTCGGGTGGGAGGGTGTGAGTGTCCATTCTGTATGTTAGGATCTATTAATAATTCTTTGCTATAGATATACATACCACCATCCGACATCGAGTTCCTGCAGGTTTCTACAGTTTCCAAGAGCCCTTATCCCGTTCGGGGTCAAGGAGAAGGACCTCCAAAAATCCACAGACTTCAATTCGGTGCAATTGTTACCTAAAGCCGTCGCCACTTCGTCCATAGCCGAAATCATTTTGCATGACCCTGAAAATATTATTGAAATCTTGTATTTATCACCAGATTTTTTTTTTTTTTTTTTTGCTACTGAATGCAAGGAACTCGCTTAGAAGCTAAGAATTTAGTCACGAGAGAAGCGAGTGATTTATATTTACGCGCGTTACACAAAGAAGTATGTAGAGTTAAAGACTCATTTGTGGGGGGACTGTGTAGGCTGCTGCATCGTGGTCCAGTAGTTAAGGCATTCGCCTTCGGCCCGGGGGTCGTAGGTTCGATTCCCACGGGAAGCTTACTTTGTTTAGTTGTTTACAATTTGGTTAGGACATTGCAGGCTTGAATCACCTGATTGTCTGATAATAATGATGACTCCGTGCTTAGGATTTTAATTTTTAACATTGGTTATATATTATTTTATTTTATTGACATTATATTATTTATAATTTCTCACGTATTGTTTTTTTTATTTACAATTGACATTTTGAAGAAAATGGTTTAGTGGCGTTTATGGCGCCGCCTTTTTTACACTTGCGCTGAGAGATTGAGATTAGTGGTAAACATAATTTAAGTAAAACTTGACGTCAATTAGTGATATTAAATATTCTAAATTCATCATTTAATATATTTTTTGTCGAAACTTGGACTTAAAAATATAACATTAAAAGTTCAATTCTTTATATAAATTCACTCTTGAAGAATTATGGTGGTGACTTGGTTTATTCTATGAAGGATAACTTTGAAGGTAAAATAAAACCAGTCATACCAACATTGAGGTGCTCCAATCTAGGATTCGCCGATACTATTGCCACTACAGCCCCAGTGGGTATATCAGTCCTATATAGATCCAGACGTCTTAGCTTCTTAAGAGATGATAATACCGCCCAGTCGCTGCATCCGACTACCGAACGTAGGCATAACTCTGTAATAATGATAAATGAATTGGTACTTAGTTCGTATACTTAGTAATAGTTCAAAAAAAAGTCTGTCGCACCCGTACATCAAGTCTAAAGGTCGGTAAAGGAATTACGTTAAATCAAAAGCAGAGGCGCTTTCGAAAACATCTGACTCCAAAGTTTCCAGGGACGATTAGCAATGTATACACACCGGCTTGTAAGTTGGCAAGAATGTGAGCGGGACAAAGTTATAGTAATCTAATTATCTGTATGGGTTCGTCTCGCTCACACTCTGCCAACTTATGACTGGTTTACACACGATCCAGTGCTTTCACGGACACGAAATCCACCCCACACACGTAAACAATTTGCTCACACATTTAAATAATTATTTGTATGTGTGTGTCCGTGAAAGCACTGGATCGCCGCACTGGATCGTGTGTAAACCAGCCATTATATACCGCCGGGTATAACCTACTGGATAAGCAGGTACTAGGTACCTCAGTGATCCGGTTGTTAAGGCGTTGGCCTTTGAAGGTAGGTCAACACTTACTTTGTTAATTGTTTCTTGTTGACGTTACAGGCTTGAATCACCTGATTGTCTAATAATGATAACGATTCCTTGCGTCGGACGTTAAAGGGACCACGTCAGAGGCCGAAAAGCATTTCATGAAACTCGGACGATCATGATCAGCGTGTGTAGGGTCCCAGTTGACCAAGTAACCCACTCGATATGATGATAATGAGCAGTTATCAAATCGACATTTAAAAGTTCGAGATAAATACACAACTCACCTTGTAAACACGATGAAGTAGCAACAATAGCTCTTAACACCGAGTTGTCAACGAATTTACAACAATTCATACGAAGGTGTGTCAACTCCGCCCCGCTGTCTTTGAGGAAACTGTGAATTAAAACTTCACGATAATATCAATCTCTAAACAAGAGAAAAATAATATCCTGGGACTGGTGGATCGTAAGGGTGGATTCAAGTGGAACGAGGGCAATAATCAGCCTGCCTCAGTAGTCCAGTGGTTAAGGTGTCCTAAAGAGGTGTGGGTTCGATTCCCACGTGAGGTTGTACTCATCGTGGCAATAGGTCTGAATGGAATAATAACAGCTTTAGCAAATTAGGGTGGAATAGAGGACTTGGTTAGGTCAGGTTTGTCGTTTAGTCGTTTCCAGTTTGTATAGGATATTTACAAGCTTCGAGGTCGATTTAGACGGATCTAGTGCTGGCAATCCAGTTATTCTTCTTTTCTTTTCGAGTAAAATTGGCTATTGACTGCACTATATTAAATTTGCCCAATACTTTGCCACCTCTATAGCCCGGTGATTCGCCATATTTAAGTCTTCCATAGTGCAGAAGACGGGACTATTAGGGCACGACAGGCGGATCCAGTAGCTTTCATGGACACGAAGTTTACCCACACACCACAAACAATTTCGTGTCGATGAACGCGTCTACATAGAATTCGCTACTGGATTGCCAGCACTGGATCCGTGTAAATCGATTTGTTTGTTGGGACGCCTTTAATCGATTCGCTGTCCAAGAAATATGCAAATAGAATTATTCACCGATGTGGCTCCCAGTCTCATCCAAACAGGTCATAAAATAAAGTACACCATGAATGTTGTTCCATATAGATAACGGTATTTGTTTGTTTGCTGTAATATTATTATGGAATAAACCAATAAAAACATATTTTTGTGCTTATCACGTCCATTGATATCCGATATTATTGGCATAGGCGTAAATATTATGATAAATAATAGTATTACTCATAATATTTACGGTTTTATTCAAGGTACACATGTTGTGCCAAACAAGTTAAAAAACAAAATTAAAGTTTGAAAAAAACAACGCCAATATCTATTACATCGATTCGTTCCAAGCACAATCGATAATTTAACTATTAATGCATTGACGCAAAACTAGATATAATATACTTCCGACATTGAAACTTATTTCAATAAAACAAGGAATGTTTATAAAAAAAATTATTCGTATCCATAAAATTGGAAACATTTTTTTTTTCAAAAGATATTTCGTAAAACAAGGAACTCTTTAAAACGATCAATTAGCAACATTATGTAAATCAGATGTACACGCAATCTCGACATACAAGGTTACAGTGTGAAATGTGTTCAGGAAGGAGTACTATGAGTGCTTTAAGACAATGCAATTTATAATTGTTTAAACCGCTTTGTCTCAACACCGTTACAGTTTATGGATACGTTGAACTCCTTTTATCTGACTTCGATAATAATAAAAAACACATTTTAAATTTGGATTTAAGTGCTTATTTTGTTTTATCAAGTAACAATTAAAGACTGGCCGGCTTAAAAAAACGTTATGCTTCTTTATTATTCATATAGATTACGAATGTCTTTCTGTGATGATCTTTTGTCACTTATCACTGAACCGATTTTGGTGGAGAGATAGAATGATCTATAGTGAACAAAATACAGGATGATGATGAGTGAACTAAAGCTAGATGTTTTTTTTTAAGAATAAGGAAACACGAATTGGCGATGTCGTGGCTAAACACTTCCCTAAATAAAGACCTTCCTAATTGTTATAATACAACAGGTAAAACATTCCATTGTGTCCGATAAAGTAAAAAATAGGATAAAACATTTTTTTTTTTTCATAACAAACAAAATTTAGAAAACAAATTCTTTTTGTAAAAGATTTATACAATGGACGGCTATATACAATGTTAATCAGGAAATCTTGTTCTGGACATTTATTTGGACCTTAGAATGTACTTGTAGAAGTCGGAAGCTCTAGTGCTAGACTTTTCTTTGTCTTTCCTAATACTTGACTTTGACAAGTAGGTACCTAATCTAGTAACCGATGTAGTATCATGTGAAATTACTTAATTAGACACTGAAAACCCGAATAAAATTTGATCCACCCACCACAGATCAGGGGCAGCCCATTGCTGGGCTACTGCTTAATTTTCAGAAATCTGTCTTTTACAATTCCGAATTTATGTTCACACGGAATACAAGCACAAAATTAATAGTTGATACAGTGAAGTACAGGCGAGTACTTAAACAAAGAAAGCAATCAAATATTGATTGAATGCTCGTGCTCAATAACACAGATAGGCTCAATCGATATCTCGAATATAAATCGGAAAGCAATACGGAAAAGCAATAAAAAAAAAATCAAATTGAAACAACTAACTGACATGTAAAGTTGCAGTAATATTTTTTACGATTATGGACATATGCTTGAAGAATGGTTTCTGGCCTTAAACATAGACAACTTTTCTTGAAGAAATCTCTTCTTTTCTCTTTATGTACCCTCTTGGATATGGATTCAAATCCAAGATATCTTACAAAATCACACACTCTCTCTGTTTCAAGTTTATGATGCGACTGATCAGAGAGAGAAACTTATATTTAAGAAAATTCCTCAAAGAGTATAAAACTTTTTGCTGGATATTATTTCCTTTAGGCAAAATTACCTTGACTTCTTTCGAGTAAAAATGATTTAACACGCTATTTATTTTTGCCCAATATTTAGGTACTTACTCTGAATCAAGTAGGATGCTTCACCTAGATTATCTTACTAAAGACCTACATATATTTAGATACTTACTTGACTATATAACTCGATTGTACCATCCGTTGGCTGCCACACCATGATATGTCTAATTTATGCAGAAACTTGCAACGCATCGACAAAGTTGTCAACACCTGAAAATAAAATAATAATACACCTACAACGAAGAGGAGCACCGCAAATAGATTTTTCACCAGCATTCGTGATTTGTCGGAAAAAAATGACAGCTGACTACTGAAAACCCTATCCGTCCGCCATTTTTCTCA
Organism: Euzophera pinguis; assembly: GCA_947363495.1. Lineage (NCBI taxonomy): Eukaryota > Metazoa > Arthropoda > Insecta > Lepidoptera > Pyralidae > Euzophera > Euzophera pinguis. The sequence goes on along the minus strand of OX376164.1, from coordinate 11,549,254 downwards.
GCAAACCTAAACTAGAATTACACTTTTTCTCTGAAGGTTTAATTTCTGTGATGAGTCTTATTCGTACGATCTGTCTTCAACTTATGTTTCAGAGCTTACGTCACACATTTAATCGTGATCCTATATTTTGCGGTACTTGTGTAATAACACAATAGAATGATCTTTTTACAAGGAAACCTGACAAAAACAAAAGAAGAAAGGTAAACAGGAACATGACCCGAAATGATATTAGTGACAGGGAAGAAGTATCTAGAAGTAACTCCGCCGAAAAGAGCGAAGCTCATAAATTTTTGATAGATAAAGATCAATGTTTATTACCTGAGATTGCACACAATACCAATACGGCCTCAGGTCTATAGTCCTGTACAGCACAGAATCCGAAGCTAGCCTATTGAAGTGGCGGTTGACTTGCGCGCAACGACATAAGGATTGCATGTCTAGGAACTTCATTATGAAAAGAATTGTTTCATCCTGTAGAAAAAAAGAGTAGATATAGGTGTCTTGTCTTCTTATGATGTACGAAAAAATCATCAGAGCTGCGGGATTTAGCCAACGGCTTAACGTATTAGGTTGGGGAAAAAGTCTTTTCGCATATATAGTACGAGTATGTATGAACTTGTAATAAAATCTCTTTGGCTATACTATTTGTATCTAGCTGGTTTTGGTTTCATTAAAAGTTTAAATTTTAAAGAAGATCATTCCAAATTCAAATTAGGAAAATGTGTGATTTTCATTTGTTTTTCTTTCTGTCAAGATGATTGAATCTAATGAAGAAATTCGATACATTTTAAGAAATTTCTAAAAAAAGGTTAAAAGGTGGGTTTAAGCGTTTTCAATCCGGAAATTTTGATGTCAAAGATCGCACGTCGCTCTGGTCGCCCTATTACGGATAAAATGGATGCCATTTTTGAAAAAGTGGAGCAAGATCGGCATATCAATAGTTACGACAAAGCTGAAAAACTGGGAATTGAGCACAAAACAGTTTTGGCGCATTTAAAAAAAACTGGGTACACAAAAATGCTCGATATTTGGGTACCTCACGAGCTCACTGAAAGAAACCTAATGAACCGTGTACTCATTTGTGATTCTTTATTACGACGTAATGAAACCGAACTATTTTTGAAGAAGCTGATAACTGGTGATGAAAAGTGGATCACGTACGATAAGAACGTGCGAAAAATGTCGTGGTCAAAGGCCGGTCAGGCTTCACAGACTGTGGCGAAACCCGGGTTAACTCGCAACAAGGTGATGCTGTGTGTGTGGTGGGATTGAAAGGGCATTATTCATTATGAGTTATTACCACCAGGCAGGACTATCGATTCTGAAATCTACTGCGAACAACTGATGAGATTAAAGCAAGAAGTTGAAAGAAAGCGGCCGGAATTAATCAACAGAAAGGGTGTGGTTTTTCATCATGATAACGCTAGACCTCACACATCTTTAGCCACTGAACAAAAATTAAGAGAGTTCTGTTGGGAGGTGTTAATGCATTCGCCATATAGTCCTGACCTTACACCTTCAGATTTCCACCTGTTTCGGTCGCTTCAGAATTCTTTAGGCAGTGTAAGGTTAACATCACGAGAGGACTGCCAAAACCACTTGTCGCGGTATTTTGATCAGAAGCCTCAAAATTTCTATAGCAATGAGGTCATGTCCCTACCTACAAGATGGCAAAAAGTAATCGAACAAAATGGCACCTACATACTTTAGTTAAATATATTTAAAAAAAATGAATTCTCTTAAAAATGCGAAGAAACTTTTCCCCGTAACCTAATATGTAAAGGAATCATCTTTAATATTAGACAATCAGGTGAGTCAAGCCTGCAATGTCCTTACCAGACTGGAAACAACTAAACAAAGTCTGGGAATTGAACACACGACCGCTGGATCTAACCACTGGAACACGGAGGCGGTAGCATATTATCATAATCCAGTAGTTATTTTATGATTAATTTCTTATAGTACTAAAACCATTGCGTCTTTAAAGCCATAAATAAAAATGTGTACTAACTCCATAATATCATAATCATGTGAAAATTACAAACATAGTAAGCTAGTCATAAAAACTATAACATTGTCCTAGAAATAGATCCATTGTTAGCACTTCCGATGTCACACTGTTACATCATGTAAATCTTAAACAGTGTCTGATGAAGAAATCTAACATTATATCTAGACATTCATTGATTGATCACAATTGTAAATATGTACCCTTCTTATTTTTGTTCAAACATTTTCGCTTACATTATTCTTATAATATCATGTCTTGTAATATGCTATTACCAATTCTGCGTCTCCATATAGCTTGGTCATCGCATCACGCGTGGAGGGATTGATTTTTTTGTTTTTAGTTATCTTATAAAATTATTTTTTTCTTGCGTTTTTTTTTCTTTAACCTATATTGTCCCACTGCTGGGCAAAGGTCTCCCTCAACTCCTTCCAAACCTCACTGTTCTCTCCTTCAAAGCCACCCACGGGGCGCCACTTAGTGGATATTTGAGCCCAAGGTATAAGCTCTTATGGAACAAAAAATTAAGGAAGTCGAGCCGAAAATTGGAAAATTTAAGAAAAGTTAAGACAGAACAACGTCTGTCGGGTCTTTAAAGGTCCATTCAAACTGACGCGAATCCAGTGCGACTTGCGGGACTGCCACAGAAATAAGAATCGGTAGAAGTGCCATAGCCTGTGTCAGAGCCAACTGGTCTGCTAATGGCACTTTTAGTTAATGTATTCTTATTTATGTGGGCGTCCCGCAAGTCGCGCGGGATTCGCGTCAATTTGATAATTTAAAAAATAAGAAATCATACTAACAGGAAGCTGTTGGAAGTCTCCCAAAGTAGGTCCTCTGTCAATCTCTTTGTGTTGCAAACTCTCCGCAAACTTTGGTCCCACAATATTTTCGTGGAGGTTCGACGCTAACACTCTACTTAGGATTCGACCTAAAAGTTGTATGCTTTATAAAAGTAATTAAATTTTAAGTTAGGAATCTGGTAATGTATAAATAAGATTATCATTTCGAAACAAGACGAAAGACCGATTTTATTAAAAACGTTATTTACTATGATCACGAAATTAGACGTGGTGTAGGTCGGAAATAAAAAAAGGCAAAACAAATAACAGACAAAACATTTTTTAGAAAAAATATCGAAACTACAACACTATGTATATTGTATGTTAGATGTAGGTCTATGCACCTAAGATTTCTTTGCGTGTTGCGCCCTCTTCTGTGCCCATATGTCTATGTCCTATGTTAGTTTGATTGGCTGGAAGAGATCCTTATTTGGGATAAGTCCTCCTTTTGTTGTAACCTGTATTCTGTAACCTGTGTTCTTTGTGTACAATAAAGATTTTTACATACATACACTATACCACAGAATTATTAATAGTACTAACATATACTATGGATAAATGAGACATTATTAAAAGAAAATTGGATACAGTCTATTCTTGGTACAATGGATTTAATAGAATTGTACAGATTAGATCTAACAGAACAGTATGCTAAGTAACTTATTACATGAAGCAAATAAAGAGAAATAAAAAATATGTTAATGATAAACAATAATGGAAGATACTCTAATGACTGTAATGACTGAATGATGTTATCCTCAGCAGTAGACTGAAATGCCTTGTAATATGTGTTTATGAGAAAGCCAAAAATAAGAAATAAATACCTTTTTCATTGGCAGGCTGCGTTTCTCGTCCAAATAACGAAAAAAGGTTAAATTTCTGAGTCACTTCTTTATTTAGACACAAGATACCTCGGAGTAGAATGGCATCTAGTTCTGTATAATATGGCAGTAGTTTATGGTTAAACTCCAGTCTTAGTACTCTGTTAGAAAAAAAAAACAAATTAGTTAATAATTATTATTTACGTGACAAATAGGTACATGCTGACAAAAGCAGAGTTCTCACGTGTGTATGCATCTCTCAGAAAGTTTATACAGAAACTATTGAAATATGCACTTTAAGCTTTAATTGTGTTTACTATGAAAAATAAAAAAGCAAAAAAAAAGGCAAACTATACAGAATTCTCAGGGCGAAACATATGCATATCAACACAGGGGCCAATGTAGGATTTTTGATACATACATTCACTAAGATGGTGCAGCAACTCAAAGGGTAGATTATAGCTATAAATTGTAGGGTATTTGATGATCTGATAAAATTAAAAAAGAAGCCTTTCTGGCCCTCCATGTTGGCAAACTAACATTAATCATTATGCTTTAGAAGTCTTCAAAGTAGTAAGAAAATAAAGCGCAATTTAAGCAACTTAGTAACAGAATGATCCATGTTAATCTTTGAAATCAGTATGTGCTTAAGAAAAAAAATGAAGCAAATTAAAAAAAAGCAACTCACCTAGTAGGCTCTTTAATTTGCCTAATCGGTGGACAGAATATCCTTGGAGTGTCTCCAACATACTGAGGTTCTCCTTCCCACAACAAGTACCAAATGGTGACTCCTCTTGCCCAAATCCTCACCAATGCTCCTGGGTTGTATGTCTCAAAAACTGACACATCGAGCGGGAAGACTGCCTCTTTGAAGGACACTTCTGTCAAAGGTGATGTTATTTGGAAAATGGACCAAATAATGTGATGGGAGATGATGTGAGTAGCAGAAAACGTATGTATTGTATCGTATTTTATTCATGTGCATTGAAATGTTGAAAACTTAAAACTTATTTCAACTGTGTTCTATGCATGTGTTATTTTACTTTTCTTGTTTTATTCTACAGTAAATTTTAAAATGTTATGAGACAACATTTTTGTAGTATTAAAGGCACCCTCTATGTCCTTCTAACTATGTCTATAAAAATATATAAATGAAAGCGCAGATTACAGAATATATGCTATAGAGATATTCAATCGCCATACATTGAAACGTGCCAACTTTCCTGGTTACTCTCAATACAAAGTCATTGTTACGCCATCTATCGAAAATATAAGAAGTTACAAATTAAGATTTATAACTTTTGAAATACAGCACTTAGTCAACTTGAGAATTTAAGTATGTAAAAAAATGGTGTTTTAAAAATTCAGTTATATTTTTGCCCAAAATAAGCGAGATCAGTACATACTTTTTTTTAATAGTATGATGGGTAAGTAGCTATCAGATAGAATAAGAAATACAACCATAAAGAAACACACAAAAATGAAAAATGTTTCTAAATTAATTAAATCGTTAAAATGGAAGTGGACAGGACACACTATTAGAGGAAAGGAAAAGTGGTCAAAATCAATGATATTCTGGTTTACAAGTCACAACAAAAGAAAAAGGGGCAGACCATTCAGAAGATGGGTTGACAATGTAAAAGCCTGGTGCGACATGGACAAAAGTGGCCTGTGACAGACAAGAGTGGAAGCTGTTGGAGGAGATCTTTGCCAATCGAAGGCACACGGACAGGATAGTCGATAAACAAAAATAAATTATATGTATCTGTATATATTTTAATCTCTCTGTAAATAAAGGCTTTGATTATTTATTATTAGTACATACTTAATTAAATATTTTTCTTTTTTAAAGAGCCATCTTACATCAAATATCAGAACTAATTCCTAAGCTTAAGCAAGGAAAGAGAAAGAAGAAGAATTTAGAACTTATTTATGCAAAAAAATAACAAGAAGAACAAACGAAAGATATCAAGCTTCCTAAATTATTATAACACTTTGAGTAAGCAAAAACCGGATTTGGTTAATAACAATGGAAAGTTTATTGTTATAAAGTTTGTAGCAGGCGAAGGGGAATCCTATCTGATCCAAATGAGTGAAATGAATTATTTTTTTACTTGTGTTAGTGAAATTGTACCTGCTTACCTACAAAATCTTGGCTCGAAACAGAATTATGATTTTGTGGCATATAATTCTCTTGAGCCGAAGGTGCCTGATCCCACCAAGTGCCATAAGTTCTCTAAAAAGGTAAACCTTTATTAAGTGTCACTGTCTAAGCTTTGAACAACAACTTATTTGTCGAGCCCACAGTGTCAGGATTGGACAGACTGGTCTGACGGAAAGCTAGCATTACCAGGTTAGAAACTCTCGAGCAAAATGAACACAGGATTGTGTGACGGATGTTGGTAGTTCATTTATAATTAGCGTGAACAAAAATTCGCATTTGCCGAATAAAAAATATGTTGTAAGCTACATTATAATAATGGAAATAATTGTCTGCAAAATAATTGAATGCAAAAGTCTGTCTGTCTGTCTTTCTGTCTGGCTGTCTGTCTGTCTGTTACCCTTTCACGGCCAAACCGCTGAACTGATTTTGATGAAATTTGGTATGAATATAGTTGAAGATCCGGGGTCAAACATAGGCTACTTTTAGACGCAGGCGGAGCTGCGAGAAACAGCTAGTATAACATAAGTCCTTTAAAAATTTTAAATAGCTTTAATATTAGGTGCCTACCTACTTAAATAGTCTAACTATCAGTTCTTAAAGCTTTTACTTATTAAAAAGTTAGGCATTATTTAAATCCATACTAATATTATAAATGTGAAAGTCTGTCTGTTACCCTTTTACGGCCAAACCGCTGAACCGATTTTGATGAAATTTGGTATGAATGTAGTTGAAGATCCGGGGTCAAACATAGGCTACTTTTAGACGCAGGCGGAGCTGCGAGAAACAGCTAGTATAACATAAGTCCTTTAAAAATTTTAAATAGCTTTAATATTAGGTGCCTACCTACTTAAATAGTCTGACTATCAGTTCTTAAACCTTTGTACCTACCAAAAAGTTAGGCATTATTTAAATTCCATTAATATTTCTATTTATATAGTTTATAAAACATTACATTTTTCATATAAAAATTAATACTTATTAAATTTATAAATATGTAAATATTTTTTTTAAGAAAATCTACATTATTTTTCATCTTGTAATTAAAGAATTGAATTGGGTACCTATGCTTTATTGCAATATTTCGATAAGCACAAATTTTTCGCGGGAAAAAGTTTTATTTTTCGCCATATTTACTTTTTACACTTAGCATCAACTTCTTACCATGACAAAAGCCTGTGGATAATCCCCATAATCAGGATAATTTGACGGAGGACCACGAATGTTAAATGCAGTATATGAAATACTAATTTCACTGCCGTACTGCGAGCTAAAATCTTCAACATCTTGCACAAATTGCTCTATTACTTTCGGTTCCTCCACTTTTTCATCTCCTTCTTTATACCACAATAACGAAGACACCATGTCTGATGCGCACTGCATATTTATAATATTTTAAGATAAGTATAGATAAAAAGATTGTTTCAAAAGGCGAACGTTATATTTCATAATCCTATTTATATTTTCTAGTATTTTTTTTCCGTATTCACAAGTTCACAATCACAACAACACAAACAAAACAAAAGTCGCAATCAAAAACTAAATAGGGATACTACGTATCAGACGGCCACAAACTATATAGATATACTACGTATCAGACTGGCAAGCTACAAACAAGCAAGTACATTAATAGTGGGCAATACCGATTTAATTAGTGAATTCCGAATGAGTAGTGAATGTAATTGAAAAAATACATTCTGACATCTGTCAATTTTTTTCGAAAGCTAGGATTTTTTTTAAATCGTTTATGCAAAGGAATAATATTTATAGGATGGTTTATTTTAAGCTAGTAAGTCCAAGAAATAGATCATATTCCATGTTATCCCTCAGGATGACCTGAAGGATAATATGAAATATCATCTCTTATTAGGTGAGAACAAAATAAAACCATATTTTATTAACCAACTTAATCATTTAATAACAATCAATATAATATTAGATAAATAAAATAGGTTAGGCTTAAAATTACCTATGTATTTATTTGATAACATGTAATAAAATATTTTTTATTCACAAATAAACAAAACATATACCTAACATTCCAGTAAGTACTTTTATTTTGATTATTTTGTAAATAAAAAGTATTTCCTGAAAAAAAAAATCAAGTAAATTAATAAAAAGAAACTAAAACTGTACATTTTAAACTTTAATTTGTTAAAATTAATTACTTAAGAAATAATGTAAAACCAACGAGATGAATAAAACTTTAATTAGTAAAAATTGTAAAAGTTAAAGTTCCCTCGCAAAAATAGCAATCCAAGAATCCTTGAATGAACGAATGATTTCGATATCGAGCAAAAAGTATTCGACTCACCGATTTCGAGTGAGTTACGCTCTTCAAAAATAGCACTCCTGATTCATATTGACCTAATTTATTACTTACTAGCTTTTTCCCGCAGCTCCGCCTGCGCCACTGCGTAACTATAATTTTCACAGTAAAATAGGGGTGAGGTTGGAATTTGTAGTAAAATACTATTTAGGTAATCTTACTTAGTATATTAATTACGCAAAGTTACCAAATGTGTTTATCTCAATTCTAGTAATCGAAGTTGAGTATGCAGAGATTTCCCAATGCCAACTTCTTCAATACAACAACGCCAAAATATTGGAACAGAAAGGATAAGAACGGAGCCCAATATAACGTAACTTCACTAGATGGAGCAAGAAACATAACTAAAAAATGGCGGTTAAGTTTGAGGTGAGGATTCTGCTTTTCATCTGATGGTTCAACCACACATGGTCTTTATGAGTTATTTTGAAAAAACATGCAATGGCAAATAGGCCATGTGTCGTCGCACCTTGACGTTTATGGATTGGATAACCGGGGTAGAAGGGATGAAGTACGGGAAGCAGGGTAGTTGTCAAAAAGTGCGTTTGTTATTTCCTAGGCTGTGATTGGACGTTCGCTATAGGTGATATTTCATCTTTGAGCTTTATTTGCCGTGGTCGCAGTCGCGACCAAAACAAACGTCAAACGTCAAAACGAATGAAATGATGCAAGCAAATCAATGGAATGAATGATTTGATTGATTTTTTTAGTAATAGGTTTTATGACCACAGATACAAATCCTTTTAAACCCTTCATAATTGTTCTGTCTTCTTCAGTCATACAGGTGCTTTGCCGCCGTCCCACCTCCCAGTCACTAAGTCGAAGGCTGCAGCAGCCGCAGAGGACCTCATAAGGCCTCATAGTTATTGGAAGTAACTACATATTTGAGCCTTTTGGGATAGAAACTCTGGGCTCATGGGGCCATCTAAACATGAACTCCTTAAGCTTATCTCAAAAAGAATAATCGAGATACCCCATGACCTATAGGTGGATAGATGTTTTCTCGCGCAGAAGATCAGCATGGCAATGCTGCATCATCATTACCACTTTAGATGGCAATCTAAAGTGGTAATGCTGCCAGTCTTTTGGGCATATTGCCACGATGTAACAATTTGGGACTACATAACTTGTAAATATTAGTTTTTTAATTAGTTTTTAATAATTTTTAAGCTATTGCATAGTTTTTATCGCGGGCTTTGAGCGCGGCGACCTAATCAAGAAATTCTGTAACGAAAAAAAAACCTAACACCCCCCACTCCGCCTACCATGTAGGCTTACAAGCAAATTTATCACAAATCGTCGTGAACATTAGAATCTTTATCATTCTGTGCAAAAATGTAACCTAGGTACCTTATGCTTACGTCCGTTCCAATACATGTATTGTAAGAAAATAAAAATATTTTAAACGATATTAACTTCTTATTTATTCAATAAAAGAAAAAAAATTGTTTTCTTATCGGTCACCACGCTCAAAATGTGTAACTTGAATTAATATCAAAGGAAAAAATAAACTTGAATTAATATTAAAGAAAAAAATACTGCATAAATAAAAAATAAATAAATAATTAATTATAATTGCATAAGTTGATAAAAAATGCTATGCAATAGCTTTACCGCGACAGAACACATTAAACTCTGACGAAGTGAACATTCTGTCGTCCACAAGTGTCGGTCTAGTTCTTAGAATGTAAAATATACACAATACCTCTACGAAGGCCTACGCAGTAAAAAACATAGTTGTATCTATTTTTTACTAAACCACGAATAAACACCTTTTTATCAAAACCAGTCTTATCTAGGTAGACAGTGCTTGAACTATTTTTTTTATTTTATACAATTAAGTAAGCAAACAAGCGTACGGCCCACCTGATGATATTTTAAACCAATACGAACAATTGGGTATTCTACTAATTTTTATTTTTTCTTTCATATCAATATTTTTATTTCCAGAAATAGAATTATGAAAGATTTTTGTAATCCGTACAAAAATAAATAAGTTATAAGCCTTTGAAATTCGGTGGAAGGGGAAACTGTCAAAAAACAAGAAAAGGATGCACTGTGTGAGCTGTGACGTCACTGCCACTCGGTTTCGTGCGTACAAAAGAGATAGCAAGACGTCCCCACCACGCTCCCACTTTTCTTTTAGAGAAAACTTTAAAATCAAATTACTGCCTTATTTAACAACTAATTTTGTTGTTGTTTTCAGAATCGGTTACTTTTTGGATAAAGATCGTGTGATTTAACACCACTGGATAATTTTTTGTGGGGCTATCTTAAGGACAGAGTCTATACGGAGCCAATCGAATCGATTGCAGCCATAAAAATCAAAATCCGTGATGTGATTAACAAAATAGACCCGCCATTTTGCCAAAAAGTGATTAAAAACTTTGATTAAAGACTCGACTGTCTGCGTGCTCGTGGTGGACATTTGTCAGATATCATTTTTCATTCATAGTTGCCAAACTTTTCTCTTCGTATTATAAAAATTTGAATCATCTTCATCTAAATTCTTTGTTTTTATTTTGTTTTAGAAAAAAAAGTTCTTGTTGAAAATCCCGTTACGTGTTCGATTTATGCCATTTTCTTGCTTTTTGCGAAAAGCTTCTGAAAACCGCTAAGTACAGTTCACCTCAACCCGGTGTTTGTGCGCCATTCTTTTTGCCAAAATACTTTGGGTCATTACTGTACCTTGGTCGATCAAGGAAAATTACCATAACTATGAACTATGTCCTCTCCATAACTATGTTTTGTATTATATATAATTTGGCAAAGTTGTAATGAAGAAGATGACATCGAAAAACCCAACTCTGTTTACTAAAACTGAGATTAACACCGGGTTATCAAGCACGAGCGTATTCTTTAATTTGGTAAGTGTGCTTAATTAAATACTAACTAAGGTTACGTACCCAAATAGCATTTTACTACAAAATCCAACCTCACCTATTTTAATGTAAAAATCCCACCTAGTTACTCAGCAATTTTTTCTTTGAAGGAAAAAAAATATAAAAAATAAGTAATAATAATTAGGTCAATATAAACCAAATATTATTTATTTTCCTAAGTAATAATAATTAGGGAAATAAGAACCAAATCATTTGAAATGGGTCTTTGCATTTGCATACAGGTGCAACCTATGTAATATATAATTTCAGCCGTTTTTGTTCAGGAGTCCTATTTTTTGAAAGTATGACTCACCCAAATTAGAGAGTTACCCATTATGTCGAATGAAAACCATTAGATATCGAACGAAAATCATTTGACTCACCGGTTTTGCGTGATTCATACTTTTCAAAAATAGAACTCCTGAACAAAATCGGCTATAGGGCTCCAGCTATTTTCAAGTTATGAATTGTGTAACTAAACTACCTTTCTTTTATCTTTATTTTCAGGAACTGATACAGTGATACAAGATCTACTAAGGTGAATATTCAAGATACCTGCCGAATTTCAGCTTCATAGGGTTAGGAGTGATAAGTGACTCACTGAATACCGGTGACTCAAATGAAATCATTCGATAATATCACCCCAGTATTTTTTGATATATCTTTTTATTAACCTGTCGAGCGTCCTAGTAACTAAAATAGGTCACACGGGTATGTTACTAGGACATTCGACGGGTTAATACAAAATAAGTGAGTGAACTTTCGCTTTTATATCCTCCATACTAATATTATAAATGCGAAAGTCTGTCTGTCTATCTGTCTGTTTCCCGCAGCTCCGCCGGCGTCAAAAAGTAGCCTATGTTTGACCACGGTTCTTCAACTATATTCATACTAAATTTCATCAAAATCCGTTTAGCGGTTAGGCCGTGAAAGCGTAATAGACAGAAAGACAGACTTTTGCATTTATAATATTAGTATGGAAGTATGGATATGGAAGTATTTATTTATGGGTAATTTTAGTTTATTTTTATTAATTTACTAACCCCCTTATTCATAAACATAAAGGAACGTTCAATAAGACCAAGTTCACTAATTTATGTTTCGTTTCGTTCTTTCACGCCATAAATAGATATGACAGAAAGGGACTAAACATAATTTAGTTAATGTAGGTTTAACTAACGTTCGTATTTTTTTTATAATTAAGGGGGGTATTTTAGAGAGGTAATGTAATCAATGAACCATGTAAGCCCTAGTATCATAGTAGATCTGGGAATCGCCTCTCGGATGCCTCTCAGCCTCTGAAGCGGAGGCAGTTATTTGAAATAATGATTTGTATAACATAATTGATTTAAAAATTTTAGGTTACTTTGTCAGTTTTTATGTAATTCATATTGATTGATAACAAACGATTAAGTAGGTAAATAAAATAATGGTTTGTAAAAAAGTTGTTTTTATTGTATTTTTACCATATTAGAGATTATATTTCATATTATCCTTCAGGTCATCCTGAGGAATAACATTCGATATCATCTCTTTCTTAGATTTACTAATCTAAATCAAAAAAATCATGGAAGTAAAGGTAAAGATGGAAACCAAACCGGCATACAATAGGCTGATGACAGAAAATTTGAGTTTTGTTTTTTGTTAACGGAGGGGAAATGCATTTACGCACTGAGTGTGGGACTCCCAGGCAGAGTGCCTGGACTACCCACTAAAACCCCTCCGGCGTTTCCGCACTGGCTGTTGAGGGCGCCATGGAGTCGCGTTAGCATTCTACCACGACGCCCTCCAACCATGGCCTTTCGGCCCCGACCTTTGGCCTTTCGGCCACCCCTCCCAAATCGGACAGTGGCCCATAAATGGACCACGCCCGTCCCCCAGACCCACATCCATTCGCCGTCTCATCATAGACGGCGGTGGAGTGGGCTGTTGGCAGAAATTGGCCGACAGTCAACAAGACCCCGACTACCAGGGAGTTATTAACTGTCACCCAGGGTGCACCGTCCCGAATCCCTTGTCAGCCCGCACTCTCACAGGATCCTTGGGATCAAGTGAGAATGCAAAGCTTTCAAAGGACCGGGCACTCGAGGAGGTTCCCTGCCCTGCACCCCAGAAAAATTGACCTGGAATAACCCCTATTTTCCCAAAGCATTACCATCACTTGAAAAATTTTGCCTAGTCAGAAATACAGTAAAATAAAAATTTCAGTTTGCCTAATATATTTGGGCTTTATATTTCTATATCAGAAACAAGTATAATTATTTGTAATTTTTTAATGAAAATCTACCTCAAAATAAAGATTATATTGCTATGTAACTGTTTAAATTTTTTTCAACTTTTAGGGTTGTTATCAAGTGCTGTGATGGAAACCCAGATTCACACGAGTTAGAAAGAGAGAGGTGGGTAACGAAATGCATTCAGGTCAAATTTTCTGCCATCAGCGTATTGTATGCCCGCGCGCTATTCCTTTAGCTTTCGATCCATGCAAAAAATAAATAAACCATAAACTTTTCCTTTGCTTCAGGGTCACTGTTTTTTTTGTAGCTTTTAAAAAAAATCTTGTCAAAATGTAGCGTTGTATTGCGGTATTGCCCACTAATAAAGCCTACATAAAATTTACTGAGCTTGCCCGTCAAATATGTAGTATCTCTCTAAAGTTTGTGAGTTGTGATACAAGTCGCAACGCAAAGCGAGCGAAGTCAAAATCCAAATGAAGCTTAGAATTTGAAGAAAAAAGAACATTTTATGAATCAATAAAAGAATACTGAAATGGCAGCAGGTCCAATCGCTGAAAGAAATCAAGGTATTTATTTATTTTGCTATTGTATTAATTAAAAAGCAAAATATTTTGATGTTTGCGGCTTGTAATAGAGTGAGGTTATGCCAGTGTACAATAATATACACATCAAATGAGCCCTGTGTTACGTAGAGGAGCAAGAGAAGATTATTAAAATGCCACTAGGCGACGAATAATAGGATGGCCAAGCTAGTCGTCACTTGACACGCACAATAATTATGCAGGCAGTACGCCCTCGCCGAGAGCTCTCGTCCGAGACATTCGGGGGAGAAGCCCGAGTGCGAGGCACACCATCTACACTCGCAGATCTCTCGTTCCTCATTCGGAGCAGTGAATTCCGAGAAGATGGAAAACGTCGAACTTGCTGTTGATGTTTTTTTGCATTGTTTTAGCTAATTAAATTAAATAACAATATATACTTCCAATATAAATTGCTCTACTACCTTATCAATAGGTTCAATCAAAAACTGTCAATGGTTGGTCCCACTTCAAGCCCGAGTCTGTACAGGGGTGCACTCGTGACGCCACGCAAGGCATCCGCGAGGCCCTTTAACTCGTGCCAAAAATACCGATACCAGAGCGAGAGCGGGCGAGGAACTCCGAGCGACCCTGAGACACTACAATAGGTCCCACGTACACTCTCGCCTGGCCTGTCCTGTTTGTCTCGCGGATGTCTCGCAAGTGTGTACAGCCTGCATTACGAAAATTGACTTGCTCAATCTGGCTTTATATTATTTTTGTATATAACCTGAATTTCTAAGCTAAGAAAATAATACAAAAGAATATATCTTTATTGCCTACTTATAGAAACAAATACCATGTACAATTATTACAACAACAGACTATCTATCTTTGAAACTAAGGCGGAATTATTGCTAACCACTCTTTTTCAGTCAACATTTAATAGAATAGAATAGTTTATTTTGCCAGAATACATTTGTTAAAAAGGCAAAGTTTTTGGCCCATGTATTCAGTCTGCTTCATTAGTTTCATTAATTAAATTATATCATGAACAGACCAAGCTTATGTTGTATTTTGAACATGCATATTAATAATTTCAGATGCCACAATATATGTGGGTGGCCTTGATGACAGAGTCTCGGAGAGTTTGCTTTGGGAGCTTTTTGTTCAAGCCGGACCTGTTGGTGAGTCAAATTCAAGTATCTAATTATCCAAATATGTCTTTTAAAATCTGTTTTTATTATTTGAAAACTTTGGTGGCATAATAGTAAATAGCATAATTTTAGGAGGTTCTGAATTCAACCCCCAGTCAGGACAAGTTGGAAAATAAAATATTTTTATATAAAGTTTTTTTAAATGGTTTATATCAGGTACTTACCTACTACCTGTGCCAATGAACGCTGTAAAGACTAAAAAATATGACAATTATGTTTAGTTAAAAGCCTTAACTAGCTCCACCTGAGACCAAAAGGATATATATATATTAATCCATAATCCATACAAATATTATAAATGCGAAAGTCTGTCTGTCTGTTACACTTTCACGGCCTAACCCCTGAACTGATTTTGATGAAATTTGGTATGAATAAAGTTGAAGACCCGGGGTCAAACATAGGCTACTTTTTGACGCAGGCGGAGCTGTTGGAAACAGCTAGTTATAAATATAAATTTCACGCCTCATTGCAGTCTCTCAAGTAGCCTGTTTGACGTTAAGTTTCAGGCAAACAGACTCACATTTATAACATTAAAAGGCTTTAATTTTATTTTCTGTGACTATGTACAGACATACCTATTACATAGAGTTTTATTAACAATTGATATTCTCTATTTCAGTCAATGTGCACATGCCCAAAGACCGTGTGACACAGAACCATCAGGGCTATGGATTTGTTGAATTCATGGGGGAGGAAGATGCTGACTATGCTATAAAGGTAACTATTTACAGGTTTTATTCCCAATTTCACATAACTTTGTTTTAATTTGTAAAGTAAAACCTTTGTTGTGTGTTGGTAACATGGTCTAAAGAGTAACCATACAAAATTTCAGACCAAGCCATGTAAAATGCAGACAGTTACTACATTTATAGTATTATAGGGATTACTATCCCTACTACTGTGATAAGTTGCTTCCTGCAGTTCTGTTGGTACGGCTCCGGGTCTACTTTCCTGCTTTAATCCAGATTTCGCTATGTATTATTAACCAAAAATAGTCTGTTGTCTTGACTGGAATTCAACTATGTAAATGCAAACTTTCATTAGTTTAATTTGTTATACATTTATACTAATATTATAAATGCGAAAGTCTTTCTATTTGACTGTTATGCATTCATGGCCAAAGCTTTGAATTGATTTTGATGTTTAGTGTGGAGATGGTTGAAGACATAGGTAATTTGGGGGCAGGCGAAGCTGCGGGAAACAGTTAGTGGGCTATAAACAAAGAAATGCATAGTTTCTTTTCTGTGACATTAGTAGGGATAGGAAAATGCCCCCTACTTTTCTAGTTCTATTCCATACTCAATTTGCTATGGCCATAAATTTAAATAGAAATGATAGTAAATAGTAAGTAATTGGAGGTACTTGAAACTGTGTGATTTGTCCTTATCCATTAATTTACTATTTTCAGGTGATGAACATGATAAAACTCTACGGAAAACCAGTAAGAGTGAATAAAGCATCAGCACATCAAAAAAATCTGGACGTTGGGGCCAACGTCTTCATTGGAAACTTGGATCCCGAAGTGGACGAGAAACTTCTTTATGATACATTCTCTGCTTTTGGAGTTATTTTACAGACACCTAAGGTATGGTTTTAGAATTAATTTGGATTTTATGCATGTTTTAAGTGACACATCACTTTCAAAACCATGTACTTACCACTGCTTCACACAACAATACAACAGCTTGCCTACCAAATTTCAATCAGAAAGTAATTTTCATGTGTAATTTGTTTTGATTTCCCTTTGAATTGTTATGTCTAAGCATGTTTTTCCTAGTTGCGTCCTCAGCACGCTTCGGAGCCTTTACTGTATGTCATGGTCTTAGATTTGGCGGCACTGGTTATTGCAATGGGGCGACTGCCGTCTAACCTCTGTAACCCTTTTTTATAGGGAAACCAGACCAACAGGAACATTACTCTGCATTATAACTACATAAAATTTATCAGTACGACGAGTGGCTGTATCAATGTGCAGTGTCTAGTACAAATGACATGTTTTTAGTCTCTGTAGAATTTAAGCAATTTCTGTGATAAAATGAGAAAAAAATTGAAGAAAGTTTCTCTCGGTATCTGTTAGTTATGTTATGGGTGCATTCCACGGTGACGGTCTCGACAGTTTGTCCCATTTTTCGTAATACTTTTTCAAATATCTTGGTAAATAATATTATAATAATAGAGGCGTAGAGATGAGACGACCCCATCGCCCACTGGGTTCCCTTCCCAGTGCAGTTAGTCTCCGCAGAGCAGCTTGTGGCGAGCTGTTGGTGAGTGGCGACACCGCGGACCTGAGTGCTCCCAGGGGTGGCCTCCGTCCCTCGCTTCCGACCTTCGCCAAGGTCGGAGTGGATGCCAATGAGGGTCAGGACCCCTAGAGCTATATGCTCGAGGGACCATCAGTAAATTCTATGAGAATTTTCTATATTTTTTCTGCTTACTTTACAATAGTTTTTTGATTACTGACATGCACATTTTGAACTTAGGAAAACTTTTCTCTCTTTTGGCGTGACAGTCGGGACAAGCTATATATGCAACTTCAAAGTGCAATAACTTCGAAATTTATTACCTTTTTTTCTTAACATCTTCTGCAACTATTAACTAATAGTTTAAATATTAGTTATAGCTAAACGTAAATTAAATGAGGACGGCAGTGATGTAAACTTTGAAGAAAAATAATTACCTCAAGGGGAAACAATGTGGGCAGAGTTTGAGCCCTAAAAATATGATAAATTGAAGGTTTTTGTAATAAAAATTATGTGGTCAATAAATACAGAATGTTTATTAGTTGTTTACACCCATAAAAAATATTTTTCTGCAAAAACAATCACAAACGCATTCACCATTAGCGTGGAATGCCCCTATGTAATTATAATATAACCGACATAATGGAATATAACTTTTTTTTTGATCACAGAAAAAATAAAAATTATTACCCTTACAGGTAATGAGAGACCCAGAGACTGGCAACTCCAAAGCGTTTGCGTTCATAAACTTCGCATCATTCGAGGCGTCCGACGCTGCAATCGAGGCTATGAATAATCAGTACCTCTGTAATAGACCGATTTCGGTGTCATACGCTTTCAAGAAGGATGTCAAAGGAGAAAGGCACGGTTCTGCTGCGGAAAGGTGGGATAATTGAAAAATACTTTATTTTTCTCATGAGAAATTTGAGATATTTGTACTTAGCTGATGTCAGGTCATAGTTGGATACTCAGATTACGATTTAGTCTTAGACTTGGCAGTACTGGTTATAAAAATGGAGAGACTTGGTTAATTAAGTAGTAACTCAAACCCATGGAGTAATTACAAAGAGGAGATGCCGTAATAAGCGTTTTGTAAGAAAGCGTTTGTGAGGCTACACGGGGAGGAAGGCAGACGTGCGACATGCCTGGTTTCGGCCGTGGCCCAATCATAGAGCACGAGCAATGACAAGCTCCGCCCACTGCAGTGTCGGCGAGGCGCCAATGATCACGTCACTGCGCCATTTCAAACGGCATCTCCTCTTTGTAAAATTACTCCATGCTCAAACCCTTAGTAAGTAGCATTCATCCTGCGCTAATCAAACATCTACTATACATAAACATATACATTCATTTACCATAGCGCGGAGAACCGATGGCCGATGAGGCAGAAAGAGTCTCGAATGGAGACCATGAACTGGCAAGCGCTGGATATCCATCATTCAGATGGTTAGATGATCTGAAAAAGGTCGTAGGCAAATACTGGACGCAGGCCGCTTCTAACCGGTCATTTTGGATCATTAGGAGAGGCCTATGTTCAGCAGTGGACTGACTGCGGCTGAAATGATTATGATGGTTTACCATGTGGGATAGTACCTAAACACTACCAACCTGCCCAAATTTACTTGGCAAATAGTTTTTGAGTTATCATGTTTTTTACTGCATGAGTACTATTCTAATTGTAAAAGAGCTTCATCCGTCAAATCGATTTTGTTTGGGATCAAATTTTCTGAACCTCAATTTCTTTTCCATTTCAGATTACTCGCCGCACAAAACCCCCTATCGCACGCGGACCGTCCTCACCAGCTGTTCGCAGACGCGCCACCAACTCTAATGGGCCCGGTCCTAATGGCTCCCCCGCCCCCCCCGACACCAAGCCCAATGCCGCCAGGTCCCCCAATGGCCGCGAGAATGCCACCACCGCTACCGATGCAAGCGCCGCCACCTCCCCCATCATCTATGCCTCCACCTGGACCGCCTCCACCCCCGGGTCCTCCTCCTCCCCCGCCTCCTTTCCATCATTTCCCTCCTCCTCCATTTGGACCGCCTGGTTTCGGACCTCCTCCTCCCCCCGGGGCGAGGCCACCTCCCCCGTGGAGACCGCCTCCCCCGCAGTTCAGGCCGCAGTTCCCGCCGCGTGGTCCGCCGCCGTTTGGACATCCCCCGTTCCCGCATCACCCGCCTGATCCTAATTATAATTATTAAGAAATATATGTAGTGTATTTTGACAATTTGTGTTTTATTACATCAAAAAATAAAAAATACGAAACCACTTGAAATGCCCAGGCGTACCCTGATATGCTTTAACCTCCATTCAAACTGACGCGAATCCACAGAAATAAGATTAGGTAGAAGTGCCATAGCGTGTGCCAAACTTTACTGGTTGCTTATGGCACTCAATCATGGATCACACCTAGATCGATCATGTGTCAGATGCCTTTAGGCACCTTGAAAATCTGACAGTGTTAGCCTCTAACCTCTGATTATTTCGTGGTCCGGTTTTCCAGAAAATATGGCTTTCGGAGTTCATTTCGATCAATTGATCAATATTTTTTTATAAATAACAGGGTAACTCTTAATTGATAAAAAATTACGAATGTTCGTTAGTTCGAAGCCTAGTTTAACTAAAATACCTACTTATATTGACTCCTCAGAAGGCAGCGGCTGAAAACCAGTGCTAGTCATGCTGTCACGTCTAGCGTTATACAGAGCCGCCACCTATTGAGACGTCTTTCATGCATATATTTTACTTTGTCAATCATTTTCTGTATATTGATAAACGTTTCAATAAATTCTATTCTATTCTATTCTCGTTCTTTTACATCGAATTATTGTTAAGAGAGAAAGGGACTAAACACAATTTAGTTAAAATAGGCTTAACGAACATTCGTTAATTTTTATGAATTAGGGGTTAACTCTAATTAAGCTTTTGTATTCGCCGATGCTTATAGTACTTATTACAAATGGATCAATGAGGATTATACTGAAGATGCGACTGAAAAACCAAAGACGGTTGATGAATACAGGATCATATTTTTACAGTTTGATCAGCTATTTTGTTTAGGATGTCTAGTTTTTCTTGGTTTACATTTTTTTTCAGTTTTAAATTACGTACTTACTAAGTACCTAAACTCTAAAAAAATGGCTAGTGTAGGTATATTTTCGAGTCAAAAATTTGTCAACCTGATCGTAAGTAGATACATAAGTACTAACTTACAAATTAATGAGCATACTACAGTTCCCAGTACAACATTGACACCTAATCCCTAATCTGATTTTCGTACAAATTGTTCATTAAATATAGCTTTCGCGGTGCCTAAACTTAATTAATGCAATCGATTTTATATTGTGGTTTACTCGTATTACGTAACAACTATTTTAATCATAGATTATAATAAATTTGTTATTTCAAAGTCAGGTATTTGATACGGCACGATGACATCATGAAAAAAGAAAGATTAAGAGGAGAAGGGGTCCAGGTAGACCAAGGCATACTTAGCTGTAGGTGTAACAAATAAAGGAGAAAGTAAACGTCTTTTCGTATCAAAAACTAAAAGATCTCGCTTAAAGTCGAGAGGAATGGAAGAAGCTTCACAGGCAAGAGTCCAGCTCTTAAATTTATGATGATGTATTTACCTGTACTTATCTGTCTAAAAAGTGTGATTTTTCGGTTTATTTATCTGGGAAACGACCAGTAGGTCACCCCAGGTACAGCTGGGCCCAGGTGAACCTGGAAACTCTTCAAAGGACAGAATGGCATGCAATGTCGCAGAATTGGGAGGAGTGGAGAAGTCTTGTGCCGGTGGCCAAGATTACGGAGTTACGGGTCGCAGTTAGTATTTACCTGATAATTATCTAGAATTAAAAAATAGCAAATAAGTAAAGTACATAAAATACAAAATATCTTTATTGCCTACATACAGACATACATAATTGCATATGTAGGTACAGCGGTGGTCAATGCAGCGCATGGCTGTAAATAAGTTCTACAATATTCATTAAACTATGCCATGTAAAACTAAACAAAACAACTACCCCACACCTATTCCACGCTATCAGACAGGCTTATTAATTCCAAAACATAATCCTTTTCATACGGCATAGTATGACGCAAATATTTGCCTTTCATTTTGCCAGCTAACGATGTTTTTAATCCCCGTACTGGGCGGCCATTATCGTAGCACGAATTGTCTGACCAACGGGCAAATATTTCGCTAGATTTAACCCCTATTTGATGGTAGCGATCAATTTGCATATTTTGAATTAGGTTAAAAAATAAGGAATTTAAGATCGTTGAGTAACAGGCAATATCATATACTACTACGTTTTTCTGTTGTATAAAGTGTCTTAAGTTACTAGTAGGTAAGTTCAGTCTAAATTTGGACTGTACCATCTACCCACATACGAAGATTTTCCTAAATAAACGAAAGTTATGAAAATTAAATATTATTGGAGAGTATGAAAAATGAGGGAAATATTAAGTACAACTAGAGATGGGCAGCGGGAAGAAATTCAAGAGGGAAAAAATGAAATGCAAGGGGAAGAAAAGGGGAAAATAATTAATTCCCATTTAAACCCGGGAATTTTTAAAAATTTTGGGAATAAATGGGAAAATTTCCGGGAAGGCGCCCATCTCTAAGTACAACTATTCATCTTTACTACTGTAACTTACCTATTTATACTTCAGCTACACTAGGGTAATCAACGAAAACCCTGGCTTACTTAACATCAGGTGTCCTATTTTTGAAATTTATAACTCATTCGTCAGTGTGTCGAATGAAAATCGTTCGACTCAGCGATTATGTACCTAGGTACCTATATATAAACACTACATAATTAGGTATTTACATATTTAGTTTCTTATTAGGCATGTAATACTTACATAATATTATAATTTTCATAATTAGCTAATTAGTAAGTAGCCTATTCCTAAATTCTAACTAAGTGTACTGGTTTAATAACCTAATTTTTATAACAATCGTCCAGCAGGTCTTCAAGTCCATACAAAAATATAGAATTCTATTTTTCCTTTGTCCAGCCCTCACTAATATCATCAAATGGGATCTCATTTTCAAATGGGGATTACTATTTTTACCATCCCGATTCACGGAAAATAATATTACTCATTATTTTGTAATACAATGGGGTTTTGTGTGAGGAGACGTACCATATCACTTTATGTCAGAAGTAGTCTTTTAATTTTCGTATGTACTTACTAAACCATGGATACAATGTGTGCAAAGAAATGGGACATGATTCTGCGAGATTTGTTAAAAAAATGGCTGCCATA
Source organism: Euzophera pinguis (assembly GCA_947363495.1). Taxonomy (NCBI): domain Eukaryota; kingdom Metazoa; phylum Arthropoda; class Insecta; order Lepidoptera; family Pyralidae; genus Euzophera; species Euzophera pinguis. Next base: position 11,526,712 of record OX376164.1, on the reverse strand, counting down.
CGGTTTTCTGTAGTTCGCGGCTTCAGATTACAATTGTTTTGTAATCTGAGTTCGCGGCCATGTTTTTCGAGAAATCTCGAATCGCCTTACCTCTAAAGTTGCGAGAATCGACCCCGTGGAAGCGTTATAAAAGACTGGCAACCAATGTTACAGAATAGGGCAGAGTGGAGAACTCTTGTACGGAGATCCGTTTCGGGTCGCTGAGCCCGTCATTCCACTTGACTACACCCTTACGATCCACCAGTGGATCTCAGGTTACTTTTTTCTCTTTTTCGATTCACCGATAGATCCGTGGAAACTTTTATTTTCATTTTAATCCACAGGTGGACTGCTGGACACTCTTATGTCCTCTAGAATCCATTGGTGGAGTATTTTTTTAGTCTAATAGATAACAACTCTTCAAGTAAGTAGTTTTAGTATCTACCTATACCTAGGGAAATATTTGTGGCAAACGTTACTATATCTCAAGTAAAATTTAATTTAATTTTCTAATGTTTACAATAAATTTGTTAGAAATAAATTATTTCTTAAATTGTTAGTATAATTATGTATGACGAATCTCAGGGTAAGAATAATTAATCCTATTCCACGAATAGTACCTACCTAGGTATCGTTACTTCTGTCTTTGAATATACCTAAATAAAATTGAGAATTTAATATCAAAGAAAGTACTTACATCAAACAGGGCGAAGATACCAAAATATTCGAAATATATTTACTTATTTACGTCTCATTGAATTTCTAACAGACGTGTACTGTCACCGACAAAAGTAGCTGATCAAGTCGTTTCTTACCATTTCCTACGATCAATGCGGTAAGGTTTACAATCGAAAGCATTTATTTTGTCGCAAGAGCGATTTCGGTTATGTCTACATTATTGGTTTTCCCCACTTCTGTTTATTCTCTCGAATAATCATGTTTGCAATATTGATTCCCGGGCTTAATAGGAAATATTTTTTTAATCTTTTTTATTTGTTTTATGTGTAAACAAACCAACTTTACCTAGAGCTAGCCTAATTAAGATTTTAATGGAAGACGAAATAAAAACTAGGCTTTAGCAAAATTAGCTGGTCGGAATTAGTATACCTACTTAAACTACTATGTAAATATATCGCTTTTTTTTCTTTGAGAAGTGCCCTAGGTTTAACTGTGACGGTGTTTAAATGTAACTTTAGCTGAAAACGGCACAATCTCGGGAAACCCATTGAGAAAGAGACGCTTTACTTTGTTAAATAAATAGATATGTTTTCCCCAAAGATCATCGACACAAAGTAGACTTTTTTGGATGGCACTGTCAATATTTATGCCGACTTCGCTGTCAATATACTTACAAAACTAATCACAAGCAAAAGAAAAACAAACTTCCAAATGAAAGTTCAACTTACTTTTGAATGGGACTGATATTCCTGTTCCATGTCTAATAAATTTTTGATTTGAAACTCCGATGAAGCTTCCCGGTGCTAATAACAAGTTGCAGAAGTTTACGAGTTTCGTTGCAGGATACTGACAAACGGTCACAGTAACTATAAGATTAAATGACGTAATTTTTTTCTTGCTCCCTTAAACTTACCACATGACAAAATAATTTATTTAATTATTTTTGTTTTCAACTGAGCCCACTGTGAAATGTAATAATGTGTATTATAATTGTATTATCTTAAACTATTTTAATACGGTTTTATCGCGTTTATTACTTATTTATTTACACCTGACGTTTCAAATACTTTACAGCGTTCATGGTCGCAGGCAGACTAAGTTAACATTTGTCTTTGATGTCATAAGATTACAAATTACCGCCTGAATTTTTTATTGGGAACTATTCCGATTCACGCAGTATTGGCTCACAGTATCTAAGGGTCTTGCAGTCTGCTTCCGAGTTTAATAAAGTTCCGAGATAAAACCGTATTAAAATAGTTTAATTTAATGAATAACAATCGCGAAAACATAAGAAATCATTAATTGTATTATCTATTTGAAATATGTGTATATCCGTGAACAAAAATCTTTGCAGGAAATGATTCTTCCATTTTATTCTAATTTGACAGTTCTGGCACAGAATAAATATCCTTTGTTACGTTGGTTTTCTATTTAGCCATTTTATTACCTAGAAATTTTATCATCTACAGCAGAGATGCCGTAGATTTTTTTTGTGGCTGAACAAATTTACTATTTAATTTTATGTGAATAAAGATTATGATCGCCATTTCTATCCGTAAATTTACACCATATCTCTTCTATTCTTTGGTCTGAGATACCTACGCACAAGGAGTACATTATTCGCTCGGACATTGAACTTTTTCATTGGCTATTCGATAAAATACTGCATTGCACTTTTGCAGCGAAAACCGTAAAGTATTTTTAAGTGCATGGTCGTTTTGCTAAAATATTATATGGAGACGGAAATCGTGGTTTAATTTTTGAAAGTCGTGCAAAACCTCTGTTCCATTTATATACGAGTATATAAACATGTATATAATTTCCACAAAAAAAATATTACACATTTAGTAGTCACATTGGTATCTTTGAAATAATAAAGATTTATTATTCTACCAGTATATCTCTACCAGTCAACAAGCTGGTGAAAATAACTAGTCTACGATTTTTTTGCAATAAGTACTTACTAGCTTTTGCGAGCTCTATATTCCATAATAGATCACGTCAATACCACAGTTTCATTTTGGTGTAATAACAAAAGCTAAACAAAGCACTTTGAAATGTATGGCATTGTATAGCATCTGTAACCTGTGGCAACTACCTATTAGTATGGAAATCTCTATACTATAAAAATGACCATTAAATTAGCTTCCGACAAGTGATGATACTAGTACTTACCTACTATTAACAATTCTGTGATTACATTTACTGTTTTTTACAAATTATTATCATCCCTTCAAACTAGGCAATTGAATTCTAGAAAATATAAAAAAAATCTCCTATTTTAAATATGTTACCGACTAAACCCAACATCCAATCTAAGACATGTGTAACTAAGTCTTCGAAGGTTCGTACACAATAGAATCCCAATTTTCCGGTGGCATACACTACTCGCACACGACACAGGGCGAGATAATACAAATGATGTAATTAGTGGCACGCTAGTGATGTACAATCGATAGAAAAAGCGATTCGTGCTGCAGAATTATTAAAATATCAATCTAAAATCTGCTAAAAGCTGATGCTGGACATAGCCAATGTAACTCTTAAACACTTATCCTGTGGTAGTTATATAGGTACTTAAATCTTATTTCTTTTAGTTTCTAATTAAACATCCGCAGATAGATTTACTTCAAACAATTACTCAAAAAGCAGGTACCTAAGCACTAAAGATGTATGTTTTGCTGGTATCATAAGATTATCCCAAATACTAATAGAAAAGGAGCAGCTGGGACACGTCAGCAGATGATCCATCGATTGCACTAAATCACTAAATAATCGAATGTTGCAAAAAAAAACCTAAAAATTGATCTCTCGTAATCTCGATTTATACAAAAATCTTTAGGTCATAATTCTGAGATCGACAGAAAACTATTCTTAGCGAGTCGACTGAAAGGCTAGTAAAAAGAAATTCATTGCTGAAATATTTTGCACTCGATTGTACTACAAAGAAGTACGACGCAAGGAGAAGACGTATGCGTGTGTTAAAGCAGTTTATTTAATGTTCACAATGATTGTTATTTGTATAGCCCCGAAATCAAGTCCCTCCCCTAACCGACATTTTCGTGTAGAAAACGCATTATTGTATAGTTTAAGTTATAAGCTTTTTATTTTATCCACACCCTTTATTGTTTACTAGCTGTTTCCCGCAGCGCACCTGCGTCAAAAAGTAGCTTATGTTTGACCCCGGGTCTTCAACTATATTCATACAAAATTGGGGTTGGTCGAATGTCTTGATAATTGGATATTTAAGTGGTCTTAATCATGGAGCAATTACAAAGAGGAGATGCCGTAATAAGCGAGCGTTTGTACGAAAGTATTTGTGAGGCTACACGGGGCGGAAGGCAGACGTGCGGGGTGCTTGGTTTCGGCCGTGGCTCCAATCATGGAGCACGAGCAATGACAAGCTCCGCCCACTTTTGTGTCGGCGAGGCGCCAATGATCACATCACTGCGCCATTTCACACGGCATCTCCTCTTTGTAATTGCTCCATGGTCTTAATGCACTAGTAATATATGACCACCATAGAGCAAAGAAAATTATATAGGTTATAAATAGGTTAATTTGCTGAATATTTTAAAGCCTACGGTCGCTGCTTGGTGACCATTGGATGAAGTGATAAATGAATAAGTAGTCTGTATGAAAAAATCTTCATATGCGGGATCAATTTATTTATTTATTTATTAAGGCAACACAACAGACACTAAGTACAAATAATACACAGTTTTTAAATAGTTGCAACCAAACCAACTCAGCATCCTATACGTGTATGTACAAGTACTTTACTACCTACATAATTAAATAATCCATTATACATTTTACCAAATTGCAGTTACAGGGTAACCTAATTAGAGATTAAAAATTATACGAAATAAGTTTTACTAGATTTAGAATGTAAGTATTTCGTAGTGTTATCGTAAATATGTATGTAAAGATAATTTCGGCACAAGATAGAGTAATTCTTTTCTTCTAAGGAAATAGTCAGTTTCAGCAAAAAGATGAACAAAAACACTCAAGAGTGATATAATTGATGTTTAATATAGCTACTGAAATAATATCATATTATCCGTTTAACACTAGAACATTCTCCAGGGTTTAATATTGCAACATAAATAACACTGGAAACACTTTTATAGCACTTAGAAAATAATATTTCACTCAACGACGTAGAGCTCTCAGTTACAGAATAAATAATATTACCTGCAGAAGATAAGTTCATACAACGCGACGTGAATGCACACGCAGGAGCCTTACTTTAGAAATGTGTGATTCATTTATAACAATAAAAATTGTTCGTCTCACTGAGTCACACATAGAGGTCCAGCGCACTGTGAAAATTAGCGACCATGTATTTGTTTATACGGGCTTCCCTAGTTTCAGTAATATGCGCGCTTGTGCAATTGTTCACGGCATATTGTAGATCCTTATGTTCTAGAGATAATACTATTTATCCTGTATCTAAGTTACATATCGACGTTTAGAGGGTAACAAGGTCATATCGAAGCGAATTGGCTCCAAAGAATTACTGTTATTTTATTCATCGAGCGCTTTGCCCTTATTCGGGCCAGCCATTTTACTTTTTTAAGAGCATTAGTAATTGGTTTTAGAATTTAGACGATTTTGTGAGACAGATTAGGGACGAGAGCTTATAGGTACGGCTGTAAGTAAAAGTAGTAGAACTCATTTCAGTTTTCTATGTTAGTTTTGAAGCAAAAAAGGTGAAGATCTGTCAAAATAGTTATTCAATCATAAGACGTATCAATAACTATAAATAAATATATAGGGAACGAACACACATATCACTTAACATCAAATCCTATTTTTTGCAGTTTTCAAATTACATAGGTAATATACTTAACTCTCGGAGCTATAAATTCACAAACATTACCTACTTTAAACACATTGTCTTTGTAAACTTCATTTTATGCACCAACTTACATGCAGGACTACTTAATAAAATACAGTAAATAAAGTAGTTACATACCTATCTATTTTAGTGATAAAATGGTGTTTACCTATTTCAGAATAGGAATTGTAACAAATAAACTAAGTAAATGGTGTGTAGCCTAGTTTGTTATCTGCGGAGGACGAAACTACCGTCGTGGGAGCGAGGTTCTTGAACCCGAACCGATTGGAAAATTTAAGCAAAATACTCTCCCATTTTGTAACGGTATTCTACCTATCTTATTCTTCTTCTGGTCAGGTCGAAATGGCTAATTCGTCAGATCCTCCCAGACCAATAAGAGGCCACGTATCATTCATTGGTCATTAAGAGATCTTCATAAGTCCGGAAATTTATGGCTAGAAGATGCGCCACGTATTCAAAATTCCCCATTCAGCGGTCAGTCGGCCAAAAGGAAGGCCATTGCGGTATTTTTAATGACGCGGACGTTCGAACTAAAACCAATTTCCGAACACGAGGGCTATTTTGGACTCACCAATTATGTCGAATAACAGTAATTCGAAATCTAACTATTTTCAATCGACAAAACCATTTAATATATGTCAAAAATAGACGCGGTTACTAAATAAAATATTTACCAAAAGCAAGGAACGATCGTAAGGACTATTTTTGAATATGTAACATCGGTGAGTCGAATGATTCTCGTTCGACATAATAGGCGAGTCGAACTATTTTTAAACGAAAAAATCGTGGCCGTTTTCCAAAAGGTTAATTGTTAATTCTATAAAAATGTTTTTTTTTTTTCAAACTATTAAATAATTTATTATATTATATTGTAATAGTACTAGAAAAAATTCGAAATAATGAATTAAAATGAATTTTAACTAATTAATTTGAATTTTAACGAATTAAAAAGAACAAACATAATGCGGCCAACAAAGTTCACTATAAAAATTATATTTTCTATGTTTTTCTAGTTTTTACTAAACTTATTTAGCCTACGAGGGCTATTTTTGAGTATGTAAAATGGCTTGGTCATTTAAAATACGGCGACGGCGGTCATTTAAATGTCTCAATATCAAAACTAAGCCACATGTTCTCCACCAAACATCAAAATGGTAGCGAAATTACGAGTAGCTATGGCAAAATATCATAGGCTACGTGTTGGCAGAGTGCTGGGGACACCTTTTATCGCGAGCATATATTATTATGTAGGCTACAGTGATTACGAGTGCGTACTAAATTACTCATCTTTCGCTTGACTACAAAGTAATTGTATAAAAAACATACAAAACTATCGGACAAATTCTTTAGCCAATACGAACAGTTCGTCATTAATTCATTTTATCTAAGAATTTACGATATTACAGTTCCACTCTGGGAAAGCCCTTATCTTAGAATTCGTTGCATGCTCATTCAGGGGTATATACTTACATAGACGGGGTACCTATTATGTTTGGTCATTTCGGGGTCAATTACCTTGAGGGAGACGCATTGAAAATAACGATCTTATTTCCAGTAAAGTAAGGTTCATACGTATTTTCTATGTGATGAGGGTATATTGTGGTAAAGTTTAATCGTTAGTACCACCATCTGTAAATTAATTAGGTAAATTTTGAATTAACTAGCGCATTGGCGATATAGCGAGCAGGGTTCAATTCCCACTTGGAAAAACTATTTTTTAATTAAATGTAGTATCGTAAAAAAGTTAGTCAGGACGTTGCGCTGAACAGGGAACAGAAGAGATCTCTTGTGACCTAGGCGAAGATTCTCTTTGGAATTAGCTCAATGAATTAGTTCTTATATTTATTAGCAAAGCAAGGCTCGGACCGCTTAAAATGGAGTAGAGTTTGAAGTGTTAAAATCCACTAAAGATGGAAGAAAATGTATTAGAATTATTATCGTTTTATAGTTTTAAATGTACTACCAATCTTTTGAAGGTTCCCTAGTCGAAACTAGGGGCTCGGCAAAACATGATGTCTTAGTTTTATCCTCTTTAAGAGATTGCTACTACATCCATTTAAAACGTTTGACATTACGTATGTCTCCTAAGAAAGCTGTTGTTTATTTTATCAGTCACAGTCGCATTGATTTTAAGTCAATTTGGTATTAAACACAGTTGAATAATTATTAATTCTCGTGACTTGACCAGCACTTGAATCCTCATTGTACAATTTTACCAAGAGACCACGAAGTAAATATCTAAAGTCAATAACGCCTTTATATTTCTGAAAGTTTGTAATAATATACTTGCTTACTTAATGCGATGGCGCAGAAACCCAAAGTGGATCTTAGCTCCGACATGAGAAGGCGCCATTTCTTGCGAACTTCCGCTAACTCTTAGCCAGTCGATCACTCCTAGCCTCCATAGGTAATCCGTCATCATTGTTACAAAACCGTCACAGAGAAGAAATATATATTGTGATAATATACTATGTATTTTTTTATCAATGTGCGAAATTTTCATCAGCTTGTTGTGAACATACCCTTATGTCCGTAACCACTGAAAGGAGCGTCGTATCTCACGTAGCACGATATTGGGCAGCCGAATAATATGCATTCCTAGTAGAGGGGTGCACCATTCGGTGTATATGAAAGGACCCGTGGTTTATTGTGTCTGTGAATATAATTCAGATACACATACGAATATACAGTTTGCAGTCTAGAGACCGATTTCTAGACTACGTCCGAACGTAGTACTAAGGTTCTTCGGATGTCAACGACATAGTGGTTCTGGGTAACACTCTCCTTAGTGGTATGGAAAGTAAGGTTTTGAATATCTAACAATTGATGGCTCATGACTCTATGTATAGATAACAAGATCTTATTGTATCTGATTGTCTGATAATAAAGATGATTCCTTAGTACAGAAGACACGGTAAGCCGTTGGTCTCTACTATAGATGCTGGCGGGAAAAATTCCGAATCATTCCCGTCGAATACTTCGGAAGTATTCCGAATTATTCCGAAACTTTGGGAATATTTCAACAGTCAAATATAACGAGGAATATCGACCTAACTACCTATTTCGCGCTTGGAAGTTGGGAATTATTATACTACGCGAATAATCGCGAATACTCGTGATGCGTACAGAGCTACAAACTGACCAAAAACATAGATAACCTTTTTTTCAAAAAACAAATATGCTAGGCATGTTTTTTTTATTGCACAACTGATATTTATAAAAATAGCATTCGATTTCGAAATAAGTTGGTACCTACCTAAAACAAAAGAATAAAAATCCTGTTAATCGCAGGCTAACGTATCTATTTATAAAAATATCAACATATAATCAATCCCATTTAAGTATAATAAAATAAACATTTATATTTTACTTACTTATATGCTACTGAACAATAATTAACTCGCCATAGCATAAACAAACACGTTTTTCCCATTGAATTATTCTGGCGAAATATTCGGAAACATTCAATTGCGGGGTACGAATCTTTCTTGCGCGGGGGAAAACTTCTCCGGGGAGCATCTCCCTTCTTACCGCACCCCGCACCGCCTGCACGCACGCTACACAGAGCTTCATACAAACTAACCAAAAACATAGGTAACCTTTTTTCAAAAAAACAAATATGCTAGGCCTGGTTTTTTTTATTGCACAACTGACATTAATAGCATTCGATTTCGAAATAAGTAGGTACCTACCTAAAACAAAAGAATAAAAATCCTGTTAATCGCAGGCTAACGTATCTATTTATAAAAATATCAACATATAATCAATCCCATTTAAGTATAATAAAATAAACATTTATATTTTACTTACTTAAATGCTACTGAACAATAATTAACTCGCCATAGCACAAGCAAACACGTTTATTACCATTGAATTATTCTGGCGAAATATTCGGAAACATTCAATTGCGGGGTACGAATCTTTCTTGCGCGGGGGAAAACTTCTCCGGGGAGCATCTCCCTTCTTACCGCACCCCGCACCGCCTGCACGCACGACTCGGCGGCGATCGACGATCGATACAAAATATGATTTTTCAACAAAATGAATAAAAAACTTGATTAAATTTATTTTGAATAATTCTGATGTAAAGAAACTTTCCCAGAAGTATTCCGGAATTATTCCGAATTTTTCAGAAGTTTTGCAACTATAGTCTCTACCGCTATGACGTTAAAGCACGTCACCAAGACCTAAAGGCGGTTTCGAAAAACTCTGATACCAGGCTTCGCATGGTTGTTTGACCATGTAACCCGTTCGAAACGAATGAATGAGTATGTCTTATTACGGTAGGTAATTTTTATTAGAGCTCTCCTTTACCCTTCCACTGGATGCTACAGGACAGGGATAAGGCTTATAATAATCTTCGTCATTTTTCCGGTTGCATTCTTCGGTGCTTCGGAGCTCAAGAATAAAGCTTAGGTTAACTTCTGACCCGACTTGACCAACTTTTTCTTAACCATTGATTTCTTAATCGCTTTGATAACATTATTAAGGCTAAAACAATTTCAACTTTCAAAAATCAAGTGAGAACACATTATCTCTCTTCAATTGAAGCTGATCTTGCTCATCGTTAGTCACTTTTTTCTCTTCTTTTATTTTTTATTATTGTATGTTGTATGTAGGTATATTCTTTAAAGGTATAGTATTGTTACGAAATCAAAAATAAATAAAAATAAAATGCGGCCCGCGGAAGTTTGAGTAGCGCTGTCCGCGGAAAATTCTCGTACAATCGTCGCGTGTTTCCATACGGGAATAATATCGCGAACGATCTAGTACATCGATTATCTCGCTCTGACATATTGCTTTGTCTCGCTCTCGCACTTCTAGTATGTACTAAGGGAACGAGACAGAGAGTATCCCTCTCTCTCTATTCCGGAGTAGTTGTGATCTTTCTAGAAACTTATGGAGCGGGTTTCCCGGGCCATATAAATATCGGAAGGTGCCTCAGGAGGGCAGTTCTAATTTAACTGAGCTACAAGTGCGATCAAGAAGCGATATCCGGAGCGAATAACAAGTGATACAAGCGACCTAGGCAAGTTATAGTGACTGTGATTAGCAAGTGTTTGGGACATTGTTAGTGATAAGTGAAGTGAAGTGACGTCGGCGACCATCCTTGTGGGAATAAACGTTTTTAAGAGTCATCAGGTGTTTTTCTCCAAATTGCGAACCCCGAGCTCGTAACAATTGGTGTCATAAGTGGATTTGGAGATGCCATTGACTCCGAGAGAAGACGTCACCAGTGAGGGTGTGAAGACGAGGGCGAAGCGTGCTGCGGAAGCCACTTCTACTGGATCTGCTGACCAGGCCGCTCCCACCGCGCCCACCGGCCACCAGGGCACGTCCAACACCCACCAGGCCATGTCCAACACCCACCAGGCCACGTCCAACGGCAACCAGGCTACGTCCAACGCCTACCAGGACACTCCCAACGCCCACCAGGCTATGTCCAACACCCGCCAGGACAAGTCCAACGCCCACCAGGCTGCGCCTTTCTTTGATTTTGGGGAATTGATGCGAATGCTGGACAACAAATTTACAATGCAGGAGAAGCTTCTACAAGACGCAAGAGAGCAACAACAAAAAGCTCAAGAGCAACAACAAAAGGCTCAAGAGCAACAACAAAAGGCTCAACAGCAACTCCTGTCAGCTATTGGTGAAGTTAGTGGCGTGGTTACCAAATTACGCAAGGATGTTGACTTGGTGGAGGAACGCGTCACGACTCTTGGGAACGACATGGAAAATAGAAGACGGACCTTTCCACATTACAGAAGAAGGTCGTGCGCCTTGAAACAACGGGAGTAGCAGTTGCATCTGGCGGAACAGTCATTGCCCACCACGGACCCAGCGTGAAATTGCCGCCATATGACGGAACCTCGTCCTGGACCGCATACCGTCAACAGTTCCAGACCATCGCAGCTGCTAACGGATGGACAGATGAACAGTGCCTGACAGCTCTCACCGTCGCACTCCGAGGACAGGCTCTGACGGTCTTGGAGGTTCTTCCGTCGGGCAGTGGATTCAAGGACCTGCTGGAGGCACTGGAATCGCGATACGGGGAACGGCATTTGGAGCACGTCTTCCGCGCTCAACTCCGCGACAGAGTCCAGCGCTCAGGAGAGGGTCTGCAGCAATGGGCGCTGGAAATAGAAAAACTCGTCCGCAAGGCGTATCCAGGGGCCGATTTGAAGATGCTTGAGTCCAACACCGTGCAGGCGTTCGTCGACGGCATCAAGGATTCGGAAGTCAGAGCTGCAGTAAGGCTAAACCATCATGCCTCATTAAAAGATGCACTGGCCCACGCTTTGGAGGTGGAAGCCGTCAGACATGACATTCGTCATACCGCGACTCACAAAGTGCGCGAAGTAGTGGAGGAAGTTAGGGAAATAAAAGCTCCGCTAAGGAAGAGACCTGGATCCATGTGCTATAGGTGCGGCGACCGAGGGCACCTACAAATGAATTGCCCAAAGATCAAGAAGCTTGAAGACGACGTGAAGGAACTGAAGATGAAGCTGGAGGCTTCATTATCGGTGAAACGAGTAAGAGACAGGACTAGGGGGCGAGTACTGGCTGGCGCGGAGGAAGCCCCGACAACTATTATCTCTCAGGCATGCAACGGAAACAGTCTCGTAATATCTGGAACTGTAAATGGGGTCAACTGCAGGATGACGCTGGATACTGGAGCATCAAGAACAATAGTTCGACCTCACTTAGTTAGGACCATAATGGGAAGCATGAGGAAACTGGACTGTCGGCTTCTTTCTGCCTCCGGCCAGCCAATACCCGTCCTGGGAGAAGTGTCTGTAAAAATGTGTATGGGAGAAACCACATATACCCACAACGTCATCGTGGCTGAAATTATGGACGATTGTGTATTGGGATTAGATTTCATGAAAAAGTACAACTGTAGAATAGACGTTGCTAGTGGTGTATTCAAGTGTGGTGAAGAGGAGATCATCATCCTAGGAGGCATTAACGGGAGAGTGACATGTTTAAAGCAAACGGTCATACCTGGGAAAGCAGAAGCCCAAGTACTAGTAAAGTTACCAATAACAAGGAACAAGAAATCTACCGGATGCGTGTTGATTGAGGAGATAGCTAATAAACCTGCGGCTCGAGGACTCATGACCGCGAGGACTCTCGTGAAAGGAAGAAACACCGCAGTAGTAAGAGTACTTAATCTAGGCGACCAAGAGAGGACCTTAAACAAAGGCGACATCATTGGAAAATGTGAGGAAGTTGTCTGGCTGAAAAAGTGCAGTACAACACAAAGCTCAGATACAACGAGTACCAGTGATTCTACAGTCAATGAGCTTCTAACTAACTGCAAAAGCAATCTAACGTACTCGCAGAGCATTAAAGCTAAGAAGTTTCTACTGCGCTACTCCGACATCTTCACCAGCCAAGAAGGAGACTTAGGAAGAACGTCGCTAGTACAACACAGGATTGACACCGGAAATGAGAAACCCATCCGACAGCGAGCGAGAAGAATCCCTATAGCCAAAGAAGTAGAAGTCAAAGAGCTGCTGGCGGATACGGAAAGGAATAAAATTATTGAACCATCAGCAAGTCCATGGTGTTCACCAGTCGTGCTAGTAAAGAAGAAGGACGGAAGCACGCGGTTCTGTGTTGACTACAGACGACTTAATGACATCACCAAGAAGGACAGTTACCCGCTGCCTCGGATTGATGACACCTTGGATACCCTTAGTGGCATGAAATGGTTTTCAACATTGGACTTAAAATCTGGGTACTGGCAAGTGGAAATCCATCCGAAGGATAAGGAGAAGACTGCATTCTCGACAGGCAAGGGATTATGGCAGTTCAACGTCATGCCATTCGGATTATGTAACGCGCCAGCTACCTTCGAGCGACTGATGGAATGTGTACTAGCAGGATTGGTAGGAGAAGCCTGTCTAGTATATTTGGATGACGTTATCATCGTTGGCCGAGACTTTGAGGACCACTTGCGCAACTTGGAGCAAGTCTTCGAGAAAATTCATGGAGCCAACCTGAAATTGAATCCGAAAAAGTGCCGCTTATTCAGGAACGAAGTGAGCTATCTAGGCCATGTCATTACCAGTGAAGGAATCCTGACTGACCCGGAGAAAGTGAAAGCCGTTCAGAAGTGGCCTACCCCCAAGGACAAGACAGAAGTACGAGCATTCCTTGGCCTTTGCTCGTACTATAGACGTTTCGTGAAAGGATTCTCGGAGATTGCAAAGCCATTACACCGACTAACTGAAGAGAAACGTCAATTTAGTTGGGATGAAGCTTGCGAAATTGCCTTCGAAAAACTGAAGAAACATCTGTGCGAAACACCAGTCTTGGGATACCCTCAACCAGAAGGTCAATTTATAGTGGATACGGATGCAAGTAATACCGCAATCGGTGGGGTACTATCTCAAAAGCAGGAAGACAGGGAAGTTGTTATAGCGTACTTCAGTAAGTCGCTGTCTAAACCGGAAAGGAACTATTGTGTGACAAGAAGGGAGCTACTGGCAGTAGTGAAGACGCTACAACACTTCAGCAAATACCTCATCGGTAGGCAGTTTTTACTTCGCACGGATCATGCAGCGTTAAAATGGCTGTTGCAATTCAAGAACCCAGAAGGTCAAGTTGCTCGATGGATTGAACAACTTCAGGAATATGACTACATTATCGAACACCGTCGAGGTCAGGCCCATGGAAACGCGGATGCGCTGTCACGCAGACCCTGCCCAGAAGATTGTAAGCACTGTATCAGGCAGGAGTTAAAAGAAATGACAGTAAAGCTAACTCGGACAGAACCATTAGAGACCTGGGAGAACGATGCGATGAGAAAGGAGCAAGAGAATGATGATGACCTACGGCACATCATCAGGTGGAAGGCACAAAGTAATGATAAGCCAAAGTGGAGTGAAGTTGCACCGACAGGCACTGTTTCCAAGGCGTACTGGGCGCAATGGGATAGCCTCGTTGTAAAAAACGGAATACTCTACCGGAAATGGGATAAACCTAACGGCAGAGAGTTTCAACTGCAAATTGTGGTTCCAAGAACAAAAATACGTGATGTTCTTCGGGAAGTACACGACGGCGTGTCCGGTGGACATTTGGGAGTCAAGAGGACGCTAACGAAAATCCGCGAAAGGTTCTACTGGCTCCATTGTCGGGAGGATGTGGAGGACTGGTGCCGCAAGTGTACAACTTGTGCTGCCGTAAAAGGGCCACATACCAGGAGCCGAGGGAATCTACGACTGTACAACGTCGGTGCACCTTGGGAACGCATTGCAGTCGACGTAGCTGGACCATTTCCTGTCACTGACTCAGGGAACAAGTATTTCATGGTTGTCATGGACTACTTCACTAAGTGGCCGGAAGTGTTCGCCATACCAAACCAAGAAGCTACGACAGTTGCAACCAAGATAGTGGAAGAAGTGATTTGTCGCTTTGGCGTGCCCTTGGAAATCCATTCCGACCAAGGCAGGAATTTTGAGTCACAGGTTTTTCAAGAAGTTTGCAGGATTATGGGAATGAACAAAACCCGAACCACGGCTTACCATCCTCAGTCAGACGGGATGGTCGAACGGTTTAATCAGACGATCGAGAGACATCTGGCAAAAATAGTGGAAAGCCATCAAAGGGACTGGGACAAGTACATTTCACTGTTCCTGCTAGCATACAGAACAGCAGAACATGAAAGCATAAAGGCAACTCCGGCATATGTCAACTACGGTCGTGAGCTGCGGTTGCCAGTGGACCTCCTAACAGGAGGCTCACCAGATGAACCTCAAAGTGTTCAAGACTACGTTTCTGATCTGCGTGACCGAATGCGAGAAATACACGCCACAGTTCGAGAAAACGGGTTGCAGTCGAGTCAGAACATGAAGGCTTCGAGGAAGGCGCTCTAGTCTGGCTTCACAACCCGACTCGCCGGAAAGGGAAATCGCCAAAGTTACAAACCAAGTGGGAGGGCCCATACAAGGTGGTAACGCGACTAAATGATGTGACGTATCGGATACAGCGTCAACCAAGAGGAGCAATGAAGATTGTTCACATCGACCGCTTGGCGAAATATCACGGAAGAAATGATGATGCTCGGGACGAGCATCTCTAAGAAGGGGGCAGTGTTACGAAATCAAAAATAAATAAAAATAAAATGCGGCCCGCGGAAGTTTGAGTAGCGCTGTCCGCGGAAAATTCTCGTACAATCGTCGCGTGTTTCCATACGGGAATAATATCGCGAACGATCTAGTACATCGATTATCTCGCTCTGACATATTGCTTTGTCTCGCTCTCGCACTTCTAGTATGTACTAAGGGAACGAGACAGAGAGTATCCCTCTCTCTCTATTCCGGAGTAGTTGTGATCTTTCTAGAAACTTATGGAGCGGGTTTCCCGGGCCATATAAATATCGGAAGGTGCCTCAGGAGGGCAGTTCTAATTTAACTGAGCTACAAGTGCGATCAAGAAGCGATATCCGGAGCGAATAACAAGTGATACAAGCGACTTCGGCAAGTTATAGTGACTGTGATTAGCAAGTGTTTGGGACATTGTTAGTGATAAGTGAAGTGAAGTGACGTCGGCGACCATCCTTGTGGGAATAAACGTTTTTAAGAGTCATCAGGTGTTTTTCTCCAAATTGCGAACCCCGAGCTCGTAACAGTATGTATTAATCTATACTTCCATATCCATACTAATATTATAAATGCGAAAGTCTGTCTGTCTGTCTGTTACGCTTTAACGGCCAAACCGCTGAACGGATTTTGATGAAATTTGGTGTGAATATAGTTGAAGACCCGGGGTCAAACATAGGCTACTTTTTGAAGCAGGCGGAGCTGCGGGAAACAGCTAGTTGATTATTGGTTTATTTATTGACTGTTATGTAAGTATGATAGTTTAAGTATTTTATTACTGATAGACGGAAAAACACCAATTTCTTACCAACTAACATGAGGTATGAAAACACGACTTATTCTACAGGTGATGGCATTGCTGATTCGTTTGCCTCGTATTTCTCATCTACCTTTTCAGTTAATAGTTCTTCGAATACTCAGACAGTTGACGGTAATCACGAGATTAATGTTATTTCGAACTCACATCTGGGTGCAATCCACTTCACAGAGAAAGATATATATAATGCATTAAAAAAACTAGATCCATCTAAAGGTGCGGGTCCAGATGGACTTCCACCTGCGTTTATTAAAAGATGTGCTGTAGAACTTACCTACCCTTTGTTCGTTATACTTAATCATTCTATGGAGACTGATGTTTTTCCTTCGAAGTGGAAGGAAGCGAGAATTCTCCCAGTGCACAAAAAAGGCGACAAGGATAATATTAAAAATTACAGGCCTATATCGATTCTGAGCGTGTTTTCCAAATTATTTGAATCCTTAGTCTGCAAGGTTCTTACTAAATATATAACACCGCTTCTGGACAAAGGGCAACATGGCTTTTGTCGTGGGAAATCAGTTACAACTAACTGGGTAGCGTATGTTTCAGATCTTGTCAAAAGTGTCGATAGTAGAAAGCAGGTTGACGCCGTTTACACTGATTTTAGTAGTGCTTTTGACAAGGTTAGTCACTGCCTTCTGCTAAATAAACTATCAGGCTTTGGTGTGTGTGGGTCTTTACATGTTTGGTTTGATTCCTACTTAAAATCTAGGCAGCTTACAGTAGTTACTAATGGTTACTCTTCAAAGCCATATGTGGCAACCTCTGGAGTGCCCCAGGGTTCGCACCTGGGTCCGATTCTGTTCCTTATATTCATAAATGACATAGGAAAGTGTATAAAATTTAGTAATTACTCATTATTTGCGGATGACATGAAAATATATAAATCAATATCAACAATCGACGATATAAGAATGTTACAGGAAGATCTAGATAGTGTAAGTGAATGGTGCAAAAGTAATAAAATGACTATTAACCCTAGTAAATGTTACCACATAAAGTTTACACGCAAAAGGAAGAAGTTACATTCAAAATATACAATCAACGGAATTGAACTCGAGGAAGTTAAACAGATTCGTGACCTGGGTGTGACTCTGGATAGCAAGTTGAGTTTCATCCCACATTACGACGCTACCGTCACAAAATCATTCCAGATGCTTGGCTTTATAAAACGTAATACGGCTAATTTTAGAAACACTCGTACTTTAATAATGTTGTATAATACACTAGTTAGAAGCCATCTTGAATTTGCGAGTGTTGTTTGGAATCCCTGTTACAAAAAGCATATTGACAGTATTGAGCGCGTTCAAAGGGTTTTTACACGACAATTGGCTTACAAAACTTTTAACTTTAGTCATAGAAACGAATACACTTACCGCTTATCAAAATTTAATATGATATCCTTATCTGATCGTCGTAAGTTGCTGGACGCAATATTCCTTTACAAGCTTGTCCGCGGAGCAATCGATTGTCATCACGCTCTCTCAGATATGATCAGTCTTACAGTGCCCCGACCAAATGCCCGTAGAAAGGTTACAAACACATTTATTGTCCCACGAGCAAATACTAACCTTGGCAGACATGCGCCCTTGCCCAGAGTTCTTTCTTCTTACAATAAAATTAATTCGAAATGCGACCTAGATATTTTCTATGACCCATTGCCTAATTTCAAATCGAAAATTCAGTCATCCCACCAAAATGCATGTTAATTTAATGTTAATTTAGTATCGACTCAATCTAATCTTATAATTCAAATTAAAGTCGAATTTAATTTAATTCCTTATTCAATTTAATTCAAATTCAATTTATATCTAAATTATTTCATTTTTCCAAATTCAATTTACAATTCACAATTTACAATATTTGATTTATTTTGCTTGCTGCCAAAATGTTTATGAGTGCTGTGTTCACATGTAATTGGGTTGCATGCTAGCACATTTGTGGGAATGTCTATTGTATGTTATTTCATGTAACCTGTTGGTGTACCAAATTGAATAAATAAATAAATAAATAAATTACTGTACCAACTTTTGTTTGTTTTCACTTTTTATCCTATCTACCCTAAGGTTGGCTGGAAGAAATTGCAATAGCGATAAGTCTGCCTTTGTACTCAATTTATTTCTTTTAATTTTAATTTTGTGATTGGTACAATAAAGTGTATATCTAACTATATCTATCTATCAGTCGTTTAGTGATTAGTGACTCAAAAAATATCGATATCGAAAACGGAGCATGATGTCTTCTAACGTTATATTTTCTTAGCTATAGGTGTCCCATTGCTGGGCAAAAGCCTCCCCTCTCTTCCTTCACAAATCTCCTAATCTACAGAGAGAAAAAATTCTTTCTCAATGACTCTGACTGACTAGACCCGTTTTGAAATCTCGACAAGTTTCCCTGAAAAAGTTGTCTGAGTAGACAACTTTTTCAGCCGAGGTAAAAACGCAATGATGCTAAGATATCAAAGTCAAATAAGCCATAAAAAAATATCTGTTTTCATACATCGTCCCCCGAAGCGCCATTACTTCGGTATTCAATTCAGAGTAAGGTTAAACAAAAATGTAATGTGAAACTAGGTTATTTACCAACTTATATTGGATGGGGTGATGGTAATTCTCTTTGACGAGTTTCCCTTTTCCTCCGTTTTTGTTTTGTGTGAAAGAGATGAGAATAATTCGAAATAACAGAGCTTACAAGTTTGAGAACGGTGACATAAGAGGAAAGTTAAAGGAAAGTTTCGTTGATATTGGAATATTTAAGTACTTTTTTAGTTTTGTATCGTGAGAAGTTCGCTAAGAGGATAAAAATCCTATTAAAAATTAAAATTAATATTTGACGCGGAAGCGCTGGAAAAAAATACCAATGTGGCGCTAGTGTTGAATTCAAAAGTGCCAATTGACGTTTTTTGGATTGATATTGAAATCGTTTATTGGTATTGTTTCGAGAGTGACCCTGCCGGTGGTTGAAGTTGGCCTTGAACAGTGATATTTACTAGATTCAAAATAAAAAAAAAGATTTTATAATAACTAGCATTTAATTCTACTTTGACTAAGCGGCATCGCTCGTCCAATTTTCTTCGCAGTAGATATTAAAATATAAATGTAGGTATATATGTAAAGTTTCGGTAAGATCGGAAAATAGCTATTCGATCGGAAATAGCCTCTCGAGCTGTTACTTCTTAGTCTTAGTCTCCGAGTTGATAGTTATGTTTTTTGTATACAATTAAGTAGGCAAACAAGCGTACGGCCCATCAGATGGTAAGTGGTCACCGTAGCTTATGAACGCCTGCAACACCAGGGATGTCACGTGCATGTTGCCGACCTTGAAGGAATTTTTTCACGTCCTTTTTGAAGGCTCCCATGTTGTAATCACTGTATGTATGTATTATGTAAATTTAATTTGATCTTAGTGAGAAAATAACTTAAAGATTGTTTTCAACTTTGTGCATATGTCTTTAGGTATGCTTTACAAAGATAAAAATACTATAGGTATAATAATTCATGTGTCACGTAAATAAACAAACAAAACTTACTTTTAATCTCAGTGAGTGTCGAACGGAACTCCATATCTTTATTTTCCTTCACAAAGTTCACATATATTACTTTATCTTATTTCTTTTCGCGAGGTGTTCTTTATAGCTTTATTTTACAACATACGGTTTGTTGAAAATAAAAATATCATCGCATTTTCTGAGATAAGACAAGTTTATATAAATAAGAATATTGTATGTCTGAATTCAGTCAAGTAGTGTCGTAATTTATTTACATAGCAGCGGAATTGCATAACAATAAAATTGTATAATTTCCTCGTCTTTGGGTCTTTTTTTGGTCACATCGTCAGCTCGTTTGATTGGTTCACTTTCTGAAAGCTGCAAAATTAAGTACAATATCACGAAATTGCAATGCATTTAAACCATTATCTACTTGTATAAACAAACAAGTATAAAATATTAAATTAAAATCTTATATAAAAAAAACTTTCTTTTAAATCTAAATCTGTCGAATATAATTAAAAAAAAATACATTTTAGTAATTTGCAAACCACAACAAATAAAATGTTCTAGACAAAAAGAAAAAATGTTTCAATTATGTTTGAGAACGCGAGATATTTTTCGACAAAGCCGGAAACCTTATTACGGAAGAAATGTTAATTACATTTTCTCATAATTTTACTTACTTTCATTTTGTTCCTTTAAATATTTTATTACATTGCCATGTTTGTCGCAGTAACCAAATACTTAGGCTGACACTTTCATAGTAAAGATTTTGTGTAATTGCTTCATGTTTAAATAAATATCTTCGTTACTTGTTATATTATAGCGCAAATACATGCCTAGATCAATTTGGTGTTAATACATTTTTATGAAATAATTAAAGGAATCAATTAACAGTTATTCTATAAACATTGAGACATAATTCATTCATATCGAGTGGGTTATTTAATCAATCGACCCTATGTAAGATTGTGATTATGTATTCACTTGGGTCAATGTTTTTTGAAACCGCCTTCCGGCCTCTGACGTGTTTCTTTTAACGACGACCAGATGGCAGCTTGGACAAATCTTGCATGGGCCTTCTGAAGCCCATGAATCTTCTCAAAGCTGCAATTTCTTAACAAAACTGGAGATAACTAAACAAAGTATGCTTTCCGCGGGAATCGAACCCACAACTTCTGGGTCTTCTGACAAACGCGTTATCCATATCTAGACCAAATATTAATAATGATAATAATTAAGGCGTAGGGATGTGACGACCCCTTCGCCCACTGGGTTCCCTCCCAGTGCAGTGAGTCTCCGCAGGGCAGCTTGTGGCGAGCTGTTGGTGAGTGGCGACACCGCGAACCTGAGTGCTCCCAGGGGTGGCCTCCGTCCCTCACCTCTGACCTTCCTTCGCCAACGTCGGAGTGGACGCCGATAAGGGACAGGACTTCTACCTCTGGCTTGCCTTAGCCGGCCGGCCAGAGTGGAGTCGCAAAAGCTATATGCTCGAGGGTTGATTGCAAGTAATGTTAGCAAAAGTTAATTGGCGTAATAACGGAGAAACCCGCTCACGAGGCAACTCGCGATGGCGAAACCTGAGCCGCACCTCTCGGCACCTTTAGCCGCTCATTCCAATGTTGCCCCTCTGTTGCCAAACACGGCGACTATTTGGGGGGCCCATTCACTGAGTGGTGAGCCACCGTCTGCCACTAATAGTCAGGAATCATGATTATGGCAGGTGTCCGATTTCTATTGCAATAGCCCAGTTTAATTTCATCCTAACTTCATAACCATAACCCATTTTATTCTTTTCACTCATTAGCAATAGTTCCCTCTTCCTGCCCAGACCTGTTCACTGTTGATATAGCCGAGGACGGGTTTGGGCAGGAGCACCACATGACATCAATTTCTCCAAAGGGCCTCTACGCGTTAGATCCATATACCCGCGCAAATCTCTCAAAAGACCGGGGCAACCCATGAATCCCAAGCGGAGATACATAATAATAATACATAAAAGTGCAATATTCATTAAGTGCCTATTTCGTACATCAAGTTAGCACGTTCTATCTAGGGCCGTAAAAAATTAAAAAGAAGCCCCCATCGATGTATCCAGTCATTAGCTCTGTCGTCGGAAGATTGAAAATTTTAACGAGAGTCATTCGCCAGTTATAGGGTTCACACACGCGTTTTTTAAAAAAGTAGTTTTATGTTGGATTTACTCAAAGGGCATCGAAACCGCATACGGCTAAACGTTCCTTTCACAATGGTTTTACTGCATACTGCATTAAGAATAAGAGCTCTTAATCCTGTATTTTTATGTTTCGTAGATTATTTATGTTACCGTTATTGATTGCCCAACGCAAAAATTAAAACGGTTCCACAGATTAAAAAGACAGACAGATTACAGAATATTACTAATAAGATGTTCAATCGCCATACAAGAAAATACGCTAACTTTATGGTAACTAATTGGATAATCTCATACAAAATCATTGTACCTATTCGTTTTTGTGTATTTTTGACATAAGCCAACACATTGTTTATTTTTCTTTTTTATAACCAACCCTACTTGAATGGACACCCAATGGGACACAGCGTTGCGATGCACACCTTTTTTTTATGGGGTTATGACTAACAGAGTTATTTATAACATTAAAGTTATTTTAATAGCCGCTCTTGACAAACATGATGTAAACATAAACTCAAAATACCTAATAAAATTTCTGAGGACTTTAATTAATTCACTAGTTCATCAATTAATATTACCTTCCTTTAACTTTTTTTATTGTATGTACTCGTAATAGCTATTCTTCAGTTATAAAAATTCATTCAAATAATTTTATGTCTTAATCTTAGACAAGTAGCGCCATCTCACATACGAGCGACCTCCTGTATGGCGGGTGCGGGTGCGACTGCGGCGGAAGCCAACAAGAGGCGTAAATATGCGGCTCTAGATGAGTCGTATATATTTACGCCTTTTGCTGTGGAGACCTTGTGGCCTTGGGGTGCGGATGCAAAACTTTTATATAAAGAGATTTTCGTACGCCTAGTTTACGTCTCTGGAGACCCAAGAGCTGGCGCCTATTTTGGCCAGCGCATCAGCCTGGCCATACAACGAGGGAACGTTGCCAGCCTCTTGGTACCTTGCCATCATGCGACGACACGATCTGGGCTCAATATTTAATTTAATTTAAACATTTTTTTTTATCGTTAATTTGTAATTATTATTGGTATTTCATATGTAAATAAGTGAATAAATAAATTGGTATAAATATCTTAGACAATATTCCTAGGTTTTATGTTCGCTTTTGGGTCTGTACAACATTGTATGTTGTTTCATAAAGTTAAAAAAAAAATATGAATACTACCTTATGAAGAGAAAAAACTCGTAATTTTCCAGATTATCAGACTCCGGGTGAAATCATACAAATTTACAACCAGGATGACATCATGATGATGAATCAAAATTGTAAGAACCATTGATCGTGATCGTTAAAGTTGAAAAAAATCTTGAGGTTTAGTAAATCTTTCCCTTCACATTAGTTAATTAAAAACCCCTTCACGGTATTGGCAGTCCACTGCACGACGAAATGAGCTCTACAGAAGTATATTTTCAGTGAATTGATGCATAATTTTTACATTCAAGTGCTCTTCAGGGAGTGAAGAGCTTGGTCACAGCCGAACGAAATTCCATTAGCGAGTTTTGGACTACGGCCAAAGCAGTCGCGTAGTCAATGGACGGTTTTATTTGAACAGATGTGGCGGGAATTACTTTGATTAAATATTAAATTAGGTAGTTCCGGGTACTTCTGGGACATTGGAATTCATAATGTGGAAGTGGAAGATAAGTAAGTGTTAGAATAAGTGAGCTACTCGAGGAAACTGTAGTTAGTGTCTTGTTAATACTGAGTAACTTCATTGGCTTGCCTAGCGCAAGTTACAGTTCTTCTAGTGAAATTGAACTCGTTCATTTATAACTAGTCGGTTACATTATTAATCGACTCTGTACATCCTGATCAGAGTATTAGAGATCCACCTTTCGGACACTGACAGGACAGTAGTTAGATAGATAATTCATTTATTTGTTGCTACGTATCCAAACGAAAAAAAGGATAACTTACATAAAATCCATGGTACTTTCACGCCCTTCATTCATTAATTTCGAGTGGGGAACATGGTTAATCGATCCTGTACACCCTGGTGTCAGAGTTATTCGGAACCACCTTTCCGACCGTTCCCTTTAACGGAATCATCATTATTATCAGACAATCAGGTGATTCAAGTTTGCAATGTTCTAACCAAACTGTAAACAACTAAATAAAGTATGCTTCCCATGGGAATCGAACCCATGACCTCCGGGTCTTAGGCAAACGCCTTTCCCACTGGACCACGGAGGCAGTTACGTTTCACGCCCTGAGTTCGTGCAATTACTTTAGTGTATGAAAGGGCTATCGGGTTCATCACTCGGAATGAAAAAAATAATAATACGAGTAGATTCCTATAGCTTTTCCTTTGACGTTCTGATTTTATCTCTAAAAGTCAGACGTAACATATATAAAGAGTACGTAATAATATGATGAAAAAAACGGTAGAGACGTAACATACTCGTACAAACACTTTCATTTGTGTACATGCAGACCTCGCAATGTTTTCACGTTGCAGAGAAATATTGAATAGAAAAAGCCGGACAGTTTTCCACTGAATTCCAGATGGATGGATTCGGCTCACTGTTATTATGTTCAGAGGACTGAGTCGCGAATTGTTATGCGAAGTTGTTATGACCAAAGTGAAGGTAAATTGGTTTTGAATTTTTGCATTAACCTAGATTTGCAATCAAGCATACGGCTTGTATCAGTTCCTCTACTGACGAGCCTGCTCCTGTACAATTTGATGTTGGAGTAGATTGGACCAATTTTTTTCGTCTCTACACATATTCTAGCTTGGCTCTCCTGCTCCTGTACAATCTAGATTGGAGCAAATTGGGGCAATATCATGTCGTTTGGTTTCTACACATTTGCCAGCCAATTTTCCGTCTCACGGCGAATTGGTCCAACCACGTTATAGACGCTGTATCGTGCTGGCTGGGGCAATCTAGAAAGCAAGCGCGGTCGGCCGATATTGGGCCTGCAGCAGGGATGTTGCTACCTTACAACAAGCTGCAAGCCTACACACGAGCAAATCAAGGAAGCATCCCCACTCTTTCATACTAGATTGTCCCCAATGTCTTTGAGGTGTGTAGAAGACACAAGAAGTCACTTGCGCGCAGCTTAATTGTGGAGAGCAAATCGCCAAGCCGGGCCAACTCTTTCCTTGCAGCTATGAAGTGCAACATCCAAGAGGTCATACAAAAGACCCATAATACTTAGATCTGCCTGGAAGAAAGTAACGGCCAAATTGGATTGCTGTTCCTGCGGCTATGAGGAAAACGACTTCAAAGAAGAAATGAGGAGTAGTTTTCGCCACAGACAATAGTTTGAGCCCGAAGTTAATCCATCTAAAATCTGTATATTGTCCTTTACAAATTAATTTTTCCATTTTTGTGTAACACAAAAATGCATTACACCATCCATGTAATTTACAGTTGAAGAATTTTACGACCTGTAGATAAACGTTGGAAATATCCTAACAAAGTTACAACAAAACGCATAAATAACTCGTTCGGGCAAATCGCGATCGCAAACAAATATTCATTTATTCAATGCAATCTTTCATATGGGACAACGAAATGCATTATGGTACAAGTTAGTACATTCTCGATTCAAACTCGCTTTTGTGAATTAAACATGAGATGATAGTCTCAATCTGTCGCCTACTACGGCCAGTTTTATTTGATCTGCTAGGTCTGGATAGGTCCTTTTCTTGTTCGTTGAATTTTATGGTTGAAATGTTGGATAAATGTAGAGAGAGAGGTCTTAGTTGAGTGGTGGTAATAGGCTAGTGTTTTCGTTGGCGGCGAAAGTTTGACAAATCGCTTGGAGTGCAGTTTGGTCGTCAGAAGATAAGCTGATATGTCCCCTCGGCGTGAGCGAGTGTTTTCCTAGTTATTGGATAGTTGCGATTTCATCCACTTGGGATAGATTTATGTTATCCGTTCGCTTCGACGATCTATTATTTTTATCGGGTTTGTTACGGCAATTATAGATGTCTTTATTCGAAATACAAGCGATTTGGAACGCGAACTTTAGATAAAACTGTTTTCTTAGATTCTTCATTAGATTTTCAATCATTACTTTGACTTCATCCGAATATGGTCATTTTTTCTTTCTACTTAAACGCAATAGTAAGAGTTATTTAATCAAGCTGAAGGCGTAACTGAGAATACGCTAAGATAAAAGAGAAAAAGTAAGAACCATTTTAATATTTCCGGTAAACCTACCTAACCCAAACAGGTCGGGTTTAACCGTCCTTTTTCCCAAAAAGAAATACTATGAATGTAGCCAAGCCCATTTCAATTTATATCTGCGATACGTAGAATACAAAAATGTTCGGCATCTGTATTAAAACACATAATACCTTTTCTTCAACTTCATGCAAGTACAAATGATTTGGAATATTTTGTATGCATCCCAGTGTCGCAAATTAACATATAGAATACTTCCTACAGAAGCCTGAACTGAGATCCTAGTCTTCTCGTATGCTATCATTAGTTAATTCAAAACACACTGATGTCCTATTAACTTTATTTTATTTACTAGGTTAGGAAAAAATAGAAAATAATTAATGGTGCTCCCACACTGCTGTTACAAAATGTTTACTAACGATAGTAAACATATTAGTAAATGTTTTAGTGTTTGAAAATGTTTGTAAATATTTTATAACGAGAGAGCGGGAGCACTATAATAAAATAGAGTACCTACTCTATTTCTAGTATAGTTATTTATTAACCAAATAGCTAAAATCATAAAACACTTTTTGTGAAAATCAATCACTGGTCACAGCTTCATTCTTTAATATCGAGTAGGTAACATGATCAATCGACCTTGTACATCTTGGTGTCAGAGTTTTTATGGACAACCACGACCAAATCCGTGCCTTCCGAAGCATCCATTCATCATTGGGTAATCAGGTAATTCAAGTTTACAATGTCATAACCAAAAAGGTAATCTAACTAGGGCTTGGAAAACAATTAAATAAAGTAGGTTTCCCGTGGGAATCGAACTATCGGTTTAGTTAGGATGCAACTGCGATGAGTAAGTTGAAATACCTATTTATTCACAAATACAAGGAATTTTACCTATGTTGTTTAAACATCTCATTATTCCTGCGTTTATATAAAGTAACTGTTTAGCATTCAGAACATTCTAAACTGTCCTTTTTCACATCGTCAGCGCGTGAAGTAATTAAGGTCCCCTGTGAAAATTAAGCCGTATTTTGGGACCAAACAAAGCACGGGACCAAAGTTTGGCCATTACGCGTCCGGCTGGGTCGACATGAATTCCAAAACAGGCGCTCGACGGAACTATTTTGGAGCGAAAAAAAACAGTTAATATTTTCGCCTCTATATATGGGAAAAGAATGACGGTAAATATATGTACTTATATGTAACTTTTTTACAACGTACTTAAGTCCTAAGGGGAGAATATTTTCTTTCTAGGGAGAAAGGTACACTATGTTCTTTTCATAACTTTGTGTGTGCGAAATTATAAGTAATAATAGTTCAAGAAGTTCAGTAGATCATTTTCTTTTTGTCGGGTCAAAATGGTTCAAAATGACTCGTCAAATTTTGCCAGACCAACAAGTAGCCACGTTCAGGGCTCTATCGTTAGCCGCATAAATATCCGTATGAAGTTTAGTAGATAAAGCGTGGAGAGAAACAAACAAACTAACATTGGCTTTTACGGTACATATTAGTTGAGACAGAATAATAATAAAAGTACAATGAAATTAGTTTTTTCAAATAGGTTACCTTAAGAGCAGCTGTATCTATAGTATTAATTCTATGGTTTGTTGAAACTGTTATTATAAATAGCATAGACGTCTTACTAAAGGGGCGTGTAGTATAAGATATAAATATAAAATAACTTTATTTTAAGATACCTAAGATATATTTAAGACCAACGAAATATATAATTTTGGTTAGTTTATTTTTCAAATTAAATAAAACCACGAAGAAATAATTTTTAAAAATATAATATCTTTTAATATAACAACTATTCAATATAACAAACCTTTGACAAATAGTTACAAAACTTAAGTTAGTTGCTTCTGTCACAAGGTCAGTCGCTCGCTCGCTTCGCTCGTTCGCTCACTGTTGTGGTCACTGTATAACCATAAACTAACCTACTTCGTTTCACAAAGTCGCCTTTTGACACTAGGTAGCTTCTGTAACTAGGCCTGTCGCTCGCTTCCTTAGGTATCTCGCTCACTGTTGTGATCACTATATAACCGTAACCTAACCTACCTTCTGGCAAAAAGTCGCCTTTTGACACTCGTTTACTACTGTCACAAGGTCTGTCGCTCGCTCGCTCATTGCTGTGGTCACTGTATAACCATAACCTAACCTACCTTCTGTTACAAAGTCGCCTTTCGACATTTGGGTCACTTCTGTCAAAAGTTCTGTCGCTCGCTCACTTCGCTTATTTCCTCAGATAAATTTTGTAAATAAAATATAGTATACCTTTTGATCGATATGTTTTATAAATAGTATACTTTTTGAATGGTATATAATTTGGCAAGTATACTTCCCAAGTTGTATAACATGTGATGTGTACGTTAACGTAATATAAAATTGAGTTATGCTTTTCCAATTGAAAATATTATAAATGTTTTAAAAATATTACCAGTAATGATTATGCCAATTCAAGATTATATCATTGTGTTATATTGAAATGAAAATATATATTTTGTTATTCTATCAATCAATACGCACCCTTACTAAAGATAATGCAGTGATTTCTTAGAATTTGTGAACTATGTTTTTTTTAAAACTTAGTCTTATCGCAAAATGTGTTATGAATAACATTAGATAAGAAAATTTTAGTGTTACAAAGTAATATTGGCACGTCCTCTAATCGCCGCAGAGCTGAAAAATGAGAAAATTCAAGTTAAGAGCGGTTATCCCTCTGCTATCGGCGCAAAAAACGTGTACAAGTTAAAAGTGACTACTTGACAAATATGTTCTTTGATGTGGCTTGACCTAAAGGTTGCTCAGAGTAAGGATGCTTTTGGTACTAAGACAAATGTATATTGTACAATAAAAAACTCTTTATTGCAACAAAGGAAAAAATAAAACAAGAACATCCAGCGAGCCAGCGAGCTCCATCATAGACTACATCTGCACTCAATATCAGGTGGGATCGTGGTCAATCGCTGGACATTTCAACATAAAAAACAACACATAGATACTTAAGAATGAGATACAAAAACGCATTTAACGTTAAATGAATTTATTCCTCTATTCTCCAGTCAACTTTAATATAAATTTATTGTACACCTTAGGCAAATAAGATAGGTATAAAACATAAAATGACGTGGTCATATTTTTCTGCCCCATAGGCCATTTGGTAAAACAGATGAACGCTCTTAAATACTGAAAAGCTTCCCTTGGCACCCGACGTTAGAAACTCTCAAAGTTATTCTTCAGGCATATTGTCATTATCGTAAACTAAATTTTTGTAACGGCTCCCGCTTGTGGAAATTTAAGCTTTTTGTACGTGGTTTTCCCTAAAAATCTTTGGAGTTTTATTTGTTGATTTCGATTATTTACCGTTTTTAAGTTCGCTTGTATATTTTTCATACAAAATAATTGAAATCACTAAGTACTAAAGAGCATCAAAGACGCACACGGAAATAAACGTTCCTTTATCAATGGTAAGTACAGATTTACTGTTCATAGACAAAGGGTTATTCTGCCCTAGTCAATTTTGTTTGAGTTTTGATTTTGTAGAGCTGGTAAAATAGGAGCACTTGATTCCTATTCCGAGTGGCTGTCTCTAGAGTGCAAGGCGTATTGGTAGCACTGATAGAAGATAATAAATCTCTATAATTTTGGAAATGACGACGTATGTGAATTTAAAAATAGAATAATTTATGAGTTTATTTTGCACAAATATATAGAGTCCTGAGAATCCAAGTCGCGAGAGGGAGAATCCGTCGCAGTTTCATAAACAAAGGGTTTAACCGTTGAGTGCGGTACGCGGACTCAAGATACCAAAGTTCGGCCTATTTCAGGCTCTGTTTGATTTCAATCTCGGTGAGATGATGTGACCCAATTAGCGAGGCGTATTGCGACTGACATTTGTTCGACGAACCACCAGTTCTCGAATGTGTTTTTTAGATTTTACCCAACAAAAATAGGATTGATATTCGCCTAGCTTTGTGTCTAAGAAATATGAAGAATGCGATTCATGACAATTCCTAAAATATTCATTCTACTTTTAAGCGAGTCGACTCTGGCAATAAAACTGTATCTGTGAGAACCAAATTTCTGTGAGAACAAAAGTTTCATATAGGTACCCGAGCGAGCAGGTGGCTAGGCTTGAAGGCAGAACAGAAGATGGTTTCGGGAGAGATACCTATAGTTTTTTTAACTATAGCCACACCTGTGTACAACAGTGTACATTTTTTTCTGCTTTGGTCGACCTGAGTCCGGAGTCTGTTCGATGACATTCTTGTAAGATTTATTTATGTAGATATTAAAGTTTTTAAAATGTACCCGGCAACCGAGGAGATACATTATAGCAAAGGGGCATAATAAACAAATATATATACCAAACTCACTTTCGCTTGCATAATATTAGTTATTAGAATATAATGTGAAATTCAATAATCGAGATAAAATAGTACTCGTAATACTTCGAAGTCTGCAATTACGACGCCAAACTAGCTGCGTGCGAACATGTCAGCGACCACGCGACATATTGTCTCTTGTCTCGATTTCATAACACGATATTAAAACGATTATTTCATTAGACCATTTTATTTGATCGTACGACATAATATTAAATAGTCTTCCTACAAAAACAAATTTAGACATTAGTTATCAAGACAAAGCTTAAAACCGTGTCTACAGCCTGTTTGACTTTATAGACTTCAGACAAACGTAGTTTTATGGTAGCATTTTTTAGACACTTGTTGGCTGGTGGCTAACTTTTTTGTAGTAAGACTGTACATGTCTTATGTGTGATGGTTCATTTATAGTACATACACATAAAGGAATAATGCGTTAAATCTATACTTCCATATTCATACTTAACTATAATATTATAAATGCGAAAGTCTGTCTGTCTGTTAAGCTTTCATGGAAAAACCGCTGATCGGATTTTGATGACATTTGGTATCAATATAGTTGGAGACCCGGGGTCAAACATAGGCTACTTTTTGACGCAGTCGAAACTGCGTGAAACAGCTAGTTATGAATAAATTGTTCCATTAAAACGTTTTTAAATCGATAGAATATTCGGTATGTTTCAAACATAACACTTACAAGCACTTACCAAATTATTTTGCGTGATTCCGCCATCTTTATGGTAATGCCAACTACTGCCGATCAGAGTACGGTAAAGATAGTGAAGTTTAGCTATTTGTGGAGTTTTAATTATTACTTTATATTTTTAATTCTACTTTTATACCTTCGCCTACTACAAAGTTACCCTAGAATAAAGCAATGCTAAATGCAAAAATAAATTTTGTAAATCCAATAGGTAATTATAAAGGTATTTTATTAGCGAATATTATACTTTTCCTTGTTGACCTTATAAGGTATATTCAATTAATACTTTCATAACCCGATTTTCTCATAATAACGGACCATCTATAACGCCAGTAATAAAAAGAAGACAGTTTCTTATTAATACTAATAACTTATCCGTGTCGAGTCAGCTTGGAAAATAGCGAAATAACAGAAATAACAAAGATGTATCCATACTAATATTATAAATGCGAAAGTCTGTCTGTCCGTCTGTCTGTCTGTCTGTCTGTTATGCTTTCACGGCCAAACCGCTGAACGGATTTTGATGAAATTTGGTATGAATATAGTTGACAACCCGGGGTCAAACATAGGCTACTTTTTGACGCAGGCGGAGCTGCGGGAAACAGCTAGTCTACAATAAATTACATTAGTGTAATGTTAATCATTATGAACTATGTTTATGTAAGAATCAGTATTCAAGACCATTTCAAGACTAATGCAAAGGTTTGCTCATTGGATCTCCACCAGTCGACAGTATGTTATACTTAATGTAATGGTTTTTCACCGCTTTTTAATATAAGAATTATTTATCAAATAAAGAATATACGCAAATGTTATAACGAACGAATTGGCGTATCCATACTTAATATTATAAATGCGAAAGTCTGTCTGTTTGTCTGTCTTTCTGTCTGTCTGTCTGTTACGCTTTCACGGCCAAACCGCTGAACGGATTTTGATTAAATTTGGTAAGAATATAGTCGAAGACCCGGGGTCAAACATAGGCTACTTTTTGACGCAGGCGGAGCAGCGGGAAACAGCTAGTATAGAATAAAGACTGCATTCAAGGTTCTCTAAATTAATAACAACAGAGTTTCTCAAAACACTGACTAGTGAAACCTGCATACAAATTACACGTTATGCTAGTAAATTGGCTAGTAAACTTTTTCATGTAAATGTCTAATTCGTAAACCATTTCGAGGAATAGGCTTAGGGAACAGATTACATTAATCAGATATTTAGATAAGCAAGTATTTTATAAGAAAATCGCAGAAAACCCAATGACTTTCATTTTTTAGCAAGGTTGACGTATGACGTAGCCGGATAACTTCCGGCTATTCACATTTAATTTTTTAGGTTGGCAGCACAGCGTAGTGAATAAATATTTTTTGTTTGGTAGAGCTAAGCGCTTCACGTACTTGTCACCCATGTCAAATGTCATCTCTGTTCAAGTAAACATAACCTAATTACATTCATTCATACATTATAATGAAGAAGCGGTGTCCAATTATTGAAAAATCAGATGTAAACGGATGAAGAGACTGCAGTAAAGTCCAATAAACAGGCCAATATGCAATAGATACGAGAAATGGGATACCTAAATATTTGGCGATTGTAAACAAACAAGAAACCAACTCGCGGCTCGCGGTCCATCTTGACTTTGACATTTGACACTGACATATTTATTTTTTAATACCTTAGTAATTTTTGCTTTCTTGCAGTTCGAAATGGCCATTATAGCTGCGTGACGTCATCACTATAAAATCTTTAAAATTAAATAATAAAATAAATATAATTTTAAGAATTTTTTCGTTTAAATTGTATCTCCGAAATAGTCCGAATATTCTATCAATAAAATATATAATATAAACAATTTATTTTTTAGTTGACTAGCCAATTGATGAAATTAACTTATTTTTTATTTTCAAACTGACTCATAGTGTAACCCGAATTCAAATTTATACATTATGCTAGTTAAACGATGTAATTATACCAGGTGAAGTAAGATATTTACTTGCTAGGGCCATGAGTTTCCCTTCTAGACCCTTTTTATTTTTTAAATAGGTAGGTGGCTCCCATTATAGGTCGCCAATAATGGCAATATGTTCCTAAAGGATAATGGAGAATGACATAAATGGGACTTAGGACCCTTAGTGGAAGACCCTTTAAGGATTTGGGCTTTGATTCGCAATTATGGGAGAACTTTTAACTGTTAACCATTTAATAGGTGTAATTTTATGATTTACAGTTATGGCCGGATAGCTCAGGCAATAAAGAAACTATGTAACAAGAATGTTAGTATTTTTCATTCGATGGTTCAATTTTGTTGTAATATTTTTCTTTCGAACAGGGCTTTTGAACTCTGGGAATATTTTTATACCCTCGTTTGACGACATTTGTGGAATAATAGTAAACATGTCAGCCCACTACTTAGGAGGTCCCGGATTCGATTCCCGGTCAGACAAAGACTAAAAATTATATTTTTCTGACTGACCCGGACCAAGGAAGTTTTCTACTTATACCTAAATACTTGTATCCTTGAGTGTAACATAACACACCCGCACTTACTTTGGTACTCAATCAGTGTGATTTGTCCCTATATTTATTTATAAACATTATGTCCAATTAAATGTTTTTGTATAGCATAAAATGTAAGGTAAAAATACTTTATTGCACCATAGGAAATTACATACAAAGTCTATTGTATTATTTTTTATACAATATCTATTCTATTTTTTCATACATTAAGTAGGCAAACAGGCGTACGGCCCAACTGATGGTAAGTGGTTACCGTAGCCTATGAACGCCTGCAATACCAGAGATGTCACGAGCGCGTTGCCCTTTTTGAAGGTTATAGCCACTAGGTAAAACCATGGCAAGGAGTTCATTTCATAATCGCAGTGTACGAGGGAGGAAATTCCGTTTGAAGCGTACTGTACGCGATAACCTGCGGGATCCAAGGTTTGGAGATGAAATCCCTGACGATGTCGAGAGGTGCGATGGTAAAAAGTGGCTGTTGGCATCATGTCAAACAATTCCTCCTAGCATAACCCATTATACAAGGGGTAGAACACGCATAAGGGGGCCAAGTCTCTCCTGAGACTCAAAAAATACCACTTGTGATCATGGGTATACCGTGCTTTATAAAAATAGTTCTATTTACAATCTGATTGTAAAGGTACATTTTGTCAAAAAAAATATTCAACCCAGTCAAAGCAAGAACCTATGTAAACTTGTACACCCCTTTGTTCTTAATTACTTCAGAAATCGATAAGATCATTGACATTGGCGCGATTCAAATGAGACCCACTAATACCTTGCCGTAGTGAGTAGTCACGAAACCTCTTAACTGACGGGGTAACTGAGATTTTAAACGGTTGATTTCTGGGCTAATACTTGACTAGACAAGTCAAAATTTTGAGTTTTGATTCTTTGGAGGAGCAGTACAATTGATTATACTATTTTTTGTTATTCGGCGGAAAAATAAAAATTTTAACTTGCGCGAATACAATCCAATATCTAAGATTACATCTTGTATTAATTGCATGAAGAAAAATAATTAACTTTTTAATTATACCAAGAATAGTCCCTCAGGATGACAAAATAATATAATTACTTGCTTGAAAAAGTAATAATTTGTTTTTCAATTTATCAATAAGTAATAAAATAAATTTGCTTGTAATTTTTTTATACACTTATAAGTAGGTAAACAGGCGTTCGGCCCACCTGATGGTGAGTGGTTACCGTAGCCTATGAACGCCTGAAACACCGGAGATGTCTCGAGCGCGTTGCCGACCTGTCCGCTATCAGCACAGCGACCCCTGTGAAGTCTGGCGACCCTACTCACCAGCAGGAACACAACACTGCATCACAGTGTTATTTAGTCTTTTGTAGGGTGGAGGTACTTCCCCAGATGGACTACCCCTTACAAAATGTCCTATCTCTCTTAAATGTACATAAAATCAAAATGAATATTAGTACGAACGGATTAATAGCGAAGAGTCCCGACCGTCATCTAGAGAGTCTCTCGCTTTGGCAGTTGGGTCAAGGCACAGATGCAGAAGGCAGTACTTCTGGACACGGCCAGCATAGTGAGGAGATTCCTCTCTCTGGAGCCCTGACCACCGGCAGCTTAGGTCTAACTTCGCTGTCGATGGGTGCCCCTTTTGTATATTTTTAAATATAGTTTTCATTTTTTTTTACAAGTAATATTTAAAAATATATTTAAAACAAAAGAAATACGAATAAAAGAATCTTACTAGTAATCTTTGTGTAGCTCGTTCTAAGAATGACTAGCTACGACGTTCTGTAGCATTGCTACATATGCTACAACGCCGTAGCATTGCTACGACTACTATCGCAATCTATATATATATATATATATATATATATATATATAAATCAATGCCACTTTTCGTTGTAATTTTATAAGTCAAGAACGGGCTCACCTATCCAAACCAAATGTTTAGGCTTTGTTTGGACTATTTAGTAGATGGTTTGTGTGAAGTTTGCACAAAATCGGTCGAGCGGTTCTTCATTTATCACTTTATACGTAGCGAAGCACGTACCGGGCCGCTACTCCATACTTCCATACTAATATTATAAATGCGAAAGTCTGTCTGTCTGTTACGCTTTCACGGCCAAACCGCTGAACGGATTTTGATGAAATTTGGTATGAATATAGTTGAAGACCCGGGGTCAAACATAGGCTACTTTTTGACGCAGGTGGAGCTGCTGCAGACAGCTAGTACTTTATAAATTGTTCATGAATCGGTTAGAAGTATTTTATAGTGTTGTAATGTTCTAATTGTAAGTTTTTTTCTGAATCATACGTAACCATAAATATGATCATAATGTACAAAAATCTGAAGATTTAGAATTGTAACTTAGCCATTTCAACAAATTAAGTCAGAAATTTTTCAATTTTCGCTGGCAATAAATTATAAAAAATTTGACACTGAATGTGTTAAAAGGTTTTGTTTTCAAATTTAAATCTCATAACTCTAGCAGCGCACAAGCTACTTCAGAATTACACGTTAATTCCAGGGCTTGCATCTAAGCATCTGTTGAACTCCCTTTACGCAAAACAGTCAAAACAACTGGCCCTAATTATCATACAAGACTCTCGTGTTGCTTGTACTCTCGTAGGTATTATATTTTATGGCAATATTCATACCAACTGGAGTATTACTTTTCTTCTTACTTTTACTTTTCTTTCAACTTGACTGCCTTTGCGGTCCAGTGGTTAAGGCATTCGCCTTTGACCCAGAAACATACTTTGTTTAGTTGTTTCCAGTTTGGTTAGGACATTGCAGGCTTGAATCACCTGGTTGTCTGATAATAAAGATGATTCCGTTCTCTGGAAGGCACGTTAAGCCGTTGGTCCCGACTGCCATTTAGTGGTCGTTAAAGAAGATCATGGTTCTATTGGTCTGGTTTCCCTATTAAAAAGGCTTACGGGGGTTAGACGGCAGTCGCTTCAATGTAATAACCAGTATTGTTAAATCTAGGACCATAACTAAAGCGTACCCTGGGCTCTGAAGCGTAAGACTCTTTTGTGGGGAACTGTATACGTTTCTACAATAAGCTTCCTGAATCGATCACTAGTTTGCCTAATGGACAATTTAAAGCCCATGTTAAAGATCTACTTTGTAAAAAGGCTTATTATAGTACTGGTGATTTTCTTAATGACAGGAATGTTGAACTTAAGCTTGGTGCAGAGTCCTCAGCAAATTGACATATCATTATATGTTCTGACATTTCTGTTCTTTTGAATTTTTTTTTAATTATTATTTAATTTTTTATTCAATTTATATTAAATTTAAATAATCTGAAATAACCATTGTGCTAAATGTTGACAAACATCTGAATTCGTTCATTTAACTAGGTAATTAAGGAAAGTTTTTTCTTATTTGTAAATTGACGTTTTGAAGAAAATGCTGCAGTGGAGTTTGTGGCGCCGCTTCTTCTCCACTTGCGCTTTGGAAGTGGTGGTAAACTTAATATAAGTAAATTGACGTCAATAAGTGATATTTATATCCTATATTGAAAATAAACAATTTCATTTCATAAGCTGACGACGCAACTAAGAATACACGTTAGAATGAAGAAGGAGTTTCTTCGTCATGTTTTTCTAACTGCGTCCTCCCTCAGCTTACGAGTAAGCTCTAAGTCTTGGTCCTAGATTAGAACCTGTCTGGGTCTATTTTATTAGTCGCTCCATTGTAATTACCAGGCAGTGCCGCCTGACCTACGTAATCACATTAAATTAAACTTGATTAATATGAAACGTTTAATCCATCCATACTATATACTATATAATATTATAAATGCGAAAGTCTGTCTGTCTGTCTGTTACGCTTTTACGGCCAAACCGCTGAACGGAGTTTGATGAAATTTGGTATGAATATAGTTGAAGACCCGGGGTCAAACATAGGCTACTTTTTGACGCAGGTGG
The DNA here is from genome assembly GCA_947363495.1 of Euzophera pinguis. NCBI lineage: Eukaryota > Metazoa > Arthropoda > Insecta > Lepidoptera > Pyralidae > Euzophera > Euzophera pinguis. The sequence goes on along the minus strand of OX376164.1, from coordinate 11,488,926 downwards.
AGCTGCGGAAACAGCTAGTGTAAAATAATTAAGTAATAAACGCTTTAAAAATCGTAATACTCGTAGTTTCAAAGATTTTATTTATAAAATTTTTGTGGAAGTCAAAGTTACATAGTGAGTGGGAAATTGTTTAGAAATGCATACCAAAAATATATGTTCAAGGTTAATATGGTATACTTTTACATATCGCCCTACTTGTGGCATACTTCCATACTAATAATATAAATGCGAAAGTCTGTCTGTCTATCTGTTACGCTTTCACGGCCAAACCGCTGAACAGATTGAAATTTGGTATGAATATAGTTGAAGACCCGGGGCCAAACATAGGCTACTTTTTGGCGCAGGCGGAGCTACGGGAAACAGCTAATAGGTTGGTTATAAAGGTATCAAAAATATATTTTTGTACATGTCTGTATTTAAATACATTTACGTTTGCGAAATTTGTTTTAGTTCTATTGTGCTAAGCTTAATCTGTATAATTTATCTTTTAGTAATAATTCAAAAAGTTAATGAAAAATAATTTACCATTTTAAGTTCACTAGTTTAGCCAAGTTGTCAGAATAGACCACGTCATTTATTTTAGGAAACTAGATACGTGGGCCATTGTACGTAATGATACAACCATGAAGAGAAGGGTTAGACTTTATCCCTCGGGTGTAATCGTTTTAGTCTAACAATTCATTGGAACACGACTGCGGCAGCTTCATAATTATATAATTTAATTGCTACTTTATTTATTTATGTGAGCTTTGTATCGAAATATATTGTATAGCATAAAAGGCAGTGATAATGTAAAATTATTTAACTAGGAGGGACGAGATTGCCTTATCAAAATATTTAAAATAGCAGAATAGTCCCTGATACAAGTTCACTCTGGGGTGTCCCATCTGTAGTTGGAGTTTACCACTATAAAAAATAAAATAAGAATTTTTTTCCCAGGGATGAGATCCAGGGTGGGACGAGACTCAAGTACAGCCACAGAATAAACAAAAAATAGTACTTGTATAGAGTCATTCATTTATCCTGGCATATAAAAGTAGAAGAGAGCTTAGTACTACATTTACATATAAATGGGAAGGCCAAAACCTATTTCAAAACATTTCTTAAAAAATCGAATTTCATCTATATCTGTTTAGATTTTTAGCTACAGGTTAAATTAACATTCAAAAGTTATTGTTACAACATGTTTTATTTGCAACGGAGGTTTATTATTTGCAGAATCCTGCTAAAAATATCCAAAATAATCTCTTGGGTTGGTGACACGTGCTACGGATTTTGTATGTTTTCACATTTTTATCATTCCTCTGTATCCACGAAATTGAGATGAAAAATCACAAAATAAAAGAAAAGATACGAACATAATTAAATGGATACGTTCCTTTGATCTCGTTTATGATACGGAATTAACAGGAAGTAATTTGTTTGGACAAAAAATCTAATAGATCGAGTGTGTAAGATCTCTTTGCAAATATTGATGATAAAAATGTACTGATTGTAAAATATAACTTCTTACGTTGTATGAATTACATGACAAGTCATTCACCTGAAAAGAGTTTATATTTTACATTTTATTGCACACTACAAAACGGTATCTTTGATAATTTATTTATTTATTTATTTAAACTTTATTACAAAGAATGTAAATGGCGGACTTAAAGCCGTGGGCTTTTTCTACCAGTCAACCAACAGGTGGTGTTGAGAGATAAAAGTAAGTGCAAAGATTTGATTGTGATTATAATTACTTAATTATACATTAAAAATAAAAATAAAAAAAAGGAACAAATAAAACATCCAATAATAAATATAATAATAATACATAGACTACATATTTATAACATAAACCTACATACTAACTACTTAAATAAATATAATTATATATTCACTGAAAGCGTGTAAAGATAATGTGCGCGCAGTAAACTAGGAGTGGGCGTTATGTAGCGTAGATCGTTGTGACAACGTTTTGACTGAATGGCAACGCAAACGTTACGAGCGGTTTTCACAACGATCTATTTTTCACAACGGCTTTTCTTCTACCTGTGTACTGCTTTGCCGTCGTTGCCATATCACAGGGCGTTTTGTCGTGTGTGTGTGATGCAGTTCGTGCATTCGCGGAGAAGTTTTCGTTGTCACATAACGAGTCAGCATAAAGGCGTAAACCACGCACAAGGCTTGAATATGATGGTTCATTTTGAATAGATAGAAAATAAATATATATTTTTTAAATTATTTGTTTTTTTATTGTTTACGTTTAGTTATTTGTATCTTTCTAAGTGATGTAATATTAAATAATTAAATATTTTTTTATTTGCGTGTTTAATTTTCGCTTGTATTGTATTTCCTTTTTAGTACTTAATTCCTTATTTTTGTAAGAAAAATGAAAAAAGCTTTTTATTGTTGACGAAAAAATATCAATAATCATAACCATATCCAAGACATGCGCAATATTAAAAAACAGTATTTATACCAATGTTCAATTCCCAAACACGATCCAAACTAAAATAACAGAATTTGTGACCAAAACGACCAAATAACTATCTATTTCAAAACGTCCGGGAAATCGTTGGTAAATAGATCGTTGTAAAATAGATGTTTTGTACAACGTTATGAGGATATCCGCAACGTTTTGTTGCGTTTTCTAGAAAACGCGCAACGACACATAACTACAGTAAACGTTTAAATGACGATAATCGCACTAGATTTTTTACTTTTTTGTACTACTTTCTAACATCTATTCTTTGTGGATCTGAAACTGCGAATAATTTTAAAACTAATTACTCTAATAAGTCTACTATTAGCGAAAACCCTGGTAGGTACGGAACAGATTGACATACAGAACTGTTACAAGTGGAGTTATCTACTAAACACATACAACAGACCGTTCATATATGAAATTCACTACATATGCTATAAGTTGCTGAGGAGTTGAGTATCCAGCAGACTACTGCGCTATATCTTAGACTAGCTGTGCCCGCGGCTTTGCCCGCGTGGAAAATTAATAGAATATATTTTAAAGTAATTTTAAAAAGAATATATTTTAAAGTACTTCTGCGTAAATTATATTTTTAGTTTTATTTTCTTGTGGCAGAATCAATAACACATTTATTTGGATAAAGATTAATATTATTATGTTGATACAACTCTGACAAATAATTTGTAATAATGCATTAATTTCGACCAAATTTGATTATCATAAAAACTGTTATTGTAAGTTAATCTTAAAAGATAGACATATACTGTCGCGGACATTTTTTTAGACAATTTAAAAAGGAATAATTCTTTAATACATATTTTTTGGGTATCTCGAACGGTTTTCGCAGCGCACGCAACGGAAGCCCTCAAAGATGAATAATTTTTCCCGTTTTTTCCACATTTTCGACTGTTTCTTCGCTCCATTCATCACACCATCACATTGCGACTAAACAATGTGATGTTATATAGCCTAAAGCCTTCCTCGAAAAATGATCTATCCAACACAAAAATAATTTTTCAATTCGAACCAGTAGTTCCTGAGATTAGCGCGTTCAAACAAACAAACAAACTCTTCAGCTTTATAATATTAGTATAGATATACAACCAGCATTGCTGTTTTTCAAATTTCATATCAATCGGATCACAAAAAGTTAGTCGAATGCTGTGGCCTATTATTTAATTAACTATCTTCTAATGGTTGAACCGATATTCATAAACTATAGATAAGAACTAACGCAAATAAATTTACTTTAACTTTAGAAAATTGCATCATAATCAAATATTCGAAAGCTTCAATGCCACTGACAAAATAATAGACAATGGCGTTCGTTAAACTTATTACATCTCTTTTTGAGTCGGCGGCTGTTAAAATATTTAAGTAGTTAGATGCGGATATAATACACTAGCTGTTTTCCGCAGCTCCGCCTGCGTCAAAAAGTAGCCTATGTTTGACTCCGGGTCTTGAAATATATGCGTACCAAATTTCATGAAAATCAATTCAGCGGTTTAGTCATGAAAGAGTAACAAACATCCATCCATACTTACAAACTTTCGCGTTTATAATATTAGTAGGATAGGATAGTAGGATCATTATAGAGTATCTTCCTTTTTCTTTTCAGTATCAATTTAAGCACACATTACTTATTGGGGGTTTTCTTGATCAATTTGACAAAGTAAACGAGGGATTTACATAATGAGCAGTCGCAATTTAAGAGGGGATTAGCAAGCTTATCGAAAATTCTCAATACCAGCATATATACGTTAATCTACTAGAGTTGAATGCTAATTTACATCACATAATTTCCACCACCACAAATAATGATGAAAAAAGTGAAAAAAGCGTTTTTGTTAATCTAAGCCCTACCGTAAAAGTTGTTGTCTAATAAAATATATCCTTTTAATTTATCATATAAAAAAAAGTTCTGAATACTGAACGCATTTTACAGATTGTGTTCAAAGAGGGTTAATTGGTATTGAAATCTAATGTAGTGAAAGAGCTTATTAAGAGCAGATGGGGTAATTAATTAATTTTTCGGGAGCTTACACATTAAAATTCTGTTGGTGAATTTTTTTTCAATATCAAAGAAACTATAAACTATATAATAAAGTATCTGGGAATGCACTAAGTTGAGAGGGAAATCTCACGAACAATAAAAAAAAGAAAATTTTTAATTCATTCGTATCGAGTGGATTTTATGGTCAATCGATCCTGTTGTCAGAGTTATTATTATTGACCGAGAGAGCTTACCGAGCGAGCTAAGCGAGTGAGGTCTCTAAATCGAGTTGGGGCAAAAACACATTGTATGTATGTGTGTTTGTACAGCGATAACTCTCTAGCTGTTAGTCAGATTGCGGTAAAATTGAAAATGTGTATAGTAGACATGTATAGAATTTTTAAGTTCATTTGGCATCAAAATCAGTTAAGTAGTTTTTGAGGATCTCGTTAGTCCAGCGCGACCCGCGTATCCGTAGCGAATGCGCGAGTCGAAGGACGGCGTGACGCGACTACTATTGGATTGGGCGCCATTTAGTGGCATTTTCTATCTTGAGTTCCTCCGTGCTTCGGAACGTAATCGTTAATCGTGTTCCTAGATTTGGCAGTACTAGTTATTCCCATGGAGCGACTGCCTTCTGACCTTCGGGATGAACAGAAACATGGTCAGAGGTGGTTTAGTGCCTGACTCTGTCAGATTTTTCAGTATGCCTAAGGGCATCTGACACAGGATTACGATAAATCTCTCCCTGGTGTATGAAACTTTTGGGTTCAGAATATCTTAAATATGGCCCCAGTAAATGATGGGAAGTTTTATTTTTGTTGCTACGTAAACTTTATTGAGTAAAATTTGCGAGGTCTACGTTCGCGGTGAACAATTAGTTATTTATTTATAAGTTAAAATGTTTGATCAGGTTTGTATGGAGGGTCTTTATTGATTCCCCTATTTTTTTGTATTTCTGTTATACATTGGCGCACAAATTTTCAAAAAGACTATTTTATGTACTTACTTATTTCCTAAATCATTCTAGGACAAGGACCCAACATATTTTCCCTCTAGTCAGACATTAGCGAAGATCCCAATTAATCCAAATGAACATCTTCATTAATTCTAACTTTCCCCCCAGTGTCCCTAGCATTTGTCATTTCACATTGTGCCAGTTGATGAGACAAGCGAAGTATTTTACTGGTATTATGCTAGTTATGAGAAATAAAGATCTTTTCGTCTAGTTAAAATGGCTAAAAAATTAGATTTCGCCATTATGTATGTATAAGTGCTGGAGTTTAAGTATTTGCATATTGAATAACCCAGCGAATAAATCGGGTATCAGTTGAGAATTCCATCATAGTTTATTCTCCCAACATTTTCTAACACAAAATAAAATATACAAATCCATACTTAATATTATAAATGCGAAAGTCTGTCTGTCTGTCTGTTACGCTTTCACGGCCAAACAGCTGAACGGATTTTGATGAAATTTAGTATGAATATAGTTAAAGACCAGGGGTCAAACATAGGCTACTTTTTGACGCAGGCGGAGCTACGGGAAACAGCTAGCAACTTCATAATTGACTCTTTGTGACTAGCTGATGATTTCACTGTCAAAATTACAGCTCAATCAATTAACAGACTTCTTTACACTTTCTTTCAAACAAGATTTCTAGCCCAATGTGAACTTTGTCTTTCCGCGGAGGGCCGCAACCCCTAAACAAACTTCTGTTGCCGATTAACGGAACGCAAGATTAAATTCTTTATTTTCTTTATATCACTCCCCTCGCTTTTTATTGCTAAGGACTGTAATTTATTTGAGAAGACATTATTATATTTGATGGCAGTTTTTGACGTTGAAACATTAATGATTTGACAAATTTAGGATATATATCTATACATCCATATGTAGAAATGTTGACCTACATATTGATAATGGATCCATAATAATCTTCTTAGTATTACTTTTTATAAACGTGACAGTTAGTGAGAATGTTTGGGTGGATGGATGTTTCTTTGTTACTTTTTCACGGCTAAACTGCTTAACCAAGTTGAAGACCCGGGGTCAAACATAGAGATTCTTTTTTAATCAACCCTGGTAGGGTCGTAAAAGGGGGGAAAAGTTTATTTATTTCTTTAAACTTTATTTTACATAATAAATTTGTATGCAAAACAGGCAAACTTAATAGTTTGAATGAAAGACACATAAAATTTACTTGTAACAGTAGTGGTAACAGCTAGTCTTTTTTTTTTTTATCTCTTTTTTTTGTGAGGCTTCAGTCACACATTGTGACTATGCCAGCCTCATGGGGAAAGTCAAAGGTGAAGCAAGCTTATCTTTTAGCCATGGCCGCTCTCCAGAAAGCGTAAATGGACTTGACAGCTAGTCTTAAATAAAAGTGAACGCTTTTCGCGGATTTACACCCATGCACTAAAGTCTAGATTTGTAAAATTTGCCAATTTTTTAAGTTGTACAGTTCCATATAGTATTTTAAACAGAAATCAGATTTTATGATGACGAATAATAGCTATGACGATAAAAAATACTTAGCTCCTTCTACTAACTGGTCACTTAAATGCTGAAAATTTGTAAACATTTCTAAAGGCATTATCCTACATCGACGATCTCAATCCAGTGTTGGTTTAGGCCATAGAGTAAACAACATTGTTTGTGCCTAATCTACTTGGCGGAGTTAATCTGATGACACGTTCAGAAAATTATTACACTGTGGTTGCTTTGTTTGAGTTGTTTCTCGTGTTTTCTGAATTAAGCAATTTTGTTGGATGTTTTAAGGGGCTATTTAACAAATCCCTAATAAATACATTTTAACTCGTCAACTTTTGTCTGTGATTTTCGTTTGATTTACTGCGATAGGAACCTATGCATATGTACTTATCTTGGCTGTATCTTCTTCAAAGTAGTTCCTCGTAGATGAGGGTCGTGATCACGTCAATCATAATTGGCATTTAGTTTCTTCCAGGCAGATCTATTCTGAACCTGGTGTTTGGCCTGTCAAATATTGATATTCATAGCTGCAAGGGGAGCATTCTGTACAGCGTATAATATTTAACGTATAAGAACAATGCTTGGCTGTTTAAATAAGGTTGGAAAAAAAAAAAAAAGTTTTTGATAACTACAGAAGAGTAATTTCTTAATTTCTGACTTCGCCGATGTACGAGAGCTATGGTTGCTTTGCTTGATGTTAATAATTAAACGAAATCATCACACGACCGTACCGACGAGAAACGATTTGAGAATCGACATGGCTGGAAAGTAACTTCGTCATGAAACTTGGAGATGCAAAAAATAAAAGTATTTTCAAAAATTCTCGAAAATTCCTGTTATTTCAAAAATCTTACATCTGGCACCTACATCTGAAAACTTAAAACACAATAGATCTCCTGAATACTAAAAAAAAGAAACAAAATTATTTATAGCTCCAAATTTACATGACAGCCACAAAACATTTGTGCAAAAACTTCCGACTCCTATTCATAAATCCTAGGCTTTATAGCCGCAACATTTCCAAAAGCCGAGATGTGTGGGTAATATAAAATTTAAATATAGTAAGCTGTTTAATTCTGCCACCCGGAATGATTTATAATTACAGCCGCCGCCGTTGTGACTACGGTAAATCCGCGGTTTATGAAGACTGCTCGCTTTTACGAATTTCGATATACGAATGTCGGGGTACATAATTTCGTTAAAAACCAAGAAACTTCAAAGTCACATTTAGATAGATGATTGTAAAACAGCATTACTCCAGCCAAGGCTAGCTGAGGCATTTTATATCTTTATTTTTTTCTCTATCCTTTTGTATATTTATGGTAATTACTAGCGGCCCGCCCCGACTTCGCTCAGGCCTATAGCCTTCCTCAATAAATAGGCTATCCGACACTGAAAGATTTTTTCAAATCGGACCAGTAGTTCCTGAAATTAGCGCGTTCAAACAAACTCTTTAGCTTTATAATATTACTCGTAGTATGGATAAAAATAAGTTCAAAAACTAAAACCCAACTAATTGCAAAATCACGCTCTAAAACGTACATTACTAACTACTGAAACAATATATGATATCATTAATAAATTTCGTGATTTTGCAGTTAGTCGGCTTTTAGTTTTTGAAATTATTATTAGTTAATTAGTTTTGGGGTCCGTCATTAAGACACATTCTTTTGTCCACTGCTCATATGGGGAATCGCTTAAAATTTGAATAAACTATACAGCCAAATGACCAACAAAAACCAAGACACATTATTTGGTTCTGCTCGATTTGAAGACTCTATTAATCTTTATTAGCGAATGAAAGCAAGTAAACCCACGAGCAAAAGCTAACTACATATATTTTTTTAATGTATTCTAATTAAGGTATTTTATTAGATAACCCAAACGACAGTAACACATATTTTTTGCCATAACTACTTTGTCCTATAGAGGGCGCTGTTTCAAATTGCACATGACGTCACGTAGTCTCACTTAGCTTTCCAACGATACTCCATTTGTTTCTTTATCACTAGTAGTTTAGAAGAAAATCGGGAACAGATGAATAAAAATACAAACATACAAACCGGTCAAAATCATAACCCTCCTGGTCGCATTGCCATAGTCGGGTAATAAAAATATTGTAATTGTGTGGCAAAAAGCAGCATTTGTTTTATTTAGATAAATCAATTTTCTAATAAATCTATCTTTCTATGAATTTACCGTTTCTGTCGCTTCAGAGATCTTTTCAACAAAATTCGTCTGGTTTTCGGAATTCTTGTTCCACCAGTTGTTGTTTTAAATAGAGGTCATGGCTTCATGGTAAATATATTTTTTGTGTTCGAAACAAATTGCAGATATCTAAAAAAAGGGAGATGTTATCCGTAATTGACGAGCATATCCATACTAATATTATAAATGCGAAAGTCTGTCTGTCTATCACGACCAAACCGCTGAACGGATTTTGATGAAATTTGGTATGAATATAGTTGAAGACCCGGGGTCAAATATATGCTACTTTTTGACGCAGGCGGAGCTGCAACTGCTGAAGCTGGAAACAGCTAGTATAATAAATATATTATGACGAGAGTGAAGAGTCTGGAAGCGAAGCGAAGGAGTAGTGTTAGGAAGTAGAAAGTGGTTATTTGTAGTCCTACCCTACGGAAAATTAACTTCAAAACTACAGGCAGACAAATATAAAGATATCCAGAGGGGTTTTCCGTCAAACCAAAACAATACCTTTCTTTTTAAATCGAGTGTTTAAAAGTCTAGGGGAAACTCCTAACCGCCTCGTTACACGGTAATTGTTACTTACCACATGACACGAGCTCTGAAACTGGGACGTGAAGACCTTTATCGTTTTAAAAGCAATTTCTTTTCTAATAAGCCCATATACCGGTTATTCGTTACCGGTTAGTTCTTGATAATAGGAAAACAATTGTTTTCATTTGTCCACCTAGATATATTTTTTTGTTCATCTTGAAATTCACGTGGTTCTAATTTGCAAGTAAAATACAAAAGTAGACATTACCATACGCAAATTCCTGCAGGCGTAAGTTTCATCTTCGCTTCATCTATGCGTTGTTTCATCAATCTCATCCATTAAGAAAGGAACGTCATTTACGTACCTTTCTCAATGATCGATCTCATCACACACGATCAAAAAATTATGAAATTTGTTAGATAACCGGATTTTATATAATTTTATAAATATTTTTTTCAATAAATCTGCAAAATACAATAAAAAAAAAAATTAATCATCATATCTTCTAACTTATCCTAGACTTGTTTCACTGTTTACTTTATGCGAGTTGTATATAAATGGTCTCTGCCTACCCCTACGGAAAAAAGGCGTGATGGTATGTATGTATGTATATAAATGGTACTACCACCAGCTAATAAAGGATACGTGTAAAACGTCAAACAAAAGGCGGTCGGGCGAACGCCAGCACGCTGGAATAGGCTCGTTAACTTTTCAATTTTCCGACGTAAGCTGAGTAATAGTGATGCGACCCCCACCGCAAGGCTCGCACTCATAGATATGAAAAGAAATAGAGATTACAACAGCGTGTAATTATATAAGCTAGGTCTAGTATACCTGGAATAGGCTCCTTAACTTTTCAATTTTCGGACGTAAGCTGAGTAATAGTGATGCGACTCCTCTGCAAGGCTTGCACTCATAGATTTGTGAATAAAGAGATAACAAAAGCGTGTAATTATTTAAGCTGGGTGTAGTATACCTAGAATAGGCTCGTTAACTTTTCAATTTACCGACGTAAGCTGAGTAATAGTGATGCGACCCCCACCGCGAGGCTTGCACTCCTATGAGTATATATGAAGAAATAAAGATTACAACGCCGTATAATTATTTAAGCTCGATCAGGGAATTATTAATAGTACTAACGTACAGAATAGACAGTCACACCCTCCCACCCGAAACAGATACTGTACCTCACCGCGCAGATTAAGGGTAAAAATCGAGGGCAAAACAATGCAAGGTGACACTTTGGCGCAGGGCTGCGACCGACTATTGACACAGACACGGTAAATAACCAACCGTACGAGTAACTCAAACTGACGCGCGTGCATACGCGACCGAATCGTGGTAGTGGTAATAGGTATCGGGCTTGCCGTTGTTGTATGAAGTGTCCGGGGTGTGGCTAGGTGGATAATACCAGCCGGAGTGTACCGAGAACATCTGAATCATCGACCCTCAGAGGCACGTGACCACTCCACTCACCGCGCATAGCTGATTGGGCTATTTTCGGCCACACGTGCTCCAAAGACAACATATCACAGAGTACCACAGATCTCCTCTCTCTGTTCAAAGATACCATTGTTTATTATGTAGTATTATAATGTAGATAAGGAAACGTCAGAAGAAGATATTATAAATTACATCCATAAGAAAACTCAAGTAAAAGTATCATTGGAAAAAAATAATAATATATGAAGCACCATACTTTGTCTTAAGCTCACCGTCCGTTACTACACTACACGTAAGACGCCGGTCGTAGGTTGTTTCCTAGACTTATCCAGTGCTTTCCACATGGTTAGATATAACTAATACTTAATAGCCCTGTTTCAGTATTGGTACGATAATCAACAGAATCAGATGAGGTGAGCTGGAGTGTTTTCCGAGGCGTATGGGTTGGAGTGCGGTGTAAGGAAGGGCGGCCTGTCTTCTCCGGCACTCTTCAATCTTTACATAAACAATCTGATTGCTGAGCTCAGCAGTAGGTGGGTCGGCTGCACCATTGACAATATTCTTATAATAACATTAGTTACGAAGACGACATGGTGCTGCTGAGCCCATCAATCAGCGGCTTCAGAAAGCTACTGGACACCTGTGAGAAGTACATAGAGCCCCACGGCTTCTGGTAAAATGTTAAAAAAGTGAGATTTTTGTTTTTTAAAACAAATAATAAGGACTACGATTTCCCACCTGTCTTTCTTCACGGCTTACCATTAAAACCACACATGTTTTAAGTACCTGGGGCATTGCGTTAAAGGGAACCTGTCTGATGAAGCAGATATTGAGATGGAGCGCAGGGTTCTGGCTATGCAAACTAATATGCACGCCCGTAGATTTGCACGGTGTAATGTCGAAGTTTAGAAAAGACTTTTTAGGTCATACTGCCAGTCTTTTTACACCTGCAGTCTATGGGTAGAGTGCACACAGAAGACACTAAGAGCCCTGCGAGTACAATATAATAATGTGTTCAGGATCCTGATGGGGCATCGACAATGTTTGCCGAGGCCCGTGTAGGTGATTTTTACACTATCATGCGCCAGCAGGTGGCTTCTATGTGACGCCGGGTCCGGGACAGCCCCAACAGCCTCCTGGCAGGTATCGGAAGTCGCTATTGCTGCCCAATCTTGAGGCATTGGAACCAGACACATGTTGGCTCTAGGCCTGCTCTGGTTAATAAAAAATAATTTCAATTACTAACACTTGTCTTAAGTTTTGTGTTACTAACCAACTCTATGGAATTTTATTCTGAAACAAATATATTATTATTATCTTTATGTAAATTTTTCTCCTCTGAAGAGAGGGTCACAGCTCAGTGCATCTAATGCGGGCGTAATCAGCTAAGCGATAGCTGGAGAAATATTAAATAGAGTAGGTAGCTGAAATACGAGAAGAAGATAAGAACTTTTGGGTGATGCGGCAAGTGTTGAGAATTGTAGCTTTTTGTAGGAGATAAAGTATGTATGCTGGCATGTTTAAAGAATGAATGAATGAATGAACACTTTATTGCACCATTTACAAACAAAAGAAGCACATAGTTAAAACCAATACAACTAAAACAAAAACTAAACTTTGTGAAAGGGCTTTTGGTTTTATTATTTGATCAAATTCAAGGGCAACCTAATTTTGACAAAAAAGTTTCTCTTTTTATTACACCTTCGGAATGACCATAGAAGAAAAAAAATTGAAAAATCATCATGGATTTTTTAATGCCTACCGTTGATAGCGAAAATATATATATTGAATTTATTATGGTGAAATCGTTTTGTTAGATCTGGAGACGATTCGCCCATTCAAAATCTTGCACGCAGTAAGACTCTGAAAAAATTGTAAAGCACCAGTAGGTATAGGTACTTGTTACTTCCATGGGCCGCACTCAACTTTACCCTACTCTTACTACGGCTAGGCTTACATTCCTTTGAAAAACGTTTTGTCTATAGAAATAAATGGTCTATGTTCCTCTATTATTTGCCGCTATAGTTGTTATTAAACTGCCGACGGACATGATGTAGCTATTCTGAGTTACTTGAATTTTTATCGTAACATACTCATTTGAGCTTGAACAAACCAGGGCGGAACGATAAAATTTTTTAAGCGACTACGGTAAACTCGAAAGGAAAGGCCAAAAGTTAGTGTAAGTATGTATGCCTACCGACCAGATGGTCAGATGACCTGCAAAAGGTCGCAGGCAAACGCTGGATGCAGACTGCTGCCAACCGATCATTTTGGAAATCATTGGGGTAGGCCTGTGTCCAGCAGTGGACTGACTGCAGCTGAAATGATGCTGATGATGATGAAGTATGTATGTAAGCATTTTACGTGTGAACACACGTAGGCGCTAGAGTAGAACTACTATAAACGAATGTTTGAATCAATTCCTAATCCGGATAATTGTGCAAATCAAGATCACATTTATTATTTATTTTATAGGGCTCCGTACACGAAAAGTAATACAGGACCCTATTACTAAAACTTCGATGTCCGTCTGTCCATCTGTCACCATTCACTACATTCACATTAGTTTTTAATATTTATAATGTTTTTCTAAAACAGAATAAAATAAATATTTAAGGAGCTCCCATACAACAAACGTGATTATTTTGCGGTTTTTACAGGTACGGAATCCTTCGTGCGCAAGTTCGACTCACACTTGACCGGTTTTTTAGGGTTCCGTAGTAAACACAAGGAACCCTTATAACTTCGTCATGTCTGTCCGTCTGTCTGTCCAACGTTTTTCTCAGAGACTATTAGACCTAGTGAGATAAAATTTGGTATGCCTATACATATTACTCACGCGGAGCGAACTGTGAAATAAAAATATGAAAAATATTTTTTTAGCGTACCTCCCTTACATGGGAAGTAGGGTTTGAAATTATATTTTCCTACTTTCTATTTGTGTGGGGTGTCATTTTATAGGTCTCTAAAAAACATTATGAGTACTCTCAGAGTGTTTTTTGATTAACGGTTTCGTTTATGAGATATTTAGCTATAATGTTGAAAAAAATCAGTGTTGAGTGTCCCCAACCGCTTTTGGGAAAACCGTTGCATTTGGACACCTGAAAAAATTCATGACAGTAGTAAATATAATGAATTTCAAAGGACGGGTAATAATTCATTAATTAAAAAACATGTAAAATTCCAATCCATTGAAATAAGCATCTCAAGTAAGCAGATAGTTTGACATATTTTGGCATTTGACATTTCCGATATCAAGATGGCGCTATTTATGAAACTTGCCGTTAATTCGTTTCAGATTTGTTTTAACATGAAAAGAAAATTAGTAGGTTTTATGACCATGGGACCATTTACACTATTAGCAGGCCCTTCAGGCACCATAGTGTCGGCCCTATGGCATCGAGCGTTTGTGCCACTCGGCGAGTTTGCATTGTTTGCAAAACTTTTTGTGTATTAAACATAGATTAATATACAAAAAGTTTTGTGGAAGTACAATTATTGAGTAGAAAATTTAAAAATTACATATTTTTTATAAATTTTTATGCTTTTTTGACCAAATGTATTTCGCCCGAGGTTCATCCTTGATTGCCCTTTGTCGATTAAGTGGCAATTTGATTAAATCATTATTAAATTTATATTCGTCTTCGTCCAAGCGTATTTTCCAATTGAGTCCTCGGCTTACATTTCCGAAACGCTTTGTACTCTGATTTTTGTGTTGATTACTACAATGGAGCGACTGTTTTATGACCTCCGTAACGCTTTTTACTCGAAAACCCGACCAACAGGAACATGGGTGTCCAAACTGTCAGATTTTTTCAGGCTGCCTGAAGGCTTCTGACGCAGCCTAATGATTGTTATCTATCGACAACACCAACGACTTAACGTGCCTTCTGAAACACGGAGGAGGTTGAGATAGAATATGCTACTAATGGTGACCAATCCAATACGGGTCGAGTCGCGTCTCGTCGTCGTCGTTTGACACGCTAGGTACTCGTACTTCGCATACGCGCGCCGCGCTCGGTTATCGAGCTTCTTGTTATATCTGCTAAAGGACATTATGTAGGTGTGCTTTAAGTTTAAATTCTTTGTTATTGGAACTACTACTATGTAACCCTACATTGCGCGTGGCTTGACACAGCATTTTACCACTTATTTAACACACCACAAAATAATATTTCAGTATAACTAATAGAAAACGACTTCAACGGTTACTATTTAAAACTTCTTCTTTTATTTTTGAACACAAAAATATACATTCACACATAAAAATCCCAGGTCGCCACCGACAACAAAGACCATCTTATTCCTTATTTCTCTGCCAGTGGTCGGGTCGGAAATTCCCGAGGGCAAATTTCATTATCCGCAGCTTTATCAAATAACGCGTGTAATGACCAGCCCACATTGCATTTCCATGCATGCATGCTGAGTATGTTTCGCCGGTTTCGCCGCTGCATTTTTGTACTACATTATTTCGCTATAGTTTTAATTTTCCGTACGTAGAAGTTTTGTTTGTGCAAGATTGGTTATTTTTTTTTAGAATATTGCTACTACTTACTTACACTGTTACTTACCTTAGATGATTTGTGAAGCGAGTGCAGTCTGTCTAGAATTAATGGCCATTATATATATATATATATATATAATATCCACAAAAACAAAGGAAAACCGAAGAAAAATCAAATATCTATTCAAAACTACCATTTACGTGACCTAACTAGAAAAAATTATACAAATACCAATGAAATCAAACAATCATTATTTCAGATTCATTATTCAATTTCATCTTTAAAAAGCTCTAGGACGCAAAGTCTACGATAGTACACGATAGAACTAAGAAAAAGTCAAGAGAATTTCGAGAATCTTCTAAATTAATCATTGGATAATGGAAAAAAAGTGTAACAAAGCAGAAAGACTTACAAATTCGGCCAATAACAATCAAGATAAAAGGGAAACATTTCATAAAGTCACATTAAGGGAATGGCCTCTTTCAGCTAATGATAGAGTCCATTAATTCTTACTCCGAATAACCGACCGCAGATCTCGGTGAATTATATATTTATTTTATGAATTACTTTTCCATTTATATCCCCTTTATGGAATTTCATTTGCAGTTTATCTGGAATTTATTACTTTTTGGTGTCACGTTATTTTATAAATTTTTAAATCGGAAATAAGTATTAGTAAAATTTTGAAATATCTCTTAATTTGGGGTAGTTTAAAACTGAAAATATGGTTTTGTAAAGACTTTAGGAAAAACAAATTCTATCTCTTTTAATTTGTCTGTATCTTGGTTGAGTTATAACCTCCAACTGATAGTATTTAGTATTTGTTATTGTGTTTATATTTATTTATATTATATTATACTTTTTTATATTTATTTTAAGTACATATCTATTCAAATAGTCAAAACAATCAAACAAAGCCAACAGAATGAGACATTTGAATACCATCGAGGTAACGACTGAAAATAATTTCAATATTGCGCTTCGAACTCAAATTTTATATCGCCGTAAACGCGAAGATTGGAAAAGAGGGACCTACAAAATCTTTATGACGGCAGGTAAGACATAAAATCATTGACATATATATTACTGGCGTATGGACGTGGTCAACGGTGCGAACAAATGTCCCGGATTTTGCGGGCCCTAATTGGGCCCGTAGCGCCACACTCTAAAGACGGCGGAGCTGAATGGTAGTGTAATTTTAATTTTGTTCTAGAAGTAATGTACAACAAACATATTTTGTTGTGTAATAAAAGGCATGTGAAAGACCAATAGTAATAAAAAAACAAATTTACTTACTATTGTATGTACATCTTTGTTATAGGCAATATATTTTTTATGTAATTTTCTATGGTTTCTGCGCACTTGAAGGGTTTAACCCACTATACAGGTATAAGTGGTTCCTCCTCCTAATAATAAAGTAATAAATGTACTGATGGCCCATCCAATTGTTGAAATCATTGCATGAAATAGACGCACTAGACGTGGATGGATATTCAGCCTCTTAGCCTGAAATTGGCCTGTTCGAGGAACTCGGCTGTAATACTCGTATTTCAGAAGACATGTGTTCGACGTTTTTGTCATACCTATAGGTACCTTCCTACTTGCTTTCTGATCTTGCGTACGATTTTATATTAAGTTGGGTTCTAAAAATTAAAATTACGATTTTCTTTTACCCTTCATTCATTTCAAGTGGGTTACATGGTATATCGACCCAGTACAGCCTGTGTCTGAGTTTTTCGGAACTGCCTTTCGGCCTCTGACGTGGTTCCTTCAACGACGACCTTTCTACTATGTTTGAATACAAATTGTACCCACTAACTCCGGGTCAACAGACGTTTTAACCATTGGACCAAAGAGGTAGATATAATATTCAGGGACCTCTACGAAGCCACCGACAATGGTTCTCTGAAGTTTCATAACAGCCAGAGTCGACACGAAAAGAAGAAGAATATTCCACTTATCCCATGGGACAAGCGATAATAACACATTGTCTCCTTATAAATACGTATAGATAGCACTACTAGTTTGAAATTTTATCTAATATGTTTTGTTATATATATATATATATATATATATATATTTGTTTATATTTATATACATATATATAATATCTAAGTATTTTTTTTTGTAAATGTGTATGTTTATTTTATTTAACTATTTAAGTTAAATTTAATTTATTTAATAATATACTAGCTATGCCCGCGGCTACGTCCGCGTGGAATTCCGTTTGTGTCACGGAAAAAAGTAGCCTATGTCACTCTCCAGGTTTCCAACTATCTCCACACAAAAAATCACATCAATCCGTTGCTCCGTTTTAACGTGAAAGAAGGACAAACAAACAAACACACTTTCACATTTATAATAATAGTATGGAATAGTATGGATTTCTTACTATACCGCCTTCCTATTTTGGTTTCTATTTTCCCTATCCACCGTAAGGTAGGCTGGAAGAAATTGCAATAAAGTAAGCCCGCCTTTGTACACATTGTTTAAATTAGTATCAAGATATATCATTTTGTGAATGGTACAATAAAGAGTATATCTATCTATCTATCTCCTTAGCTTTCTCGATACTCATCCGCCTCTCGATTCTCAGCCAGACACGCCCCCCAATTTCATGTACTCCTTAATCTTTCGTAGTGTAATAATACTTTTTATTACAGTACGAATTTGTTTCACTACAATTTAATGTCCAGACTTTCTTAACTAATAATAATAACAATAAATAACTCTTTATTGCACCAAATTGTAGAAAGTACATGAATATTATTATTATCTATGGTACAATTTCTTCCAGGCAACCAACAGGTAGGACTTCATGATATGAAACAGGAAGGTAGGCGCAAATTAAAAATTGGAAAAAGTGAAACATAAAACATAAAAGCATAACGTACCTATGCAGCACATACAAAAAATATACCAATGTAAATATATTTGGTGCACATATACGCATGCATTACACAACGTTAATACATACATACTACTAAATACTTGATTAAACTCGTATAAAGTGGTATCGAAGGTAACAGTTGATTGGGTTCGGTCGACTTTGTTATTTCCAGTTTACTGACCGTCTTTACGGGTTCTAGTCACGTGAGTGTTTCACCCAACTGAGGGCAAAGGTCAATATTGAGGCTATAAATTTGGCAATTTTCTATAATTATTATTTCTATGCCCCTTTCATATCCATATTTATATTCTTAGGCTTTTTTCGGGATGCATACTACCTCACTTAAAGACACAAGGTATCTTATAATGTATCTTTCATTCCGAAAAATAGTATCTCTAACAATGTGTATGTGAAATTGCTAGATTTCAGGTATATTGGTTCAGTGTGCATAGGTTGATTGTTGGTTATCAATCAAATAAATGTAAAAACAGACTTTCGATTTTATGATACTTACTTTCTGGGCGCTACAACCTTTATTGGTCTTGGTCTCCTACGCAATCTTTTTCCACTTCGCCCTATCTCTGGCCTCCCGTCTCTAAGATGTCTTTTTGCCTATTCTCTTCAGGTCCTCTTCCAAACAATATTTTCACCGCTTTCTAGGTACTAGAGCTCTAGTGTTATCCATTCTAGTATTAGTTACAAAAGCATTGAGGTAGTAAATTTTCGATTTCGTAATAAAAAAGCAAAATGCCAATGACAAAATATCAAAGCCTACTGGACTGATGCTGAAATTATAAAGATGTTTAGATAAAAGAAAAAAAAAAGATAGGTGACGGTAGCCCGAAATTCCCGCTAGATCGCAGTTTTCAATTTAAAAACAGAGGATAGTGTTTTTCTAAGATTTCCAAGAATTAATATATTTTTTATTTCAAAAACTCTGTCTTTTGAACTATGGATCAAATATAAATTGTTCAAGCTGCTTTAAATTGTAAAGAAATGATTTTGTACTAAAGAGCTTTGCAATATTTTCATAAACCCAATTAATTTGGACGTGGAGTGAAATGGATCAATTAAATTGTTCCAGTTGGTTGCACCCTTTAGTAGCACCACAGGTAGCAGGACGTAATTCTAAACGGGAGTTCATTAGAAATTGCGGAAAATTAAAAAAAAGTCTCTCATTGTAGTATCTGCCATATTTTGGATCAGTCTTTCCACTCCGAGCAACTGAAGTGAGCAAGAAATGATATAGTTTTGATTCTAAATGATAAATATTTTAAGGCTGCCTGTGTGACTAGATGCCCAAACACCGGCACCATGAATGTCTTATAGAACCAGAATCAGAATTTATTGCATATCACAAGTTTAAAAAGATGTTGTAAGTACAAAGTAATTGTAAAACACAGGTGACGCCCTGCAAGGGCACTGCATTAAAAACACATGAGGGCAAAGTTATCGCTTAAATATTAAAATATTAATTGATTCCTGATCCAACTATTATTACAATTAAATATCAAGCAATAAATTAAATTAAATTAATGTTAAACATTAAAAATAAAAATAAATTTAAATTTAAAAATAATCCTATTAGAATATTAACATTAGAATTAAAGAATAAACATTACAATTATGAATAAATAACAAAGTTATATTAGAATTTGTATTTGGTAGTTAAATGTTAAAATTATATATCAGTAATAGAGAAATCAAAGTTTTCGTCGTCAAAACATTCTTTAATGTTGTAATAGCATTTGTTTACTAGAATTTTTTTAATTGTGTTTTAAAAGCGGAAGTTTTTTTATATCTTTTATATAGTTTGGAATGTGGTTGTATATTTTTATTGTCATGTGGCGAGGGTTCGACGAGGCGGTTTATTCTTGTATCTATTGTGATGTTTATTGTCTGTTTGACAATGAAAATGTTTCGTCTACTTGTAACTCTTGAGATTTGCAGAGTCTGACGCCTTTCACATCGACAACACGATAATATAAGAAGATTTAAAAGGATTACGTTTTTTATAATTGTTCTGTTATCAATACTTCTAGGTAATGCATCTACTGATAGATTTTAGTTGTAAAATTTCTATCCAAATAATTTATTTTAACTACTGATAAATATTTCAAAATTAATATTTATTAATAAATATAGAAATATTTATCATTATAAATAATTGACCTCATATTTGATCTACGACAGTTAAATTTTCGATCAGTTCGAAAAGCTTTATCGACGTAAATTAACATCGAAAACGGCTCCGTTGAGAACCATATACACGTCCGAATTAACGCATCAGAATGAATAGTGCTCCAATAAATTAATTAGATTTAAATTTCTAAATGAAACGAGAGGCATTGTTAGCGGAGGAAAACCCTGAACATGTCATGAAGTAGAGCGTTGGAGAGTCGTTTATCAGAGGCTGGTCGAGTAGCGACGCGTAATTAAACGTTACACATCATACACATGGCCTGGGAGAATGGTCAACATTATGGAATATTAGTGTTCGGAGGAAAACCGTGAACGTGTCATGAAGTAGAGCGTTGCAGAGTCGTTTATCAGACGCTGGTCGAGTAGCAACGCGTAATTAAACGTTACACATCGCACACACGACCTGGGACAATGGTCAACATGATGGAATATTAGTGTTCGGAGGAAAATTGTGAACATGTCATGAAGTAGAGCGATGCAGAGTCGTTTATCAGAGGCTGGTCGAGTAGCGATGCATAATAAAACGTTACACATCGTACACACGGCCTGGGAGAATGGTCAACATAATGGAATATTAGTGTTCGGAGGAAAACCCTGAACATGTCATGCCATATTTGTTTGCCAAACTCTCCATCTATGTGTCACAGTCGTTTGCCAAACAAACGGTCTGCTCTAGACAAGTGAAATGAAATGGATAGGAACGAAGTCGCATGAGATGTCGCTTCAAGTGTCAAGAGTCGCGTAGATTGCGATTACCCTGTCTCTACGAACTTCGTACAAACATCAAGCGGAAATTAAAGAGAGTACAGATAGTTAGGCTGTGTATACAGGGTTTATTGAAACCATCAGCCAAATTTTTACAGTTTGTTAAGTACGTGAAAATAGTCCTACCCCAATAAGTAAATCTTAGAAAAACAATTCGATCTCCGATATAAATCCAGTGATCCTGACGAGATTTTGTATTACGTAGGTATTTTATGACAAGTGGTTAAGTTTCATGTAATTTTTCACACTTTGAAAATTTGGCCAATGTTTTAAAATGACTGAGTTATTTTTAAGAAGTATTGGTTTTAGGTAATTTAATAGTAATTCTATAACCACTTCGTTGTACCACTACCACTTGATGGTAGATCTCTCTATGGACATTTTCTAAGGATGGATACTTTATCCATCCATATATATATCCTTTAAATTAATGCTGAAGATTTCATCCGCGATCTTATTACACAGAGGCAGTAATGATATCACTGACCTATTTGGAAACCTACCTGTGCTGTAATTATTTTGTACAGTATTGAGATAAGGTCAATTACATGGCGGAGTGTCAGTGTGCGGTACGGTAACTAAATATTCAGTAAATGAGTACATTATTCTTTATTAAAATTTTAATTTTATTAAGTTGGCTGTTACATAATAGGTATAATAATCTTTTTTTTAAAGAATAGTGTTTATTCATTTAAACTAAATTACAAACTAAAATTAAATTAAAACTAAAAACGTAATAATCTAAAAACTGGTGTCCCTATGGCATGGTTTCAAGAACGTCAGCCGCATTCCCGCGCTGAATAGCAATTGCTATTCTTTGCGCGAGATATGAGCCGGCCCTTCTGTCACCAGCGACTTCGGGCAGTCGTGGGGCCAAAGTTTTATAAAATGATTTCATGCTGGGCCCCAATGGACCGAACGTTTCAAAGCCAAGCGGAGCAAATATGTAATCACTAGATAACGATAGATAGTTGGCTGTTTAATTCCTAACAAATATTTTTGAGATTTTATTAAATCTAGAACACACAGGCGCAAACTAGTATGAGGAGGGTCGAACCTAAATATAGGAAGGGAAGTAAAGAATTGTGGAGACAACCTATCTATATTTCAAATTCATGCGGTTGTCAAATGATATGATAAACGCCAAATCATTTATTTTTCTGTGTGCAATGGAAATTATTAATTACAGCAACATGCCACCTACAACAATTAAACAGGGACGGATTAAATCTAATCCTATCTGTGGAACACACACCACGTCTGATGTTATAATCAAAGCTTAATTAATTTTAAATTGTCATAGACTTAATTACCTTGAAACGTTGCCTGAAACGGCTCAATTGCAGGGCATGAAGTGTCACAGAAATACAGATCTATGAATGAACGTAAAATTTATTCAATTTAATATAAACTAAAATTAAATTAAAACTAAAAACTTAAAAATCTAAAAACTGGTGTCCCTTCGGCATGGTTCCAAGAACGCCAGCCGCATTCCCGCGCTGAATAGCAATTGCTATGACGTAAAATATTATTCATTTTTTATTGAGAAAGACAATAGTATTATAAATAATGATGATTGTATGTTTTAATTAAAATGCAATATAGATACCTACCATCAAATTACACTGAGGCCTCTGTTTTTAGTTGGTATTTTATGACAAGCCTGGCAAGAGGGGGGTAGATTTCACTTGTATTTAAATAACTTACGGAAGAAGAGAAAAAGTAAAAAAAGAAGACGAGATTACTTTTACGATTAAATTTAACAAAATAAAATCCTGCATTTAATTCGGATTAAATAAATCATCCAGGAACACAAAATCCTAGTCTTAGCTCAACTAAGGAAGCTCTGTCGCTATCTAACTATCTATATATCTAGATTTCTCTTAATCTGTACTAGCGTTAAGCTGGATTCAACAGTAGTTCTTGTATTTCAATAGTTCTGTCTCATCTAGTAAAATGATACGATCTGTCTTGGTAGCCGGGCGCGCCGTCTAGACGTTCAAAAGACATCTTCATAGTGTGTTTTGTGATTGAAATTCACTGAGAACTTCGACTACTTTTGCTGTTTGCTCCGGAAATCGATGGCCAGGTAACTTATTTTAAAATGTTTTTTCATAAAATATTCTTTGGAGAGAGTTAAGTTTGAGTTTGTATAAGGATACATTGTTCCATCCTTGAACCTCAATAATGGTCTTGAATCCCTTGGTCAGAATTTCTCTAACAATTGCTTAAGGTCGACACTACTCGGCTACACACAGCACAGCAGTGATCAGATAAGAGTGTGATGCATTAGGAATAAATCACGCAAAATTACACAAAAACAGAAATCTGACAAGAAAATTACATTGTTCTATTCTTGTACCTCAATAAATAGCCCGCAACAACTTGGTCAGAATTTCTCTAACAATTGCTTAACGTCGGCACTACTCGGCACTAGCGCACTGCAGTGAACAGATAAGAGTGTGATGCATTAGCAGCCAGAGTTCACTAAGTAAACAGTCTACTATCTCGCCACGCCCCTGAATGCCCGATTTCCGGCATTTGCTTTTGACCGGCTGATTCATTTGTTGTACACTTTACTTTATATTCCTTATGAACTGGAATAAATTAAATTTAAATTGTATACTTTTCAATGTGCCTTCAAAGTTCATACTTTATTAATCATGTGAGTAGACCTGCGTTTGCCTGCGACGGTAATTTTGAAAATCATTAGGAGAGGCCTATGCCCAGCAGTGGACTGGCTGCGGCTAAAATTATGATGATATGAGTAGAAATTCATGTATATCTTTGAATGTGTTACAGTATTGAACATTATATTAACAAATTTTATATGTTAGTTTATTAGTCATTATATGCAGACTTTTTATATGATAGAGTGACGACATAGTTTAAATTGTTAGAAATGTTTCAAACTTGAAAAAGATAGGGTCACCTAGAACAATTTGGAAGAGGCTTTCACGGCAAAATTCTATTATATCTAATAATACGAGCCTTATAATATTAAACATAACTAGCAATTATAAAAATACACAAAAATAAAGCTCAATAAGTACCACGTAAGTTACATAATACAAATATCTTAACCTTTGTAAGTTTATTTGCTGTCGGTCATTCGAACGTTTAAAATAAATAAATTATCAACGGACTGTGCTTGTACCAAGATATTTTGATGACATCATAATTCTGACACAGTATTCCGAAAACCTATCTAAGCTGAGTTTATCTCACCTTTCGCTGTTTAATATTTTTCATTGACACCTGAAAGGCTTTTACTAGGAACATTAAAGCAAGGAGACGCTTTGTGAATGATCGATGACTAAGATAACTTTGTGTGGGTTAATGCGGCTTTCCTTTGAGTTAAGCAAGTTAGCCTGAGGCTGTTACGGTGTGATATTGTAACTTGTAGTGGAAAAGGGTTCACGTAAACTAAGCTCGGTTCGGTAAATATTGGTAACACCTTCCCTTTCACCCTTGGTTCGTGAAACACGTGTATTGGGTAAACAATAGAAAATATGTTTTCATGTGTTGAAGACTTTGTAGGTTATGATTTAATTCGAGGTTTAATTCGAATAAGAACAGTCAGTAAAAATTATTTATAAGGATTTATTTATTATGATACGTTTAAATACTGTCGTCTGATCTTCTATACTTTTTACAGGGCATTTGAATATCTGATACCTTTAACTTTACTCTAACAAGTATTTATGAGAGTTACAAGAGTGTCTTATGTTTGAGATTTAATAAGAAGTTTGAATAAATAAACCTTTTATAAATAAAATTGTACCGAGATTTCGCAATGTTAATTTTCCAATGTGTATACCTATTACAGTGTGTACATCAAATAAATTAATCTGTTAATAAAATAGAAATAATCATCATAATCTTATTGAAATCTTAAGATTCTTATTGAAATCTTATATCTCCTCTGTGGACATGAATGTTAGTTGTAGACTTGTAGTTTTAAATAATTACGGTAAATTTGCATAACCTGCACAGTTACTCCAATTCACTAAACTAAAGCTACATTATAAACAGCGCTGGAATGTTGGCAGAGTAATGCCAACATCGAGTTGAGATATCTGAATTCATGTTACAAAAGTAGATGATGCAGAAGTGCCAACAAGTAGGTACATTTCTTTCTGAACAGCAAATTAAAAACTAAACTTAAGGGCTAAACTTTTTAAGAAAAAAAAGTAATAATACTTAATATATCTAAACTAAGTCATATTAAACTAGCTGTTTCCCGCGACTCTGCCCGCGTCAAAAGTAGCCTCACTATATCCATACAAAATAGAGGTCCAGAGGTTTAGACTTGAAAGTGTAACAGACAGACAGACGGGCAGATAGACAGATATACTTTCGTATTTATAATATTAATTTCAGGAATTATTATTACTGAAATGAATTAAGTTGCATGCCAATTCTTTATAATTCTCCTTTCGATAAGTAAGTAGTGTAATACAGCTCGGGGGATATTATTTTTAAAACGTCAATGACGAACGACAAGGACGAGGCGAAGTCGAAATTTTAAATAAGTATCTCAACGAATGTTTTGGCTGTAACTAGTGGAAGTACTTTTTTTTCTAACATTTACAACAAAATTGCGAAGTGTAAAATCTTTATTTAGATCCTACTGGATAGCGCTCTATTTTTTAAATCCATAATAAAATTCAATTATGCTTGAATATTCAAAATAAAGCAAAACGACTGTCGTAACCCTTTTCGACCTTTGCAACAACCCTAGAGTTTAAAAGAAATCCTTTTTTAGTGGCTAGCATTAAGTATTGATGGCTGACCACTAAATAATACTAACATTTCAAGCCTCGGTAATAACGGAACTAGAAAATACATACTAAAATATTTTCTGCTGATTCGTTATTTATATCGTCGCGGTACCTGTTTGTTTGAATTAAGAGGTGCAAACTTCCGAGGCCGAGGCCGGATTCCGACGGCATAATTATTTGCACAAAACGTCGCCTAATTGCATACTCTGCCGGGGGCACGACGTGACGGGCCCACTACGCGGCTGTTCTTGGTACAAGTCATAAGTTACATGTAGCCTATGGTGTTGACTTTCAAAGCTACCATGAGAGGCCGGTCCAGAGAGTGTTGGTGAAATGGTCTGCCTCTATACCAATGCTAACTATTTGATTAACAGGGCTTTTGACGTGACAACGTCTAATAACTCGATACTACGGGCTGCATGCACGAAAAAGATGACGTCATTGTTCCGTTACGCTCATTGTCACGTTCCGCAAGCGAGAGCGCGGCACGAACGAGAGAGAGGCATGATCATGTGTATTATACTACTGTAATGTTTGACGTTGTCCCGACTTTACAGACAACCAATTTTTTAATGACCTTTATTCTCTCACTGTTGAGTTAAAGTTCTCGTCCATTCTCTTTTACTGCATATATTTTACAGTACCAATGAATATATTGGAGTTTGAAGGATATAACAATATCTATATATTAGGTGTTAAAAATCCAAGACATACGCTTACTTTTGGGATTGTATAGAATCCGTTAAATAAGGTCACTATATATTAAAAAGTTAACAATACAAAAACGCACTCAAACAAATCCTTATGCTATGAAGATAGCCACAAAGTGACACAATCCTCTTTTATTGATTGCAATTCAATTTAAAATATTACCGCCCTCTCCTACTCCCAGGGCCGGCGTCCCGTTTCACGCTCAACTTTATGGGACATTATGAAACAAAGCTCCAGCGGGACATTGTAGCAAACAGTTTTGCACGATAGTTTTGGCACTTCCATATTTCGTGCAGGTTATGTACGTAAAATGAAGTGTGAGTGAATTAGTTTATACCTGATTTGAATTTCTGTGTAAATGTTTGGTTATGTACGTAGCTTTATTTTTATAAATATGCAAAGAAACCAAGTGTGGTTTTTTATCTTTGGTGTAATGACGTTATGAGTTATGCCCACAATATGGTGTGGGCATTGTTTTGATTGATACATATATTGTTTTTGGCGCAAATGTACTTTGAGATTTATTTCAGGCAAGCTATAACCATATTTTCCGAGAGGTAATAGGGTAGGCTCCTTTATTGGGGCCTACTTCAGGCACCAGCTTCTCCCACATTGCAATGTATTGTTTGTTTTTTTTTAAGCAATGTTGTGTGTTTTTATATCAATTTGTATACAAGCTGTGTAAGAAGAAATAAATAAAGTTAATTATTATTCTTATTATAAACATAAAAAGAATAAATTTGATATAAACCAAATTCTGCTTATTGAAAAGAGATTTAAGACAAACTTAAGACCGAGAGAAGTATTGTTAAAAGCACACTAATGTCTAAAGATATTTGATAAGTAGAGTGGAAATGGCTGTCGGAGTAAAAAAATATAAATACATACATTATATCAACATTTAGAGGCTCAATCAAAAAGTCGGTTATTTTTTGGTATTTCTATTTATTTTCGTCTAAATAAGTACATACATAAATATCTGATATTTCTAATCATCTAAAAATATCAGATATTTTAAAGTAATCTTTTAAAAATGACGAAAAAAGTTTCAGAGTTATTTTAAGCCAGATTTTAGAGGAAGGATAAATGAAAATGGCTTCTTGAAATAAATATTTTTTAGGGCATCCGGGGACGCCTTTCGTCGGACACAAAGACAATAAAGTAAAAAGAAGTATTAAACAAAATATCCTTGCAAAGACACTTGGAGAATATAAAATTTGTCGTTTCTTTGGGAGCATTTAATTTTATAAAGAAAAAAAAAGTTATCTCGTTTGTAGGCGCGGATTGAATGGTGATAAGTAAAATCTTGGAATGAGGACTGATTTAAATATTGTTTGGGATAACTTTAGAAATTTTCCAATAGCGGCTTTTTTGTTTCACTGATTTGCCTCTTTGTTACGAAAATGGTTGAAATAAGTTTGGTCTGCGGACAATTATGTTTAATTTGACGATTTTTCTACGTATAACAATGTAATGACCATCAGGTAAAAAATTGCAAAATATATTATTAACTAACTTTTACCCGCAGCTCCGCCTGCGTCAAACAGACGCCTATGTTTGACCCCGGGTCTTTAATTATATTCATACCAAATTTCATCAAAATCCGTTCAGCGGTTTGGCTGTGAAAGCGTAACAGACAGACAGAAAGACAGACAGACGCGTTTAGTTTTGCATTTATAATATTAGTATGGATATAAAAATACCTTTTTTGAGGAGTTTAGGCTTGACTATGCTGGACAAAAATATAAGTATCGAAATCCGGCGAGGGAATGCTGCCTGTATTTTAGTTGTAATTTATAATTTTGTTTAGTTTAGTTCATATTCCAAGTTTTTTTTTTTTTTGTATCTTAAATATTTACGATCATGTAATCAAGTTTACCTTATTTGATAAATATCCTTATTAAGGTCGACGATTTTTAGGACACCGGTGCCACTTCGCCACAATCTTTAAAAATGTTTTTACACATAGCTCTAGGTACAAAAAAAAATCGAGAAACTGGATTATTATAACCGCTACCATAACAAATAAGAGAAAAACTAGATACTTTTCCGTTTGTTTACCACAACCAATATTCCGCAAGAGTGTCACAACAAAACTTAGTCGCTTTCATTGCAGCTGAAGTAAACACCCCAACTAGTTTCATTTATTGCGTCCTAACAATTAAGTTTTCTCACGTCTCTGGGAATTGAAATGACTTTATTATTTTTCTTAGTGATTGCTTACTACTTACTATGTGAACGAATTTGTGTTGGTAAAAAATCGTTGTCTGTAAAGAGATTGTACCTTTTTTTTTATTTATATAAACTTTATTGTACATAATACAATTGTATAACACAATAGACGAACTTAATGCTAAAAGCATTATCTAACAGTCAACCTTTGGGTTAAATAGACATCGTCATATGGGTTTTAAAAATATTATAGCTATAAATACAAGAAGTTGTAATGATAATAAACTTACTTATGGTACTTACATAATATACTTACATGTTTACGATGAAACAATAATCAAAACGAAATAATAGCAGCAACTAAAATTTACTTAATTTTAAGTTTTAGATTAATCGTGAGTCAGAGAGAAATTTAATTAGTTGAATATTAATGCCCTCAGGATGATGGTGGCAACTGAGCAAAAAAGAAAAAAAATACAGTATCATTACGAGCATGAGAGCTGCACTTTGAAATTGATTGTTATATTTATTTATAACTAGCTGTTTCCCACAGCTCCGCATGTGTCAAAGGTAGCCTATGTTTGACCCCAGGTCTTCAACTATATTCATACCTAATTTCATCAAAATCCGTTCAGCGGTTTGGCCGTAAAAGCGTAGCAGACAGACAGTTAGATATACAGACAGACTTTCGCATTTATAATATTAGTATGGATTAGTATGGATAAAATTACTAAACGTTTAACCAACAAGTTTTTTGACTAAAATATTTTCTTCTTCGTATCTAAATCTTCACATCTGTTGATGTTCTTTCACATCAAAACTCAGTAAATCTAAAAGGGACTAAAAATATATTAGATAAAATAAGTTAAATGTTTGTTATTTTTTATGGATTATAACTAAATACTTATGAATAAGGCAGTTTATCTTCATCCATGTCAAATTTATTTAATCTATACAGGTATTCGAGTACAAAACGTACACAATTAATGCCCCCTAATTCGATTGTTTACCACAACACTGTTCTCATCTCGCTCCTAATCGTAACTTGTTCTTTCTTCAAGTAAACAACAAGACAGAATGAGTTTATTCCGCTTCTTACCCACTTAGGGGCAAAGCAGACCCGCTACTTTAAGCAGAATTTAAAATTTAAAGTTTTTTAAATTAATAGTTTTTTAGTGAATTTCGTCAATAGGTCGTAAGTACGAGTCGCATCAATTAAATAAATTCTTGATGACTTGCCAAAACTTCACAAGATAGAAGGTAATAAAGTTCCCGATTACAAAAAAAAAGACTAAGCCTAATTTATTTTCACACACACTTTCGACACTTAGCAGTATACATATTTTAGTGATAAGCCAGAACTAAAAATGTCCTTTGCTACGATCATTATACAATTCTATCGCTTTTTCTGCAAAATACCCATAACATTTTTATTTTTATTTATTTTATTTCAATTCACAAAACTATACTAGTAGTAGACAAATAAATATTTATAAAATTTCTGATGAGAACGTATAAAATAGGCGGCAGTTTTATATTCTTATGAAGCTTGATAGTCGAGCGCGACCTGTGTATCCGTAGCGGATATGCGTGTCAAGCAACGGCGAGACGCGATCACTATTGGATTGGTCGTAATTTAGTGGCATTTTCTATCTTGAGCTCCTCCGTGCTTCGGAAGACACGTCAACCTGTTGTTTGTTATCGATAGTTATCAGTCGCGAGGCTGTGTCAGATGCCTTTAGGCAGCCTGAAAAATTCTGACAGTGTTGACAACTAACACACCTCGGGTCATGTTCCTGTAGGTCTGGTTTCCCTGTAAAAGGGATTACGGAGATTAGATGGCAGTTGCTCCATTGTAATAACCAGCGCCGCCAAATTTAGGACCATGACTTGTAGCGTACCCTAGGCTCCGAAGCGTAAGCTGACGACGCAACTAGGAATACACGCTAGGATCAAGAAGAGTTTTATATTCTTATGACATCACACACAAATGTTAACTTAATCTTCTACCTAAAGACCATGAACGTCGTAAAAAGTTCGAAATTTTAGGTGTAAATAAATAAGTTATAAACGCGATCAAAAACGTATGAAAAAGTTTGATTTAATGTGAACGTGTAAAGTTTAAAAGTTGTGAATCAAAAAGAAATCGTCAATCGGAAACTTGAAAAATGCATGACAAAATGTATTGTGTGTGCTAAACCCAATCCAACTCGGGCGGTAAATAAGCGAGAGAAAGCAAGAAACTTTCCGTATTTCATCGTGGAATTGAATGCTAGTTTCCTGGATGACAAAAGTTGAGATAAATATTTGGATTAAAATTCTTGTCTATTATTTTCATTGAGTGTTCTTCGGTCAGCAACAAAATGTAATTACATTAGCAGGTTGTCTGTGTGGGAGAGAATGCTTTTGGTACTCATTGCGAACATTTGTATTTTCAATATACTGATGTGTAGCATATTAATAAAATTTGATTAGTGTAAAAGCTGTTATTGTTTATTGATATACATTCATGAATATTTACTGTTATTTTACTGACAGTACAAGCATAATAGTTTTGTATGTAAGCTAAAAACAGACATTCCGACCACTCAAGTCCTCATCGAAATATTGTCATCGTATTTGAGAGATTTTGTTTTTTTTACCTCTATTTATTACGATAGTCTCATTATCTCAAACTTGGAGGAGGTTGTTAAATTTAAGAAGCAGAAGCACTCAGTCATGTTTTAAAAAATGCGGGTATCGTAAAGTTTTATCGTGAAACACTAAGTTTTTTCTATTGCCTGTTAATGTATTGTTCCATGGTAATTTTGTATGGTAGTTCGAAAAATTTATCTCGGTTCTTTTTTATTGAAAGTGGTTCGATCATTATAGTTTCCTCGATCTCGTACTAAAAACACTGTAAAAATTTGCCCAATGATTACAAAAGCCCCTGTTTGTAGACGTTCATTACGGAAGTTCAAAGGTCACCTTAAAGTTTTTAAGAAATAAAATAACTCTTTCTTTCATTATTTAATGAGGGATTAATTTCAGGTACCAATAAGATCATATCATAGCGTGGCGTTCCACGTTCATATATTGCGAAGAGGACGTCGTAACTCTCAGTGATGGATTAGCGCTTTTCCGGCTTTTCAACGGACCCCTAAATTGTCGGACATATCGTCCCACTTGTCTTGTGTAGAAGGATCGTGTGTTATATTACAGGTTGTATTAAAGTTCATTTTTGAAGGAAATATTTTGTTAAGAATTATATTTGCTTGAAGTTTTATCGTTGGGATATGTTTGCAGCTCAAAGGGATACATCGCTTCGCTATTGATTAGTGATTTCAAAATAGTGGACTATTAATGTCTCTCCTTATGAAATACTTTTTTCTGTTCCGATAGCTGTTTAGACGGCTGGTCCTTGGTGTCCAGAAGCTAAAGATTTTATTATAGAGATAGTAAGCGGCTTAAAAGATTGTGACCTGTGAAATGTTTACTACCTGGGTTCGCTATCTAATTCCTGTCTTCTATGAAATTTGAAAGAAAATAAGTACCAAAATTAAAATAAAAGAACAGATAACTTTTACAATATTTATTTGGAAACAGAAGTTGAAAGCTAACACAAAAAATAAGCTTACACAAAAAAACTCAATTAAAAGAAAATGAATTTCTGTTGAGAAAAAAAAATGAATAAATGAAATTAAATTGAGAAAAGAGAATGGTGTGGCGTGTAAATAGCCACTCCAAAGGTGTGCTTGCGCACGGCGTTATGAAAGCGAAAATGGAAACCGCTTAGTACTAACGTGACAATACTGGCACTAACCTGGAGTTACTCGTCTTCCTTCCTTGAGATCTCCTATAGGGCGACAGGCTGAAGAAGCTGCAGCAGGGTTCTCCGGGTGAAGACGTGAGGCAGCCACCACACACGAGCTAGTCTTTGCGTAAGTCCACAATCACTTCACAAGGGGTATTAGCAGAGTCCGAGGACAAACTCCACTTGGCATATAAGGATGCCAGCGAGGTTCCCAATAAGAGATTGAGAAACCATAAACACATTTAACGAATTAAATGCGGGCGCGAAGATCAAAGGTGACCAAAGGATTCGACATGCGGTCGAACCAGCGGTAGGTGCGAAAGGTAAAATGCGAAAGAAATAAAAAAATAGCGGGATAGAAAAGTCAAACAATAATCGAATTTGACACCACTAGCGCCATCTCTTGGAACTCGTCAGAAATCCGACGATAATCCAATAAAGCACCAGCAAAGCACGTAGTAAAAGCGGTTATGATTGACATATGATACTTTTAATTATACAAAATGATAACAAATATGAAAATAGATGGCGTCTGCGCCACCATGCACCCCGCCTTTGAAACGTCGTGAGATGTTTCAAAACAAACGAATTCAAAGATATCAGGACGCAATGCGAAATTACAATAACTAAGCGAATATATGTACTTAAAAATAAGCGACTAAAACTAATGCGATAAGAGAATTAATAATTATATTAATTTTACTGTGTAGGAATAGGATATAATTTCCTAACAGCGCGTTTATAACTACCACCTTGAGTTTTTACTGTCGCCACACGGACGACATTATCTGAGCCTTTAAATACTTGAGTTATAACACCCAGCGGCCAATTCAACGGGGTTGTGTTCTCTTGTTCAAGAAGAACGACAGTCCCAATCTCTATTGGTTTGTCAGGAGTAGCCCACTTCTGTCTGACTTGCAGCGTATGCAAATATTCAAGATGCCATTTTTTCCAAAATGATTGCACCATGTTATCGAGCAAATTTTTGCGATCTAATAGACTCAAGCGTTGATCAGACAAATCAGAAGCAGGTAAGTATTGAAGCGGAGAAGACATCAGAAAATGTGCGGGGGTTAATACCTCAGGAAGCGGATCTGAGGATATTACACTCAAAGGGCGCGAATTCAAAATACATTCGACTTGCGCTAAAACCGTCTGAAGCTCTTCATATGTGAGCAATTGATTACCGATTACTCTATACAAATGCGTTTTCATGCTCTTTATATTTCCTTCCCAGATACCTGCGAACCCTGCTGGTGATCGGGGAGGAATCGTCTTCCATGTAATACGACGCGACAGTAACTCATTAGATAATGCGTTTTTATATTTAGAACTCAGTAAAAAATTATAAAGTTCATCTAACTGAGCCCTAGCACCAATAAAAGTGGTGGCGTTATCAGAATCAATACACGATACAGGACCGCGGCGCGAAATGAAGCGTTTAAATGCGTTCAAAAAACTATTAGATGTAAGATCACTGACTAAATCTATGTATACACCTTTAGTTACTAAACAAATAAAAAGGACAATATATGCCTTTTGTGCGTGTTGACCTCTACGACGCGAGAGCGTTATACGTATAGGACCGGCGTAGTCAACACCAGTGTGCGTGAATGCCTTTGCTTCAGACACTCGATATGCGGGCAAATCAGCCATTATAGGTGATGGGTGCGAAGGATTACATTTAAAACAAGTGTTGCATTTCCGACACTTAGATCTAATAACAGTTCTGGCATCTAATATCCAGTAGCGTTGTCTTATTATAGACATAAGAAGGCCAGGGCCAGCGTGACAGTTGACAACATGAAGATGTTGTATGACTAGATCAACAATGTGATCGCGTTTTGGAAGTAAGACAGGATGTTTGGCTTCAAAAGGAAGCATGGACTTTGAGAGTCTTCCTCCTATGCGTAGAAGGCCTTCATCATCTAAGAAAACTGCCAAATTAAGCAATTTCTTTGAAGGTAACTTCTGAGATCTGAGCAATTTAATATCATCATAGAAATGAACAGATTGAACGGCAAGAATTAGTGCTTTCTCAGCGGCAGCTAATCGTGCAACAGACCTAGGAGAAATTCCACTTTTAGGTTTTGCGAATTTCAAAACGTATGCGATTATACGTATCAACTTTTCCCAACTTGAGATGCGGTTTGCTAGAGTACACAACAAAGGTAACTCAGCATGCGGAGAAGTGACAGTCATCACATTAGCCTTATGTTCAGGCAAGTGATCACAATTAACAGGAGAAAATGGCTGTATTGGCCATTGCTCCGGACTAGTGCGCATCCAAACGGGGCCATTCCACCATAAATCGTGGGTCAAAAGTTGAGAAGGAAGCATACCACGAGAGAGACAATCGCTCGGGTTTATAGCTCCAGCGATATGATAAAAATGTTTAGAATCTAAATTCTCTTGACATTGAGCAACTCTGTTGCCAACGAAAATTGACCAACGATGTGGAGAAGAATGGATCCATGACAAGGCAATTGTAGAATCCGAAAAGGCGAAAATGTCAATTATGGGAAATCGCGCGGTGAGCGTATCTTTTACTGTTTTTATCAATTTTGACATAAGCAAAATGGCGCATAATTCTAAGCGTGCAAGCGTTGTAATTTTAGTAGGCGAAACTTTAGATTTCGCACACAAAATATGTGTTTTAATTATACCGTCAGGAGAGGTGCAATGAGTATAAACTACTGCTCCTAAACCATTTAGGCTTGCGTCACAGAATGCGACGAGACGCAATTCAGACACGATCGTCACTCCGATATGTCGCGGAATTCGCAGGGTGTCAAGCAGATTAATTTCTTGCATTAACGCGTAAAAACGAGCGCGAATGTACTCCGGGGCTGGGTCGTCCCAATCACTTTTACTCAGCCATAGTTCTTTAATAAGCAATTTAGCGTTAAGGATAACGGGCGATACCAGTCCGAGAACATCATAAAATCTAGCAACAACTGAAAGTATATTTCTTTTAGTACATGTGTCGCTAATTGAAGTGGTAGTGTAAAAGAAATTATCCTTACAAGGGTCCCACGAGAGACCCAAAACCTTTGAGATATTACTATTAGAGTCAAACTCAAGTGACTTGCGATGCGAGTCAGGCAGTGACTCAAGAAGCGTTTGCGAGTTACTAGACCATTTTACCAGATCGAAGTCTCCTGCTTTAAAAAGTTTTATTAAATCATGAGCTAAACGCGTGGCAGAATCTTCATCTATTTCGGAATGAACTAAGTCATCCATATAAAGGCATGTTTCAGCTACTCTTGCGGCGTTTGGATAGTCCGAGCTCATATCAGAAGCTAGCTGTCGCACGGTGCGTAAAGCTATGTACGGACTGGACCTGAGACCAAAGGGTTGTCTATTAAAGGCAAAAGTGCGTACTTGTTCAGATTCATGAAATCTGAATAAAATGCGTACATATTTACGGTGTTCAATGGTAATACCTATGCGTAAATAATGTTGTTTAATATCAGCGTTCATGGCGATCGGAAACAATCTAAAGTTCAATAATAATAAAAACAAATCAGCTTGCAAATTTGGGCCGATATGTAACACATCATTAAGTGAGAGTCCCGTGTGTGTCCTAGCACTAGCGTCTAGGACTATACGCGGTAGGGGCTTATCAGAGCGTACCACTGCGTGGTGCGGTATATAATAACCATCAGAAGATAACTGAGACTCATCAACTGGACTGAGATACCCATTATCAATATAATCTTGAATAACTTTATTATAATTATCGCGTACCAGAGGGGTAAGACGTAATTTACGTTCAAGTGAAATAAAGCGGCGATAAGCATTTGCGTAAGAATTACCAAGTTCAGTAGGGTCCCTACAGAACGGTAAAGCTACTGTGTATCTACCTGTGTCATCACGACTTAGTGTAGATGCATAAATATTTTCACATTCCGTTTCTTCGGGTGATAAAAGGCGCTGGTTGGGTACCTGTTTCAATTCCCAAAACTTCTGAATCAAATCATTAAGAGCTAAAGCAGAAAATGTAGTAGTGGCGGTGTCGGGTGAGATGTCCTTACGTGGACAGTCTCCCATAAATACATAGCCAAACGTTGTAAGCAACGCAGGAGGAGCGTAAGGACCGCAATCAACCCTATCTCCCAAGTACCTATATGTAAGGGAAGAGCTGAGCGCCCAAGACCACGTCAATATCTGACGGGACATTCCAATTTAAATCAGCGAGAGGAATATTACCAATATTAAAATCCTGACAGTCAATAAATTGTGACGGTAGTCTATGAGTAATATTTTCAACGACTAATGCGTGAATAGTATATTTTTTATCAGGATATACGCGCGATTCAATGTCAAAATAAACATAGCCAATTATAGGCCTAGCGGTCGAACCAACGCCCTTAACAAATGAATTACTTAAAGGCGTAACCAACAAATTTAATGAACGACAACATTGTATTGTCACGAGATTATTCTGCGAGCCATTATCAATCAAAATCCTGATCAAAGATTTTTTATTAATATCATTTTTAGGATGAGCGTATACTTGAGCGGTTGACAAAAGAATATCACCTCTAAAACTAGGAGAATAAGATTGAGCGTTTGTAGGTATATTCACGTTCGAAGGAACGGTGGCGATATGATGCGGTGGAGCGGTGCGCGAATGCGACATATTATGATTATTATGCGCGAGAGCGGGACAAGAAATAACAGATGCGCATAGAGGCGCAGAGGCGGATGCGGATTGCGGCGGTGCACTAGAGGCGGACGCGGGCAGCGCGTAAGACGCGGGCGCCGACGTCGGCGACGACGTCACGACGGCTTCAGTACCTACAGCAGCCGTACGTGGTTGCGATTGCGAAATATTACTGTCAGTAAAATGTAATAATTTATGATGTTTTTTCTGACAGAAACAAACAGATGTACTTTTACAATCTGGGAGCGAATGTCGTGTACTTAAACAATTGACACAACCGTGTTTTGATTTAATATAATTGAATCGAGTTTTAGCGTCACGCATGTTACGAAATTGTGGACATTCATACAGATGTCTATGATCATTTTTTGCACATAAGGTGCAAGACACACTACCTGTGCGATTATACTGCGAGTAATTAGTACCAGTCATAAATGATTTAAATGTGTGCGAGTTCTGGTCACGAGACTTATTAACAGGTTGTTTGCTCACATATGCCGAGCTGCGAGGGTTCGAGCGTTCTAATATTTTCGCTTGATCTTGAATAAAAGAAATAAGCTGACGCGTGGTAGGTATTTTAATATCTCTAACTGATAGTTCAAATGCTTGAATAGTTTGAACATCCATTTTTCTTAAAGCGCAGTGAAGCATAACAAAGTCTGTTAAGTCAGGTATCCCTAACTCTTTAAGAGCCAATAATGACGCGGAAAATTTACTAATAAAAGTATCAAGTGCGATTGATGAGTGTGAACAATTCTTTAAATCTAAAATATTGTTCAAATAGAATGAGCCTAAGGCGCGTTCATCTTGATATTTCTTAACCAAAGAATCCCACAATATCTGATAGGTTTCTCCTGAAGGTACAATACCTGCGGTGAACTTTAACGCATCATGCGTCAATTTAGAAATTAAGTACTGCACGCGTTGCGAATCAGACAACTTATCATTTAAGTGTACATTAGCCTTAAATGACTGATAAAACACATTCCAGTTCTCAGGGCGTCCATCAAAACTAGGAATCACTAAAGGTTGTAATTTGACTACTGACTTAGCAGAGCCACTTTCACAATATGAACTCGTCTTAACGTTAGCGTTCATATTGTTCCTAATGCGTTTTATACGTAAGTACATGTCTTCGAAAGCGTCTAAACATGCATAATCAGGTGTTGAATCAGGGTTCAACTGCAAATTTAATTTATTAATATCATCAATAATAGACTCGAATTTGTTTCGCCAATCGTCTATCATCTCAGAATCACACATAAATTTTTCATTCGTTCTAGTAGACAAATCATATGAAATTATTTTCTTTGAAGCGTCATATAACCGATTAATGCGTTCGAATAATGTTTCTTTCTTTTTACTTAGTATAGCTAATGTAATTTCGCTATTTCCTGATATTTCCGTCATATTTAAAATTAAGAATGATCTACAATGTAGGTAGGTGATGCGACACGTGGTGCGTAGACGAAAAAATAGTGTAAAATGCACAGCGGAAAATAGCTAATAACCAACAGTAGGTTAAACCAATATAATAACTAATTTTAAGTGTTTACTTATAAAAGTAAGTGAGCGTACTGTATAATCACAGTATTTGATAAATACCCATAGGTAGACAAAGCGGCGCCAATATGGCGGTGATACGTAAATTACTTTATGCGATTTTATAGCGATTTAGAATAAATCCAGAATAAAGAAACCAGAAAATTGGTATTAGAACCAAATAATTATGGTATCCAAAGCTCGTAGGACCACAAATTATGGTGTGGCGGGTAAATAGCCACTCCAAAGGTGTGCTTGCGCACGGCGTTATGAAAGCGAAAATGGAAACCGCTTAGTACTAACGTGACAATACTGGCACTAACCTGGAGTTACTCGTCTTCCTTCCTTGAGATCTCCTATAGGGCGACAGGCTGAAGAAGCTGCAGCAGGGTTCTCCGGGTGAAGACGTGAGGCAGCCACCACACACGAGCTAGTCTTTGCGTAAGTCCACAATCACTTCACAAGGGGTATTAGCAGAGTCCGAGGACAAACTCCACTTGGCATATAAGGATGCCAGCGAGGTTCCCAATAAGAGATTGAGAAACCATAAACACATTTAACGAATTAAATGCGGGCGCGAAGGTCAAAGGTGACCAAAGGATTCGACATGCGGTCGAACCAGCGGTAGGTGCGAAAGGTAAAATGCGAAAGAAATAAAAAAATAGCGGGATAGAAAAGTCAAACAATAATCGAATTTGACACCACTAGCGCCATCTCTTGGAACTCGTCAGAAATCCGACGATAATCCAATAAAGCACCAGCAAAGCACGTAGTAAAAGCGGTTATGATTGACATATGATACTTTTAATTATACAAAATGATAACAAATATGAAAATAGATGGCGTCTGCGCCACCAGAGAATTAGGGGCGCAGGAGATCGATTGGCCAATATTTAGATCCCTTCTTTAAAGTTTTAAATTAAAAAAAAATAAGATAAAAGGTTAATAAAATAAAAAATGTAGAAAGCGCAGGCACTGGCTGACCGATAATGCTGCCTTCGGCTGTGTGGTTACCTCAGTTAAAGCAAAAATGTCTATCGCAGATTAAAACGGTAGTATAAGCAGTGTCCTCTTGTTTCAATAAAAGAAATGTGGTATGCACTCCTGACACCTCGGGAAGCTGGTAGAACTCCCAGTGTTCAGCGGAGGGAAACTTCAAGTGTTCTTTTTAACCCTGAAGTAGGAATAACAAAATAACTTTCAAAAGACTGCTTATGAAACAATGGTTTACTATAGGGCGGGGCTCTGGAAATTTCTAGGTTTTATTCCTGTTCAAAATCCCTTTCAATATATGTATAATTTTGTTATAATGGAGTATGTTTATTCTTAAATTTAGGGCTGAATCTTGTTTGGTTGTAATTATAAAAAGAAAGTCATAATCTACTTAATTTTGTAAAAAAAAACGATTTTGTATGAAATATTTCAATTTGAATTTATATATTCTACGCTTATTTATGTGTACCAATAGTGAGAAATCATTTTAAGACCGAAATTAGATAAAATTTTAATAAAAGACACATGTGAATAAAATACACATTCTACCCACTTTGTAAATTATAAATTTGTCACAAAACCCCCAATTTAACCAGAAAGTTATTAGACCAAATGAAAGAATTAATCGGTTATTTAGCTCAATAAGACAATAATTAAAATAAAATAAATTACCTTTTCAG
This sequence comes from Euzophera pinguis, assembly GCA_947363495.1. NCBI lineage: Eukaryota > Metazoa > Arthropoda > Insecta > Lepidoptera > Pyralidae > Euzophera > Euzophera pinguis. The sequence goes on along the minus strand of OX376164.1, from coordinate 11,448,080 downwards.
GGTTCTTTATGTATATCCAAGAAAACACTTTTGTCATAAAATGACGTACGACAACCACGTCGGCGAAAATATTTGTTACGACGGTTGCACTATTAAACTCCAAAATAACAGTATTAAATGCGATTTAAATCTTTAAATTATAAAAATAGCGAGTAAATATCGACCCGCTCCAAAAATCATCTGATTTCGTCTGCCGGTGGCGGCAAGTGTGCTAGCTGTCAGTTCAGTCGTAGTGATGGGGACATCGGGAGTCGACATTTGCTCGAATCGACTCGATGAACTATCTATCGACTTCGTGCCGAACCGTGTGAAAACAACAGGCATTTAGTATCGATTTTCGAAATCCGCCGGCGAATCATTCGACAATTAAACCAACTCGCACGGATTCAATGAGCGATTAAAGAAACACGGAACAAGTAAGGAATGATTCGATTATCGTTTACCGGCTCGTGGAGTTATTCGCACGGCCAGACCATACTAGTCGAAATCAAAAATTACCACCCGCGTACATTTCAAAAATACAGAATGTTGCTTCCACGAACGCAATCGATATATCTCACGGAGGAGTCAATTCTCTTATTTTAAATAGGTACCTAGTGCACAATTGAATCGCAATTGGATCGCAATGACTTGACTTTGACGCTTCTGATATTCCGTTACTCATTTTATTTACATTTCCCTACTAATATCATTAAAATACGCTCCAGTCGCAAATGAATAGAGATTCAAAACTGTTTAAGCAGAATACCACTATTGAGTAGGTATATCTAAAAAATTGCAACACAATTGAGTCGCGATTGAATATCAGTTGCGTGGCCTTTCAAAGTTCATTAGCGGAATCGATCACCTACTCAACAATCGAGCAATTAGGCAGTTAATCGACTTAATATTTATGGCATAGCAAAAATGGCATTACACCTGACTGTCTCTCAGTGTGGTGTTATGAGGACCTTTGAGCCGGGTAGAATCAGCATTATAATAGGCATGACGAATATTTTTCGATTTTATGTTTAAATTTAAGACTCACTTTAATTGGCACACTGGTAAAACGTTGTTTCTCAACTCACATTCATTTTGGACGACACCAAACGCTCCATACTAATTGATACCTAGCGGTGACGTCACGCCTAGATAAATTACAAGGGTGAAACTAAATTTTGTTCGACAACTACCATAAATATTGCGTTTATGTAATTAATTTTTATGTGATCATCAATTAAAATATATTTTCTAATATTGTTTTATTATCAAAATGGACTTTCCCATTGATTCTTAAATTGTGATAAAAAATCTCCTGTGTAAAAATTCAAAATTTAACAACGAATTTAAATACATGTATGCTATCATGAAATATTATTACATTTTCAATTTTTAAACCTATTGTCTATCGTCATCCCAATTGAATGTACGTGAACATTTTAAGGGCAATGTTGTTATGTGAATAAATATATTTTTAACTTTTTTTTAGGTGTGAATTTGTAATAAATTTAACTGGTAATAACATATTATACACACACACACATTAAACACAACATACCTATATTATGATGTATGAAAAAGTAGAGCTGATTCGATGTAAAGTTTGTTGTTCATTATATGTCATGTACATATGTATGTATGAAAAATTTGCTATACTAAATAATATATAGAATACCTAAGGATACCTATCACATTTTTAGTATTTTAGTAATATTACTAGTGTTGTAATAAGTATATAATCTGTAATATTAAAGCTTGATTTCCGCTGTCAAACTGCGCAGAGCTGCGTAATCAAAAGGAATTGCTCGATTCAGTAACAAAATTAGCCGAACTTGCGACTGACGGAGGTCAAAGCGAACTTTGTTTCACATCTATAAATTAGCGTTATTGTTAAAAATTTAATCAGACTCAGGTCCAAAGTTTCCTAAAAGGCGTAAATGAAATTACGTACCCGCTTATCTTTTAAAACTTTTCCTTTTGGAGGGAATTTAATATTACCCTCAGAAGTTGCTATCTTAAAGACAGGCTGATGGGGTTAGGTGTGAATTTGTTTAAAATCAGGAACGATTAATTAACTATTTCAAAATTTTTGGATTAAGACTAAATGATTGGTACGCAAAATTTGTATAAGTATGACATTGTATTGTGTGTTGTTCTCTGATATTAAAAACTATCCTCAAAAGAGATCTTCATGTTCAGTTTTCATTAACGTGTTACTTAGAAAGGTCTAATCAAAGATAATCTTTGTTTTACGACAAAAAATACATAATTTTATTTAATTATACGACATATTAAGCACATATAATAGGTATTAAAATAATTTTAAATAAGGAATACCTATAAACTTAGGTTTTTTTTTGTTTTTATATAGGCAACACGCAATTAGGAATTTCCCTTTCATTCTGGTATTCTGTTACTCATCATTTTTTTACCAAAGTTTCTCGCCTGCCTCACTTTTGTTGGCATGTTCTTATTTTCAAACACCTAATTCAAAAGATTGCTGTTTTTTTCGGGTTGAAAACAACAAATCCACGTTTCGTCTTCTGTGACAATGTCATAAACAGTCCAAATCTAAGGACAACAAAGTTTCTGAACTTTTAATTTTTCGTATAAAATTTTCTGAATTTGGCTCGTACTATTAATCCCCAATAGTCCTCGAATTGTCTCATAGGTAATTCGCGGGTTTTCTTCAATTACCCGCTTAACAGTAGCCACATTATTTTCGTTGACGGCAGTTGAAGGCCGCCCTTCACGAAATTCGTCATGTAAAGAAACCCGACCTCTCAAATTCGGCAAACCATCGCCTCACGGTGCTCAAACAAGGTGCTTCTATCCCAAAAGCATTTTGAAGACGAGCGGCACAGTCTTGCGAAGAGAGAGAACTTTTAAAGTCATAAAAAATCATCGCTCATAAATCTATTCAACTTAATTACATTTTCGTTGCGTACTTAATACTTTGATGTGTGATAAAAAACAATTGACAAATGATTTCCCAATTTTTTTTATTACTAAGAATGTTGCAAGTCATTTCAAAAAATATAACATTCGAAATTCAAATAGTTCCTATTAGCAAGAAGTGCAAAACTTTTACTGTGCGCCATGTATCATTCAAATACGTTTAAGTTGCAAATAAATTGTGTTAGCAGAATACCAATACTGAGCATATAAATGCATCGTAATTGAGTCGTAATTGAATATCAGTTGCATGGTCTTTTTAAGTAAGGGTAAGTATACAATCCAATTGTTTCGCGATGATTTTACAGTTTCACTATTTTGTTTTACTTAGAGGCTAATACAAAATACATTTTTATCATTTTGAAGACATACAGAATATAATAGATAACCTTTGCGTAACCACATATATTTTCTTTCCACTTTTAAAGTATCGCGAAATGTCGAGCACAGCTAATGTAAAAACAAATGAGTACCTACAACAAGTTCTTTCTTTTTATCCAGGCAACACACAACATTAAGGCATTTCCCTTTCATAAACATATTACATAGAGTCTTGTAGGAAAGGCGTGCGGAAACGTCCAGTTTCCGGCCCCGGCCGGTCGCCGCGCTACATTTCACATCAAATGTTTCGCGATGATTTTACCGTTTCGCTATTTGTTATATTTTACCAGTTTGTATCTTGTATATTACGATATCCATTATATATTATGGTATCAGAGCGCCGAGCCCGCTAAACAGATTACATATTTGTGCTATTTGGTGTAGGGACGTTTGGAACTTGGGGGCCCCTGGCCCGTAGACAAAGTCAACGACATTCGTGTTCGCTATCTTTCGGAATTAGTATGAAAATCGACCACGTGATTTTAGCGCGGCTAATGTCAATCCCATACATTTTTTGTTTTCGAATGTCGATAACGTTTTCAAATTGTGACTTTGTCTACGGGCCCTGACGTGAGAGATCCATAACCATACTTCCATACTAATACTAGTGGCTCTGTGAGCTGTAGACCTCGCGAGCTTATAGAGATTGCAGATCGAAGGAACTTTTCACACCATATGTTTTTCATTGAATATTAAAATCTTTTATAAAATTTAAATTTGTTACATAGTTCCCAAGAAAACAAATAAGTATACTTGTGCTTTTAAAAAACTTTAAAAATAAACTTCAAGATATCGGTCGCAAAATAAAAATAAATACATTGAACTAAAAAGAGAACACCTTCCGGTGAGATTCGAACTCTAGACGCTTAAGTTGATCAGATCTCTATACAAATAAACTGGACTATTCATCTTTTGACAATACTGGTGAAAATATACGTCTATTGTATGTCATAATAGAAAATAAAATTCCTTTGTTATTTCGTTATCACTACAAGCACAAAATGGTCGTAAGACCAATACAATCCAAAGACGCTTAGGCCAATTGTGCCAACTCCGTCATTTTCAAAAATTTACAAAAATTGGCTCGACTATCGATTTTCATATGTTTATCGAATCTGCTCCCAAAATTTTACGGGAATCGGTTAAGAAATGCGACCTCTAGAGGAGACACACAACACATACCAAAGCACTTTTGGCCTTATCTTATTAAGCATTCAATAAAATCTTGTCAGAAACAGGAGAGAGATAGAAAAGAAGGCAGGTACATTAAAACTCTGTTCTAAGTATGAAACCGGTTAGCCAAATTTCAAGTCAAGCCTCTATATTTTTTAATATTATTTTGAACATCATGGACGGAAATGAATTTAAATTATTAATATTTAATTATAATAATTTAAATTATTATATTATATTAATTTAAATTATAAATAATAATAATTATTATTATATAAAGGTAATTGAAAAATCTAAAAAAAATCGCCATTTTTTTTTTATATACCCAGTGTCTCTCTCACAGTAAATACGAAGCTAACAAAACCTCTCAATCTAAAATCCATCGAGCTGTTCGGGCTGCAGAGCGAGCCAAACAATAATACATATGTTAGCGACGCTTATTTATTTTAATGTTTTATGACTAATCCAATATATTTTAGCGGCAGGTAAAGTGGCAGAACAGGTATATCACCACTACCCCCTCCTATTTGATGGGTATTTAATGGTAGTATCAATATAACTCTTGCTTTTTTCGCTTCGCTTGGCTTTGAGATGGAACAATGGGAACGTCATGCAGTGCAGACGTGTAAAGTAAAATGTTCAGTAAAATTAACTGAGGCGAAGGCCAAGACTAGTTTTTTTTTTATAGTTTATCGTTAATTGGTTAAGTTAAATTTGATATTTATTGTGCAAATGTAAATTGGGTTAATGTGTACAAAAGTGCCACCTAATTATTAACTGTAACCTAAGAACCTGGTGTGTAACCTAAGAATTAACTGTAGTTAATATTAATTAATTGTAGTTAAAATTAATTTATTAGTGTTTTTGAGAATTAGCAAGCCGTAATTACGGAAGAATACCAACATAATGTTGAGGTATATTGTGAAGCGCGTGGTGTGGGCGCTTGACCTTGCTAAACACCTAAAATATGTATAAACATGTACGTTAAAGTTGACCATATTGTGGTATTTCTCTCACATACATACATACCTATCTACATACATACTCTCGAAAAACATAAACGTCCTTCTGGCGTAGTCGGGTAAAAAGGCGTCTAGGTAGACCAAGGCAAAGCTACATAAAGAAATTAATGAACTAGCAAATGACAGAAAATAATAGAAAAAGCTCCACCGAGGAGCCTATCTCTTAAATGTATGATTATTATTTTACGCTCATATAATATGGAACACTACTTATGTATTAAAAGGTTTCGAATTCATAAATCTATAAATTAAAAATGGCAATTAAGGGGACTAATGAAGCGTAATAATGAGTCTGCCTCTTGAACCAGACTGATTTTTTCGTCCAATTATTTTTTGGAAATAATTAATTTTGTGTGTGTTTTTTATACTTATTGCTAGACAAAATGTTTAAATGATTAAAATAGAGAATGAAGGAAAAATAGTGGCATAACAATACTTACATAATAAGTTGTAAATGTGTGAGTTTGTTTGTAGAAGATAATCCTGGGAACTACGAAACTGTATTAAAAAAAATGCATGGATTGCATACAGAGGACTGGTAGAAAACGCCACTTAGCCAATTTCGTATAAAAATAACTATTTAATTAGGTATATTGTTTATGTTTATGCAAGTAAATATCTACCATGGATGGCGGCATAAGCATACAAGTTTTTTTTATAAATATACATACATTAACAAACAAGAGAATAGAATAGAATAGAATATTTTTTTATTTGCATAAAATATGGTTACAGGGATGTTACATGTAACAGTTTAATTTGAATCTACATATTTAACCATACATTGCATGCAAAATAATATAATTATTGATGTCAAAATTTTTGAATTATTGAAAAATTATAATTACAATTATAATGTCAATAAAAGAATCAATCACATAAGTTATTTGTCATTTATCCTATTTAGAAATTCAGTCACTGAGTAGAAGCATTTATTCTTAAGCCAATCTTTTAAACACGTATAGAATTCATCATCTGGAAGTGTTTTCATTGCTTCAGGTAGCGCATTAAATACCTTTAATAACATATAAACAAATGAAAACAGATTGTTTTCATGCACCCTTGACAAAGCCACATCGTTTGTCAGTAAAAAAATGTTTTGTACAATGGGCTACATATCAAGCGTAACAATTGCATATTAAACACGACATTATTGCGCTGATTTTAAGAGTTTTCTGTACAAAGGTGACGCTTGTTGTGCGGTCCACTGCTTTTGTTTTAAAAAGTTACGCACCATCAATCAATTTGGTTCATTTGAAACTTTCTATCCCAAAATGAATTCAGTCGTGTATCGAAACAGGCGTGTGTTCATCAATATTATTTACCCTTTTCTCTTTAGACTTCAGAGTATTGAAAAAACTGAGAAATTCTTATTTCGAACTAACATTATGTAACGTTTTTCAATCATCATTCTAGCGTGTGTCCATACCAAAGTCACAGAATAGAATTCTTTTTATTTACTTTGTGCCATAGTCATACTAAGTTTGACGATACTAGCTGTTATAATAGAGCGAATTCCATCAGTTTCCCTGTATTATGGGACGGTGCCATAATACACGAAAACTGATTAAATATGATCATGAATGTTAGTGTAACTAGGCGGCCTAATACATATAGGTATTTTCAACACATTTGCTCGTAAACTGACTTTTATTTCATTTTACTTAGGCTTTTAATGAGGTTCGTAAACAGCACGTGGTTAATATTATAATCGCACTAGATAAGTAATAGTTTCCATGGTTAACATTTTTTAAATTTAGGTACTCCAAGATAATTTTAAGTACTAAACCAATTCACAATTTTTGCGAATGTTACGAACTATTTTAGCTTCCAAATGATAAATCAAAACTAAAATAGCATTTCATGTATATTTTACTAAACATTAGTATAATTTACCTATCTATATAATATGCCTGATTTTTAGGGTTGCTTTAAGGCATTGCCAGGGGTCCTACCCCATTTCTTATAAAATCTGCACATATACACAGAAATCTTATTTTTATTTCCCTGCCAATACGCCCTATACGAAACCAATTAAGAACAAACACCAATAAAGTTACAACAGTATTAAATTCTTGAACGTTAAAAATCACAGTTACGAATTCCGTCGGAGAATTACGGTCCCTTCAGTAAGGTCCCCTGGGGCACCCTAGGGTGTGCTTTTATTAAAGAAGGGTTCCGTACTTATTAAAAGTGAAAATGCAGGGCAAGACCAAACGCCTTCAGGCATATCCCTATTGCGATCACCAGATGCTACTTACTGTGTTATAAATTTTAACATTGTTTTAGCTGTAAATAAATGTAATCTAAAAATATAAGGAGCTCGATAGTCGAGCGCGACGCGCGTATCCTTAGCGAATGCGCGTGTCAAGCGACGACGAGATGCGATCACTATAGGATTGGTCGCCATTTAGTGGCATTTTCTATTTTTAGCTCCTCCATTCTTCGGAAGGCACGTTGAGACGTTGGTCCTGGTTGTTTTCGATAGATAGCAGTCGTGAGGCTGTGTCAGATGTCGTTCGGCAGCCTGAAAAATTCTTACAGTGTTGGCCATTAACACACCGCGGGTCATGTTTCTGTTGGTCTGGTTTCCCTGTAAAAAGGGTTACGGAGGTCAGACGGCAGTCGCTTCATTGTAAAAACCAGTGCCGTCAAATCTAGGACCATGGCTCACAACGTGCCCCTAGGTTTTAAAGCATAATCTGACGTCGCAACTAGAAATATATGCTAGGATGAAGAAGAAATGTAATCTAAAATATATAATTTATAAAAGAAAGAAGCTTTTTACACGATTGACCAAAAAAGATGAGTCATGTTTTCAGAATTCATGTTTCTATTGTTATTGCATTTATATGCGATTCTTTATTCCACCAGAAGTCTTGAAAGGCTTATCTATAGACGTATTAATTAGGTGTCTTAAGATTACTTGCTTCCTTCCAAAGAACAAACGTTACATAGGTAACGTCAATAAAAAACAAAATGGCTGAAATACGCAATAATTGGCAGACCGAAAAAGAAAATCTTTGATCAATCTACTCTAGAGATCAATCTACTAATATCAGTTAAAATTTGATACATAGGATAGGGTTGTTTCAAAAACACTAAACAAAACAATCAATTGCTTGATAATAAAACAATACTTACATTTCAAAGCAACATTACGACTTCAGCCGAATCTCTTTACGCACCCTCTTAAAATGAATAATTCAAAATCCTGTAAAGAACTCCTTAACATTCAGGCTAGACACTCATATAAATTAATGCCGTCTTTTCTTGACAATAAAAACAACGCGAGGAAATTTATTTGTTTTATAAGAAAAAAAACTAGTAACCAGCCCTACTTTTTAAATGCCTCATACGTCGAATAAAAATTGATCGATATCGAACTACAATAATTATTCGGTATGGAACAGAACAAAAAGTATTTGACTCGCCGATTTTGCGTAAATTACACTTTTAAAGCGACTTCAAAAAAGGAGGAAGGTCTATGTCCGTGTATATGTATTTTTCAAAATAGCACTCCAGGTTCAGTCTCTTTCTATAAGCATCTGCGAAAGTTTTGTAAGTTTTGGTTTTGTAAAGTTGATGTTAATATTTCGATTACCTCTTTGAAGTCGGCTTAAAATTGAGCCTTTTTTTATGCACTATCAGGGTTCCAGCTCAACGAAGCGGTTTATCGCAATGATGTTGAGTGAGGGTACAGCTTTGTCAGTCTTTAAAAGCTTTTCAACTCATATACTTATGTATCGACGTAAAAAAGTAACTCATTTGGCAGAGATAGTGGAATGCAGTTCGATGAATTGATTCAAGTATAATAAGACAGGAATTTTTATCGTATGTCCTCATTTAAAACAGTTTTTTTTTTTCTTAATAATTTAAGTACTTTATTGAACTCAAAATTTATTATTTATTAATTTATATTACACATATGAAAAAACACAGAAATATTATACAATAAATTTCAACCAGTAAATAATGATATAGCGCTCAAAAAAATTTCTACCAGTAGACCCGTGAGTTCATTTTATCCTGCAAAAGGTCATGTTTTACTTTCTGAATCATCTAATATGCTTCATGAAATACTATGTAAAATCATAATGGTAAAAATTAGTGAAAATTAAAATCACAAAAAGAGACAAACAGCAATATCTCAACTTTATATAAGATAATGCTTGCGTGCATAAAATTACGATGCGTGTGTATTCCAAGTTTCTGAATGTCCAGTCCAGGGCAAGATTCCAAGGAAAAATAAAAACTTCATAACATTTGAATGCCATGAAAAGGCGGACTGTTGCATTATTCATTTTGAGAGAGACGAGGGCGAGCGCATGTATAAATTTGCCTTTATACTCGGCTAAAATTATAATGCTGTGGTTATAAGAGATTTATAGGAAATATTTTCGCATATGTGCTTAAACGATATTAATTTGTCTGATCAATTAACAGTTTTTTAAATATACCGAGTCACAACTTGAGAAATGTCACATCTTTCAGAAGAAGTGGGAAAAAGCGTCTAAGATGAAAACTATGAGAAAACAAAGAAATACTTCCTGTTCCAAAAAAAAAACCTCAAAATTTTGCTGTCTGTATTTTGTATTTGTTAACTTATAGCTTATTTTAGGGCAAGGTATTGGAGCATTATGGAACTTTTTTCGTTTTATCATCATCATCATTTCAGTTAGTCCACTACTGAAAATAGGCCTCTCCTAATGATTTCAGAAATGACCGGTTGGAAGCGGCCGCCTGCGTCCAGCGTTGGTTTATGGTTCATATCAATCAGCTTTTAATACCAGTCAATCATTAAAAATAAGTAAATGTTTATAAGATATATGCAATAACGATTTTATCCCGTGAACAATTCTCGTCCAGCCTGCAGCAGGTGATGAAGTGTTACCTATGCCCTAGTGACTAGTAATTACTTTAGTGTGGCCAATCATTACATTTCATTTGTTGGAGATCCCATGAGTATTAAAAAATATAGTATATTTTTTAATACAAAAAGAAAGAATGGCTTTAGTCCCTCACTTCTTACAAACACAATTCCCAATTTTCCAGATTACTACGGGATGTTCTTTTACAAAAATGAATTATTAATGAATACATATTTTTGAGTTTATAACAAGACCAGAGTGCATTAACCAAGCATCATAAGTCTTAAAATAAATTGGGGTTCTGGTTCATTTTGCCACTTTGGACAATTTATCTCGCCCTATCATTTGTCTGGCTATTTGCTTAGAACTCATCTGTTTGGGACAGTGAGGGGAGACACAAAAACATTGACTATCTTCATGAAGCGTACACTTTATACTTTCTGAATAAAATTTTAAAATATAAAACTCATTATTGTACAAACAGCAAATGGTTTGAAAAATGGGCAGTTTAAAAATCTTGTGTTTTTTAGTATTACAAATCGTATCTATTTCCTATTGCTACTGTAGTTGTACTTAGTTGTGCCATTAGGAACACTTATCTAGAATTACACAACTAGTTATGCATACCAGTTGGTCCATGAGAAAAACGGGGGTTAATTTAGGTAAAGAAGAGTTTTAATATTTTGAGTGATAAGTGAAATGGATTACCACATCAACATTGAGCAAACTAATACATTGCCACTAGGGTTTTTCAACTAGGTAACGTGGCCCTGATACATAGGATAAAACACAAAGGATATTTGGTTTCATTTCATTTTCCAATAGATCTTAAAATGCACCCGGCTTCGAAGCAGTGATGAATGAGAAACTAAAATTGATAAACTAAACCATGGGCAATAAAGATTCTTAACTAATCGTTCTTAGAGCAGCTGTCGTTGGTTGGAATCAATAGAACCTGCCGAGTAGAGAATCTGTTGAGTTACGATAAACAATCTAGAATCTGGCCAACACTGAACAAAAGTCGTCACCGTTCGAAATCAAATAACATTTTTTTCAAATCTAAAGTGTGCGCGCAATGCAGTGGCCTTTCATCATATGATTGATCACTTTACAGCGCTGATGGGTCCTACACTTAGGTAACTCTTCACAAATCGCTAGCAGATGGACGGAGGGCTTTAAGAAAGTTTGCATGTAAAGTTGGATAACCATTTTCTTGAATCAATTGCATCGTAGGATTTATGGTTTTACAATATTTCTTGTTAGTATTTGCTTGTAGTTGTTCAATAAAATATTAGTTTAATATGGAGGAATGGCAAGCTTCTACCGAAAATGTGCAAAAGGTGTTTCAAGTGATTGTGGTTTAATATGAATTCGCTTTTATAAGCATTTCACAGACTTCCCGTCAGACTCTCTGAAAAATGTTGAAAACATAACTAATATACTTAACGTTAAAAAATGTCACATATTAAAATAAAAATATTAATTCCTTAGTGGAAGAAAGAAAATAGCATCACTTAAAAGCACTAATAAAAAGCAATTAAACTTAGATTAATAATTGGTCTCCGTGGCTACACCAATTATTAAATACCCGATCGTTCTCTTCCAAACATGTAGCAACACGTTCTTTATCGAGGGCCAATTGAAAATAAAATTGGCACTAGCTCAATTTTCCGCTTCAATGAATGCAGTTCGGTGCAGTTGTGTGCAATACACGCCCCCACTTTTGTTTCCTTCTTTGAAACTTACTCGAAGAAGTACTATGCCAATTGAAAATGCTTCTCTATTTTCCTTAAGCTTTTTTTATTGAGTTAGAACTAGATGATTGCTTATCCCGTTGTACTTTTCTATGCGACTGGCATGTAAGTAGCAGAAAAAATGTGTATAGATAAATTCGTTTCAAGTTTTAACGGCTAGTGATGATCATCCTATATAATAAATATTATTTGCTTCGGAACCCAAGGTCCGTTTTTCTACTTTTATAAAAATAGACATTATCTTAGCGCCTTCCTGGTTTCATCCTCAGCTGTTTGCTTTGGAGCCTAGGGTAAGCTTTCTTACTTTTATTTATTTATTTATTTATTTAAACTTTATTGTACATAATACAATTGTATAGCACAATAGGCGAACTTAATGCTAAAAGCATTATCTAACAGTCAACCTTTGGGTTTTACGTCTCCACCTCACCCTATCTCCATAGACCACGGTCTCCGAAGGATTCCGAAATTCTTGACAAAGAGTCACGCAAATCCTGCTTTGCGACGTCAAGCCAGCTCTTTTTGAGCGCACCCTTTCTACCAGGCTCCGGCGGGGCAGCATGGCCAGACCTGTGGGCCAGACACTTGTTCCCAATGTATGTTGCCATGTGTTAAGAAGTAATGGCACCGTCGCAGGCGATTTTTTTCGAAGGTTATCCGTTATGTCACGAATGCGGGAGTTTCTTATGCGATCCTTCCGTGTCACTCCGCACATCCATCTCAGCATCTTTGCCTCCGTAATACGTAGCTCTTGCTTGTGCCGCTCAAAGACGGGCCACGCCTTCCTGCCATGTAGGAGGGCAGGCCTAATGATAGATTTAAAGACTGTCCCATATGCCTGGTCTGCATTAATAGACCAAAAGCCCAAAAGGATATATTCACGAATTGTTTTCATATAAAACTAGTAAATGTGGTCAGACTGCAGTCGCTCCATCACAGCTAAGTTAAGAACCATGAAGCTGAAGCTGAAGAAGTCACTGGAAAACATGCTCGGACGAAAAAGAAAAAAACTAAACGTGATATAACATTACTAGCTGTTGCCCGCGGCTTCGCCCGCCTGGTTAAAAGGTATTTCCATTAGATTTGAATCACTTAGATTATTTATGGCAGGTCTCTCAAGATTTTTCTATGTATTTACGACCCCATCGGATCCCAATAGGGATTGATATTATATCACTTCGTAGTCAGCAACCCGATTGACCATACAAATAACACCCATGCCCCCATTCAGGGGCTGAATTGTACAATATAATACTTTTTCATCCTAGTGTGTATTTCTAGTTGCGTCGTCAGCTTACACTTCGGAGCCTAGGGTATGCTGTAAGTCATGTTCCCAGATTTGCCTGCACCGGTAATTACAATGGAGCGACTGGCGTCTGACCTCCGTAACCATTTTTATAATAGAGAATCCAGAACAACAGTAATATAACCCGAAGTGTGTTAGTGGCCAACACTGACAGATTTTTTCAGGTTGCCTAAAGGCATCTGACAGCCTCACGACTGCTATCTATCGATAACAACCGGGACTAACTTAACGTGCCTTCCGAAGCACGTAGAAGCTCATGAAAAAGATGCCACTAAATGGCGACCAATCCAATAGTGGTTGCGTCTCACCGTCGCTTGACACGCGCATTCGCTACGGATACGCGAGTCGCTTTCGACTACCGAGCTGCTTAGTGTACAATACATTACAAATACTTTTTATTGCACCAAAACAAAAATTACGGATGGAATTTCCAAAAATCCTTTCTTAGCGGACGTCTCCTAGCCACAATCTATATTCCTGCCAAATTTCATCTTCATCGGCTTAGTAGTTTTCGAGATTTCGTAATGAGTGAGTGATTTTCGCTTTTATATATTTATATAGCAACAAACAAAATATGTTCATTCACTTCAAAGTTCAATCTTACTCGGTAAGTTAGTTAGCCAAACTACAAAACAGCCACCAAAATAGAAAAAACTAATGAACGAACAACGAACGGGTAACAAAACAAACAACTCTTATTTTTAATTACCAATCAACCAAAACAACCACTAATGCAATTCAACTCGAAAATATTGGAACGAACGATACGAAACGACCAATTCGTAATTTTCGAGACATCCACGATCCCTTTAAGTTGTTAAAAATCTTAATAGCGCGAAGTAGAAATCACCAAAATGGCGAAGCGCTATCTATTGAAAACATTGAGAAATAGTTTTAGCTTACATTGTATGGCTGGCTATCGAATACATAATACATACATAATGGTCATCTCTTTTTCGTGCAAACTCAGTGGATTACGATTTATGAAAATTGCAAAAATTTACATAGGAACTAAGTTTAAATTAAATCACTTTAAAGACGCCATTATCATTTTATCGACGCCATCTACGTATATCATCGTACGAGTAGATGACCGGAAATAAATTTGCAAATGAATTTATTTAAGTCCCCATAGAGGTCGAATTTCAAAAAATGCCGAAATACGCCTTTACTTATTTTTTATTGAGAAGCATTCTTGCCAAGTTTCAAGTAAATCGGTGGAGATTTTAATTTTTTTTCATACAAACTTTGCTTTCAATTTTTACCCCCCTAGGGGTGGAATTTTGAAAAATCCTTTCTTAACTGAACTCTACATAAAACTTCGGTCCAAATTTCAAGTTTATAGCTTTTATGGTTTAGGCTGGGCGTTGATGAATCAGTCACCCTTGTTCTTTTATATATATAGATAATGATTCCGCCCTCATCCCAAATTACAAGATTATAATTTTTTAACCCGCCAAATTTTTTCAGTGTGTTCAGTACATGAAACCAAACTTCTAGTGAATTGTATAGAGAGACGATTTTTTCTCGCTTTTAAATTTTATTTTTTATAGATAATGATTTAGTTCCAAAATTTGACTAGTGTTAAAAAGGTCACCCGTACAGATGCGCCTGGGCCCAGGAAAAAACGGTAGTAAAAATATCTACAAATAAATTATTCAATGGATTCTGAAAGTAAAAGCATTCTTCTGAGGCACGTCTGTCCGTCCAACTGCCACTTTGTATGACAGCTTGGTAACTTATAATAACAGGAGTATTTACTTTTGTAGGCCTTTCTCAATATTTCAATTTTAATGAAATACTAAGTTGTAATAAAATACCTTTTGTATCTTCATAAAAGGAAGTCTGAAACCTTTTAGTGCTTATTTGTATCTTGAGAATTTTTATATTATTATCAATTAAAGTTATTGTATTCATATTGGTAATCAATTATATGATTTTTTGCTACATTTTACACGTGTAAATATCAGACTATGATTAGGACTGGGTATTGACATACAGTTATTACTTCATTTCGAGCTAACGCATGCCCTGTTCTAGACTGCATTAATCGGGGGGCACGGCAGTGCCCCCGCCAAGTCGAGCGCGAAGCAAACACTGCCGCACCATCCTTTACTGGAACCATTTCGCCGCATTTTCAGGCCCCTATTTGAGAACCTCTGGATAAGACCAGAACGCAGAAACTTAAAATCCAAAATTTCAAGTCTATAGGTCATTTAGTTCCGAAATTAAGCGAAAGCAAAGTTTCGCATTTATGACACTCACTCACTCACTCATGATCATCAGAATAGAACTAGTACTTCCCATAAACTCAGAGAGCTGAAATTTGGTACAGAGTTAGGGTTTAATAGCCACATAAAGGAAAAACTATAAAAACTAAGATAATCGAAGATCTGGAGTACCAGGTGACCCTGATTAGAAAACACAAGAGCTCAACCAAACTATTAGAGATCGACATACCGCCTTTACAAAAAATATTCAACTTGGTGGGCCGCTTCATTTGATGTCAAAAATCGAAGGTCTGAAGTATCTGATGAAGAACCCTCAGCTGATCTGAGCAGTATTAGAGATATGGTAATGCCCTATACTATTGGTACATAAAAAAATCGACTGTCATTGCAAAAATCCAGCGTAGTGGGACACATCTTCTAATTTAATCTATATCCTATAGCGTCCCACTGCTGGGCGAATGCCTCCCCTTCTGCTTTTAATACGCATATAAATAAAATTAAAGGAAAACTCTGGATAAGACTAGACTGGCTTTTATACTTATACTTACAAGTTTACAAGAAGAAATAGTCGAACGATTAACTTTGAAGTGTCTATGATATCTAATGTAACTTTAGCCTACATAAATCTTCGTTTATGCGAAGTGTTTGATACTTCTGATGTAGAAGATGGTTGGTTTGGAAAAAAACATAGTTTTTGGTGGGATATCTCTTTACCGGGAGCTGAGACCTGGGATAAAACTAGTATAAAGTTACTCAACTATCATTTCATGTTAGGTATTTTTTCTAATTTTAACATTTGAAACTCTAAAATTTTAATCATCACATAAATAAATATATTCTCCCAACAAATTAAATTAAAATATCATTCTATTTCATGAAATAAGACTTGAAATATAATAAAAAAATCACTTAAGAAGATATATTTAATGTAATGACCCTCAAACCGAGTATCGGAACTATCCTCCGCCTTTTCCGTGTTGAACCACTTAATGGGTCGGAGTCTCCTGATTTATCCCGTGAGTAAATACATAAGTATATACCTACTTTCTTTGGTTGCTTCTATACACCCCTCAGATACTTGGCTACATTTTTTAATGTGCAAGGTCATGTGACCTCAGATGGTAGCTTTAAAAAAAAACAAAAAGACAAAAATCAAAGTTTTTCTTCTCTTCTATCTGACATGTTGTAAGGTACTGCTGCGGCTATTAACTATTATATCATATCATTGATAGTAGATAATCCCTACTCTCGATCTCGCGAGTCGACCCGCATATCCGTAGCGAATGCGCGTGTCAAGTGACGGCGTGACGCGACCAATATCGGATTGGTCGCCATTTAGTGGCATTATCTATCTTGAACTCCTCCGTGCTTCGGAAGGCACTTTAAGCCGTTGGTCCCGGTTGTTATCGATAGATAGCAGTCGTGAGGCTGTGCCTTAGGGCAGTCTAAAAAAAATTCTGATATTGGTCTGGTTTCCCTGTAAAAAGGGTTACGGAGGACAGACGGCAGCCGCTCCACTGTAATAACCAGTTCCGCCAAATTTAGGACCATGACTTACAGCGTACCCTAGGTTCCGAAGCGTAAGCTGACGACGCAACTAGGATGATGATGAATCCCTACGACATCCCTACGAATTAGATATGAGGAGATTTGTAGAACAAAAGTCACCGCCATAATCCAGTGTATTAGCTCTTTGAAATGACAGTGGGCGGGGCACATAGCACGTAGAAGTATTGGCCGATGAGGCCAGCAAGCACAGCAATGGACTATTGGACATCCACTAACCACAAAGTCAGACGACCTGAAAAAGATCGCTGGCAAGCGCTGGATGCAAGCCGCTTACTACCGTTCATTTTGAAAATCATTAGGAGAGACTTATGTTCAGTAGTGGGCTGACTGCGGCTGAAATGATCATAATCATAATCATAATCATAATCATTTATTTTGTCAAACACAGGTAGCGTAGGTGTTAGTATGGTACAAAGTTCACTGTGCGCACCGTTAGGCGTACAAATTTTTTTGTGGTAGTTTAATGATAACAAAATTATAAAAAGTACTTGCATACAATTTTGTTCAAATAAGACATTTATCATTGAATTCATAATATTAAACTTATTTATCGTATTACGTTAAGTATAATTAAGAGTGATTTGACTATTACAATTAAAGAAATATTATTTACTATTAGGTATACATAGAAATGATGAATGTTGTAAAGTCATGGTAGATAATATTAATAAATTAATGTAAAGTTCTATTCTATAATTAATTTAAATGTCAAGTGAAATTATCATTAAAATATTCATCCACACTATAATATGCTTTGTCTGTTAGCAAGTCAGATAATAAACATTTGAATTCACAAATTTCGTCGCACTGGCGAATATGTGGTGGTAACTTATTGTATAGTTTAGGCGCCAAAGCATATATACTTTTGTGGAGAAATGTTGTCTTTGTTGGCAAAAGATAGAGTTTATCAGAGCGACGTTGACTTTCAACAGGTTTGTAAAGATTATAGTTATTTTTTACGAAAGCACATACTTTATAAATATATAGAGATGGAAAAGTAAGTATTTTAAGTTTCTTAAAATGTGGTTTACTTAATTCTCTTTGGTTTAAATTGCATATTGTTCTAATACACTTTTTCTGTGCTATGAAGACATCTTTATTATTTGTGGCATTCCCCCAGAATATTATACCATATCTTAGTGTGGATGCTACATATCCGTGATACGCTGTTAAGAGTGCTGTATGATTTGCAACTTTACTTAGCATAAATAACGCATAAGAGAATTTGTGTAATTTTGTAATAACATGATTTATTTGTGTTTGCCAAGACATATTATTGTCAATAAAAAGTCCCAAGAATTTTAAACTGTTTGTTTCTTCAATTGGAATGTCATTATGAATTACATTTAATTTATTAATTTTATTTTGTCGAATTTTAAATGTCATTAATTTGGTTTTAGATAGGTTTATTTGAAGATTATTTGCATTTAACCAGTTAATTGTTTTTGTCAGATTATTTTTTATGTCTGTATTTATATAGTCATAATTTCCTTTGTCAAATATTATCGCACTGTCGTCAGCGAATAGAGACATTTGATTATTAGTTATTTCGGGAAGGTCATTTATATATACAAGAAATAGAAGGGGAGCCAATACTCCACCTTGTGGTACTCCAAAGCAAACTTTTTCGGCGTCGGAAGAGCTAATTTCCAAAGTTTTGGTCTTAAGGTTAATCGTTTCTATTTGTGTTACTTGTATTCTATCCTCTAGGTAAGATTTTATTAAGTCAAATGCATTTCCCCTTATACCGTATACGTACAGTTTATTTAGTAGTACTTCATGGTCTACAAAGTCAAAAGCCTTGGTCATATCCATGCACATTGTGGCACTTGGTTTATTTTTATCCATTTTGAGGTGTATTTTTTCCAGAAAGTTATATATGGCATAATTTACAGTTTTGTTTTTCCTGAAGCCCATTTGTTCTTTACAAAATATTTTATTTTTTTCGAAATAGTTGTAAAGGCTACTATGTATTACCTTTTCAATAATCTTTGAGAATACAGACAATAATGCTAAAGGTCTATAGTTAGATATCTCTTTTCTGTCATCTTTTTTATGTAAAGGTTTGATAATGCAAGTCTTCAATTTGTTTGGGAATATGCCGTTTTGTATGCTATTATTGATGATATGACTCAATACTGGGGCTATGATTAATGAGACTTTTTTTATTATCTTCGTGCTTATTTCATCATAACCGGTACTATTTGTATTTTTTAATTTACTTATTATTTTTATTATGTCTTGTGGTATAGTTGGGTTAATAAAAATTGACTTAGATGATCCGTGTAAGCATGTATTTTTAGTCTTGGTTTGTGTGTTGCTATTCGATTTCACTTGATTTACGTAGAATTTATTGAAATATTGTGCAATATGTTTTGGGTTAGTAACGGGTTTTCTTTTTATATGTATTTCTTTGATATTTTCCTTAGGTATATTCTGTTTCGCTGAGTTGATTATATTCCATGTAGCTTTTGACTTATTGTTACTGTTTTGTATGTAGAATGTATTTTGAGCTTTTTGAGTAAGTTTAAGTATTTTTTTGTATCTCATAGTGTAATTTTTAAATGTTTGTTTTGATTCTTTATTTGGTTTACGCCTGTATTTCCAGAGTAGTTCACGTCTTTTTTTGCTGGCAAGTTTAATTCCGCGCGTTATCCATTTTGTTTTTTTACTAGTTGAGATTTTACATCTAATTTTGGGAAAGCATAAGTCATAAAAAAGTTTAAAAATGTCAAAAAATCTATTAAAACTTTCATTTACATCGTTTGTCTCATATGTTTCAGTAAAGTGTAAACTTTGTAAACAATTCATAAACTTTCTTATGTTATCTTCATTGAAATCGCGTTTATTTATGAACCAGTGTTTTAAAATAGTGGTTTTATTCACTGGAAACATCATGTTTTGGGATTTGTGATCAGAAACACCTAATTCTACTACTTCACTTTTGCATTTCGTTATTGTGAGCATATTTATATTAAAATCACCGCAAATAATCACCTTTGTCTTTTTGTGGTTAATAGTCATAAGAATTTTATTTAATGTGTTTAAAAATAAGTCAACGTTTGAATTTGGTGTTCTGTAAATACATAGTATTATTATTTTATTTTGTGTTAGTTCGATCGCACAGCATTCAAACACATTAGTAATGTTAAATTTTTCAACGGTTATTATTTTTTTGTACTCTAATCCGTTTTGAACAAGAATACAAGCACCACCTTTTCTTTTTTTACGCGAGTAATATGTTGCTAAGTTGTAGTTGGGTATATTGAGAAACTCAACGTCGCTCGTCGTCATATTATGTTCTGTGAAACACAGAATATTTACATATTTTCCGTTTTCGTGAAGGTTATTAAGATACTCTATTATTATATCAGATTTGTTAATAAGTCCGTTAATATTTTGATGCATTATACATAATCTGTTATACACGAAAAAAATCATTTTCATCGTCCGGGTTTTCACTTTTATTTGTTTCATTCAAAAAGTCTTCATGTGTATGTGTCATCGTGATGTCAGTAGGTGTTGTATGCATTTGAGAATCATCTTTCGCTATATTATTGTATTTTTTAATATCAATTATTGTTTTTATATTCTGCATTATAGTTATCATTCCCGTAATATTAACTTTTCCAGTTCGGTATGAGAACATGTCGAATGTCAATTCTTTATTACTGTCAACTACCTCCGCGTATTTGTTTCTCCAAGCGTCAAGTGTTAGTAATGCATTAAACATCTCTACTCGACAGTTGTATATTACTGCTCCGCATATATATGTAGGCAAGGCAACCACAATGTTTGTGTTTTTTATTTGTTTCAAACGTTCAGCCATTTCACAGACCAGTGCAGTATATTGTTGAGAGTGACTAAAATCCGTTTCTCCGATAATTAAAATACAGTGTACATATGATGATGCTGATGAAACAACTATTATTCATTACAAACTGATATATTATAAAATTAGGTATCAAATAAAAAAAAAAGACCAGTGTCTCAGTAATTTAATTTTGCTTCTTCACTTTATATTTTGGTTTCTGAATAAGTCGGAGGTGTACTTTAAGATCAATCAATAATTCTTCGGTGTCAGTGTGAGACATTGTGATGTCACAGCGTGACGTCACGTCGATTGCGGAAAACGTAAACGGTATGCGGAATGGTAAGTTTTCCAAGTGAATCAAAATATCCTTAACAACATAATATCCCTGAAAAAAAAGTACATTACAGATATAAATGAAAACTGATATAAAGCGTTGTTCACGTAACAAAAAGACACAAAAAAATTACCAATTGGTACTGATATCTAAACTAAAAAAATATATTAATTGATATCCATATTTTAATACTATGCATGCATATCCATACTAATACTTATATTATAAGTGCGAAAGACTGTCTGTAACTCTTTCACGGCAAAACCCAGTAACGGATTTTGATGAAATTTGGTATAAATATAATTGAAGACCAGTGGTCAGTCGGCTGCTTTTTGACGCAGGCGGAGCTGCGGGAAACAGCTAGTATAGTATAAAAACATTCTTACTCGTGAATATGGGCACGATGTTAAGTTTTTGGGGAGTTGTTTCATCCACATTTGTCCCAATATTGGATCCTTGTACAAAAAATCGCATAATTTCTCCTTATAGTTTATTGCTAGTGGCACATAGTTCCCACTCAAGTATTCATATAATATGAATGCCATCTGAAAAAAAAACTTATTGGCTTACCATCAGGTATGCCGTTTTCCTTACATAATTATATAAAATAAAACAAAGGGAAAAAACCTAACTGCGTTCGAGCTCACATGCTTACGCTACCATGTTTGAAGACATAATTCCTCTACATAACTATTCTAAAGGAAGTTTTAACGCCGTTTGGTAATTAGTTTCGTGAGAGGAATTTGGTAATTGTTCTATAGTTATATTAAAATGGCGTTTGATAAAAAATATCTTTGTAAAAGTACAAACCGTCACATTGTTTCCAACCCCGAATAAAGTCTTGATTGTGAAATTAATATAGTATGGTGTACCTCTACTATGCCTTTGTATGTTGACCTTAAATGTTTCAATATATTTTGAATTTACATATTTGATTTCTGGTCTTAAAGGTATTACTTCCATGCACTGAAAAAAAAACATTTTCAATACAATTACTTCGGTATAGTTTCATATATTTAACACCCTGTAAAAATTAATCGATGGTTTCAAAATAAACCCGATAGAACCTTGATAATCTGGAACTTCGTTGACTGGTAGAAAAATAGGCAGTTAAATATTTTTAAATTTAAGTTATTGGGAAGAAGTTAAATAAATAAATTAATGTGTTTAACGTCGAAAACCACATTACAGTACAGTAATCTCTCTCTCCTTCCAGTGAGTTTATAAAAGTTTAATCCCTCTTTATTTTATTTATTTTAACTCGCAAGTTTTTATTTAATTAATATCGAATTAATTTATTGACTTACTCGTAACTCAAAAAGTAAAAAAGGAAGAAAGGGGGGAAGTTCGTGGTAGAATTTTATAAAATATTTCGTATTTTAAGGAAGTTAGTGAAGTCTACTGACAAACTACTAATATATTTTGAAACTTACCTGAGCTATTAAAAACACTTGCAAAAAACCCAATAGAAATATCATTTTATACATGAACACAAAATGTTCTGTCCGACAAAGTCTAGTCTTCTAAAGTAGCTGTCTATGAATTAAAATTGCATTACCATACCGTCTGATACCATAGCTGTCAGTTTATTATATATGTTTCATAACAAAATTATTAAAACATACTTAAATTAATGAGGCACGACCAGGCCTAGCATGGTACGTACAGTCACGAGCATTAACATGTATACACACATTGGTTCAAGTCATTGAAACAAGGTATAAATTAAATACAATTCAACATGTGTTAATACTCGTAACTGTACATACAGGTTCAATACATCGAAGGCAGAATAATTACTCGTCACAAAATGAATTAAAATATCGTACTATTTCAGGGAATATGATTTAAAATATTTAAAAAAAAAACACTTAGGAATATATTCCGTGTTTATATACCCTCAAACCGAATATAAAAACGAACCTTTTCCGTGAACCATATCTTGATTTATCCCGGGGGTATATTAAGTAAACACATCCTGCAAGGTTGCATCTATGTGCAACTTAACAACTTTGATAGGTATCAAAGTTGTTAAGTTGCACATAGATGCCAAAGTAACTCAAGAGTGTATATAGGCACCTCGCAGATAGGTACTTGGCTACTATTCATAATGCACATTGTCATGTGATTTGGATTTGGCAATTAGAAAACTAAATGTTTCAATTACTTTTTTGTGCAGATGAAAATCGGATAAAGATAGAATAAAAAAAAATCGAGACGAGTTATTTCGTGCGCTGAACTTTTGTTATCTCAACGTCACGTCACATATTTGAGCAAGAAGCTTTAGCTCTTGTTATTCTTCTCCGTTTTCTGACTCTCTCTTCAGTCAGGAACAACGACGGCTACGACAGGTTATACCATAGACTAATAATTAAAAAATAAATATTTCGTAAATAAGATTATTTATAACAACTTCTGCTTCTCCTCCTTAATCTTCGGTCGGTAAAATATGTTAATTTCTTCAACTTTCTCTATCTCTAACCATTTCCTTCTCAACGCCCTTATTTAAAAAACAACTGACACCAGAAATGATTTAGTGGACAGTGTTTCTTTACCAATTTCATAGTAAATTGAACAGGATACAACATAACAGTAGTACAAGGGTGCTTATTTCAAATAGGCATACATATATTTACTTTATTTATGCACAGAATAAAAAATACAAAGGATTATAATTAAAAGGAAAACGCAGTATAAGTACCACAGAATTTTTAATATACACGTCAAACATGAGATTTTATTGACGCAGACGCTAGAGACTGCGTTATCAATTTAATATGGCAAACCTGTACAGCGCCTCTGGCGGATAGTGAGGTAACTAAGAAATTCCATATTAAAATAATAACGCGGTTGCTAGCGTCTGCGTTAATAAAATCTCGTGGTAGAGATACTGAACTATCAAATCCTTTGACGACTAAATGAACTTAAGACTAAATCTTAGGGTACTTAGTCTCAATGGTGCAAATCTAAGCATAACTATACATATAGCAGCTTATAAAAATAAATGAAGAAAAACTATGAGGAGTCACACCAAGGGCTATTCATTTTTACAGCTTCATATAATTTTTACGAACATTTTACGAGTTGTCCGGCTCTTCGCGTCGATGTTCTTATTAATTTTCTTCATCGTTGTTTCCTCTTAAATAAATACAGTAAACGTAACATTATGATAGTCTATTAATCTACTAATTATACCGACTTTTTGAACACCACATTGTTTAAACGTGGAATAAAAAATCGATCTCCATTACAACTTCCTCTGCTAATTATTGTATGATGTATATATAGATGGTCGAATTTATATTTTTAGATTTTCAATTATTCATTCATATCGAGCGGGCTACATGGTTAATGAATCCTGTACACCCCGGTGTCAAAGTTTTGCGGGACCGCCTTTCGGCCTCTGACGTGGTTTCTTTTACGACCACCAAATGACAACAGGGATCAAAGGCATAGCGTGCCTTCCAAAGTACGGAATAATCTTTATTATCAGAAAAAGTAATTCAAGCCTGCAATCTATCAAAGCTAGATTCACACTACAGTATTTATAAGTAATATATTTTGTAAACTATGACAGTTAATAACTGAAGAAAATGCTTACGTGATTTCTGAAAAAGGAACCCTCTTTTATTCACTTGGACAATAAACCACACTCGCTGCGCCAATTCACAGGGTCCTAAGAGTGAATAAGAGTGAGTAAGAGGGAGAGTGAATTTTATTAAAATGGTGTACTAAGGCTGCAGGAAAAAGTGAGGTTGAGACATCGATATATATCGATATATCAGTCACTAAGAAACGCCAGTGATAAAGTGTCCAAAGGGGATTATGGCAGGTACTTACACATACATACATACATAACTTTCTACCTCAAATATAAACAGTTTTACTTTCACAGTAAGGTGAGAATTTTAAAACACGACACATTGAGCTCGCACTTACTGTAGTAAAATAGATTGTTTAAATAAAACTGACCCAAAAAGGAACACTCCTTCTTTGGTCAGTATATGTTTACAGCATTCATTTATATTTATACTAGCAGCCCGTCCCGACTTCGTCCGGGTTATACAAATTATGTAGTAGCAGGTTGAAGCTAACCTCTTCATTTATTTCTTTCAAAACCGGTCACATAGATCTACCTAAGGCCTAAGTAGTCTTAATAACCGATGAATACCATATGTATTCATGTGGTGGTAAATCCCGCCACCGAATGTTTTTTTTCCGAGGCTGATCGAAACATAAAATAATCTATCTTTATAGATTTATGGGCATTTGCCTCTGCCACTTCGGCAGGCATATAAAAATTTAAAAAAAGTAAATGTCAGTGTCAAAGTCAAACTATCGAAACGGTTAAATGTTTGATAGGTACGTCTACCGATGTGCCCCATAGAGCAGTCAAGATCGATTTTTCAAGTTCACTTTCAGCTACCCTGCTGACAGTATCAGAACGTCCCGTTTTAAAACATCCACGGGGAAAACACGTAAAATTAAACAGTAAATATTTACTACAAATTTTTTAACACTCCCTCAGTTTCGTCATTTTCTCCCGTTTCTATGACGCGTGCCTTCCAGTTGCTTCTATTCCTATTATTATATTATCTTGGTATATTTTTACGACTGGCCGCCTGCCTAACATCAACTCTCCTTAGGAATGCGTTATCAGCAACCGCTTCCATGATACTTTCTCTTCTGGAGCCCTTTTTTGAAATGTCTGACATATATGCCATATGACAATCATTCGATATCGTACAAAAATTATTCGTCTCGCCGATTTTGCGTAAGTCACACTTTTCAAAAAAAGCACTCCTGGTTGTTTCTATTCCTATTATTATCTTCATCGGAAACGCAGAATGTATGTTTAGAAAATGTTAAATGTTTGATAGGTACGTCTACCGATGTGGCCCATAAAGCAGTTAAGATCGATTTTTCAAGGGAATCTAATGTGATAATATTTTTAAATTCCAAGTCGTTCACGACTTCGTCTCTCCAGCGACACCAAGGATGACCGACTGGTCGCTTTCCACTTGGTCGTCCCGTGTACGCTCTCTTAACATCTGTCTACCCAGCTAACAGTATCAGACCATCCCCTTTTAAACCACCACGGGGAAAACAGGTAAACTTAAACCGTAAATATTTAGTACAAAATTTTTAAACACTCTCTCAGTTTCGTCATCAGCTCCCGCTTTTATGACGCATGCCTTCTTTCCGGTTGCTTTCATTCCTATTATTATCTTGGCATGTTTTTAGGACTGGCCGCCTGCCTAACGTCAACCCTCCTTAGGAATGCGTCCTCTGCTCTCGCTTCCCTGACGCTTTCCCTTGTGGAACCCTATTTTTAATACAGGTTTTTATTAACTTAAATAGTGAGCCCCTACTACCTGTTTATTTTTGTAAAAATTTTAAATGAATAAATGATTTGATTTTTTAAATGTGTGTCGAATGAAAATTGTTTGATATCGAACAAAAACCCTTCGATATCGAACGAAAATCATTCGATATCGTACAAAAATTACCGACTCGCCGATTTTACGTGAGTCACGCTTTTCAAAAAAAAAAAAAAATACTCCTGAGTAATTCAATTCCCATTATTTTGACCTGTTTGACGACTGACCGCCAGCCTTAGGTCAATCTTCATTGGGAACGCAGAATGTACGTTTTGATTGATACCACTGGTTTTTTCTTCATCGTATTGGAGGACACCTAAGCGCCACGGGAAGAAAGCCACTTACTACTACTCTACATGCGAAGGGATTGTAACACAAAATAAAATGCGTAATATTTTTGAAATGGAATGTCCGATTTCATTCATTCAAAGAGTAATTTACAGGTATTGAACCATCCTTGAATATGGAAAGATTTATTTGGTTAAGGATCAATACCGAGAAACGAATAATATGGCCTAGTTTGTACCGGCATTACTATTGCAAATTTTAACATGAAAAAGTAGTTGTTGTGACGTAACTAAAATCTAAATACGAGTATATATAACTCAAAGGTGTCTGACTGACTGGACGGATCGGGCTGAAATTTGGCATGCAGGTAGATATTATGACGTAGGCATCCGCTAAGATAGGATTTTGATCAATTCTATCTCCAAGGGGATAAAATAGGGGATGAAACTTTGTATGAAATTTTGTCAATTTTAAACCGATGGATTTTTTCATTTTAGAATACAACAGAAACGCAGTCAGAATTTTTAGTTTTTTAAATTACCGTTATCTTGTTATAAGAAACAAAACTTGAAGAATTTGTATTTCTTTATAGGTATTGTTTCAAATTAAATTAAAATATTATTTTTCTATAAAATAATAGATGTTTACTCTGATTTAATTGTGCCGAATAATCGGCCAAATATCCGGTTCAGTAAATTTTTACCGAACACTCGGCCGAATATTCGTATTCGGTGAAACCCATGTTCGGCCTATCACTAGTAAAAATGAGGGCAATGGATTCCAATAATATTTGGTATCAACATCGTATGTCGAATTCCCCACAGATGATGTAAAAAAAACCCAATAAAGGGTTTACATAACTACTAGTTAATAATTATAGAGCATTATTTTGAGACTACTGGTCAAATCACATGATGTCAGTTAACACCCGACAAGTAAACATACTTTAATTTTGCTCCGGCTCAACTCGTAATAAAAAGTGTTAAAAAGTGATAGTCACTTAACTAAATCTATATTACCTAAAAGCTAGATTCATATGTGTTGTGATCGTGAGCACAAATACTGGATTGCAATCGTCGTTTTGGAGAATTTGTGAGTTGAAAATTTAACAACCTTACTAGCCATTATTTTTTGAAGACCCGCACCTACGGCGTAGCACAGTGCTCGTAGCGATCTACGTACCCGCTCTCACCTATGCGCCTGCCCCATACTGCGTCCTTTTCGCACGGCGCATTGATGAATCAGCTGACCGCTTTTTTAAATAACCCAAGATTGCTTCCGTATTTATTGCATTTAAACTACAAAATCGCCTGTTTCGTTACAAGATATATAATTTGAAAATGAATTGCAGTGCCTGTAATAGCATAGTTGATGGAAAGGAACTTTTAAGATGCGTAAAATGCCAGAACGGGTACCACTACAAATGCCTTAATTTTTCTACAAAGGATTTTAACTCAAACGCGAATCTGAGACGTTCATGGCGCTGCGATATTTGTAATAATGTTTCTCGGTGTAATAGGTCTGATGACACGCCTGTAGGCTCGCCATACAGATTGCCTAACTCGGTCGCTGCCCCCTCAATTGTAGCTGATATTACGTGCAACGATCAGCTTGCCAATATGTCATGCGATGACTCACTGGTTAACATTTCTGCCATTTCTAATGACGGGACCTTGGATCGAGGAATACCATTGCACACTGAGGCTACTATTAACATGAAACAGTTCAGTAAATTATTGGACATGAAATTGAATAGTATTAGAGAGACGCTCTCAATGGAGATTAGGCAAAATATTAAAGCGGAAATGTCTAATTTAACGGAGCTCTTAAAAACGGAATTTACTACTGCTACAGATTTTTTAACACCAAGACAATCTGATACCGATAATCAGGTAATTGAAATGAGGGGTACTATTTCCCGCTTACAGGCTGAGACTTACAACAGCAAGTAAACAAGCTGGAGCAGCGTATTAACCTTGTTGAAAAATCCTCCAGGTGTTTAAACATATAAATCCAGGCCGTGCCTGAGCGTCGGAATGAAAGCATTCTTAGTATATTTAAAAATCTATGTGACACGATAAAGGTCCCAATCACCGATGGGGAAATACGTTCGTGTCGTCGTATCGCTAAGATTAATGCAGCATCTAACCGCCCCCGCACCATACTCGTCACTTTGCCGTCGGAACGCCATCGAGACGTTATTATCTCTGGAGTCAGGAAGTTCAACCAGCAGGACCAACTAAACTCTCGCCACCTCGGTATACCTGAAGATAAATCACCCGTCTTAGTCTAAATTAAACGAATTGTATTTGAATATCTTGAATGAAAACTTTGATATCATATGTATGTGTGAAACCAATTTGGATGAGTCAATAATGAGTAGCGAATTCATGGATGACAGGTACACCGTGTTCCGTAAGGATCGTGACCTAAACCGTTCAAACAAGAGATCTGGTGGGGGGGTGTTGATTGCGATCAGAAAAAGTATACCTGTCGTGAGGCGAGCTGACTGCGAAACTGACTTAGAAGATATGTGGATCACAATTACTGATGATCAGGGCAAATTGCTTAATATCGGTAATGTTCACTTACCACCTGATAGTTGTGTATTAAATTACCAAGTCTATTTTGACAAGTGTTTTGAAAACCTGTTACATAATTTTAGCGACACTACAAAAACCATTTTACTGGGAGATTTTAATATTCCTCTTTTGACATGGCCTTCTGATCCTGCTTCTCCTGGTACATCACGTCTTTCCCCTAGCGACCCTTATGATTCAAAATCTTCCCTTATAGATTTTCTTTCTTTATGTGACTTATACCAGCACAACTATGTACGTAACTCAAGCAACAGAGTATTGGATTTATTTATTACAAATGTCGAATCATTGTCTTTAATGGAGTGTCATCCTTTGTCTACTCCTGATCGCCATCATCCGGCTATCAACATTGAATTAAAATCTCACAGTCGACCAGAGAAAATAAGACAAAGGACAAAAATTATTCCTAATTTTCAAAAATGTGACTATGTCAAATGTTCAAACGTGTTAAAGGAAACAAATTGGCATGATATTTTAACTTTGACCTCCTTGAATCTGTTCAGAGACGGTTTCTCCGTCTTCTCGCCATGCGACAGGGTCTTAAAAGACAATTGTTTAACTATGAAGAGCGCCTTAAGTTCTTTAGATTTGATACCTTGGAGAAGCGTCGCTTTTTACAAAACTTCATATATCTTTATAAAATTATTAACGGACATCTGGCGACTACTTTATTATCTAGCATTAATTTTAAGGTTCCCACTAGATCTGTTCGTAGCGTCGCCCCCTTTCGGTATCTTTTTGCAACAACAACGTTTCTTACCACAACCCGATATTGCGGATGTGTCGTGAATATAATGTTTTACATCAAACCCATGATTCTGAAAGTGTACCTGACATCTATTATTTATCTCTAAATGGTTTCAAACACAAAGTTTGGCAATTGTTATCATAAAAACATTGTTTTCTTTTCTTTTTTCTTTCTTTTTTTTTTGTTTTCTATATGTATTAGTAGCATATAAATATGAATAAGTTATTTACAAAGCATGAATGTAATGTTCTATTTACTTATTGTCCATTCATTTTCATTTCCATTTCATTGTGAACTTTATCATCAACTTGGGATGAGACATGCACTTTGTATATGTTTATTTTGTCTATTAACATTAAGCATGCTGTGTGTACTCGCTTTTGGTGTTACAACTGGCCATTGTATTTTTTTTATAAAATTATTCTTTTAGAGTATTTTGGTTGTAATACTGTTTTGTACACCTAATAAATAAATAAATAAATATTTGTGTTAAGAACATAAAACTAAACCATTTTCAATTAAAATATATGTATAAATTAAGAAAAACATTTCGACCTCCTTACGATACATAATCCTGTCAGCTGATCTGTTATGTGGTATTTTTAGTGTGTGTGTTGTATAGATAAGTAATTTAATATCCCGCATTAAACATAAA
The DNA here is from genome assembly GCA_947363495.1 of Euzophera pinguis. Lineage (NCBI taxonomy): Eukaryota > Metazoa > Arthropoda > Insecta > Lepidoptera > Pyralidae > Euzophera > Euzophera pinguis. Next base: position 11,417,019 of record OX376164.1, on the reverse strand, counting down.
AAACGTGTTGCACTCGGGGACTGCCGCGGTAAAGCTATTGCATAGCATTTTTTATCAACTTATGCAATTATAATTATTATAGTTGACTACTAAAGTTATTGCAACGGACGTAAGCATAAGGTACCTAGGTAGGTACTTACATACCTACATTTTTGCACAGAATGACAAAGATTCTAGTGTCCACGACGATTTGTGATGAATTTGCTTGTAAGCCTACATGGTAGGCGGAGTGGGGGGTGTTAGGTTTTATTTTCGTTACGGAATTTCTTGATTCGGTCGCCGCGCTTAAAGCCCGCGATAAAGGCTATGCAATAGCTTAAAAAAAATGTCGAAATTTTTGTCAGTGGTTTCAAAAAAATCTTTTCTTACCTGTGCTATAAAAAATAGCAATAAAAATCATTTAATGAATCTGCTTAAAATATTCTCGGTGACGAGATCTAGTCTTCTAATGTAGTTGTCTATGATTTAAATACGCATTACCATCATGTAACTCATAATCAGATCATTAAAACTGATTCTTTTATGGAATAATTCAAAAATACTCATAAATTAAATGAGCCATGACGAGGCCCTTTTGTGTTCATAAAGCATACATCGAAATAAAATCGTACTGAACTTACAATTTGTCTGGTTTTCTTGTAAATATTGTAAGGGAAATCTAGAACCTTGATTAACAAACTTTGAGAAAGGTACCGTTTGATAAACATTGTGAAGACGTTCATAGGCTACGGTGACCACTTACCATCAGGTGGGCCGTAAGCCTGTTTGCCTATTTAATTATACAAAAAAAGCAACGTTTATTTGGTTTCGATGCTCTTTGCTATTAAAAGAAGATCAAAGGCACAGACTGAAGTAGAGTGATTTTCATTCAAAATTGAATGATTATCGCTAGACATAATGGGCGAGTCAAACTATTTTCTTTATTACCGGTTGTCGGTGCATATGGTGCACATTTCTAGCAAAGGATTGGTCTAGCTATCTTAAGGAGAAATTTCAATAATTTATTTTTAATTAATTGATTTACAAATATTTCTTTCCATTAAAATTTCAAATTAGGCTTTATTCCTTATTTTCACAAGTTAGTTAAGAGTTTTAGTGCCGCACAAGCAGTCTGTTTCTACATTAGGTTGACTACTTTTAGCATTAAGTTCGCCTATTGTAATAAGTATGTTTACTTGGGGTGTAATAAAGTTTAAGTATAAAAAATAAACAACAGACCAGAAACCTATCAAGCTTAAGCGCGTAGTTTCAAATGGACGAAGATAAAACAATATATTGTTGAATTTTTAGTCGCTTGACTGAGATCTTTAATTTCGACTACTCCTTTCTTTTAAATAGAATGTGGTTTTTGAATAAGTCGTAGGTGGGGTTTTAGATCCACTATTAGCTCCTTAATTTTTGTGTCATTAAAAGTGACATCACTGCGAGTTGCCACGTCGGTTGCGAAAAAGTGAATGGCATGCGAATATTCTCCATGTGAATAATAATATCTTCAACCGAATAGTATCCCTGAAAATTATGAACATATATTTACACTATATGTATGGGAAGAACTTTGCCAGGCAGTGGGACAGGACAATATATGTTAATTTAAAAAAACACTGTGTGACATCTGTAAAAGTTATTGGTGCGATTTGGTTGCAGTGACAGACAATTCCTGTAAAGCGACTTTCTTTCCTATAAAGCGCGAACCTTCTCAACATCCCTTTTTCTATCTTGGCCATATCCTTATTCAAGCTAGGTAAATACAGCTAAGGCTTGTACCGCAGATACTGCATTCACTTTTCTTTCATTATTTTTCTGCTAAAGCTAACTTTCACTGTTATACATGAGAGTCGTCATTAACACTGCCTTTTAAACAGAGAGACGTGCATTTCTACTGCATATAAATAAATGCACTTATTCTAAAATATAACAAATCTCTATAGGGAAGTTGAAACAATAAACAAGTTTTTTCATGGACTAATTATTAGGCTAATTCAGCGTTGAATCATCAACTAGTTTAGGTACACGTCATGACTAATCAAAAGTATTGAAGTCTTTAATCTAGTTCCCGTTCATCATTCAACCTCACGTTGTTATAGTTCATTTCAATAAGTTCTGTCAACATTGTAAACAAGTTGAAAATTAGACTTTTGTATATTGTTGGATATGACAATAAAAAAAAATTGACTTCTTAACGCTGGAAATGAACACGACGATAGGTTTTTTGGCAATTATTTCATCCACATTTGTCCTAGAATTGGCTCATTTTACAAAAAGTCGCATAGTATTCGATTGTAGTTCATTGCTATTGGCACGAATTTTCCACTCAAATTTTCATAAAGTGAGAGTGTTGCCTGAAAGTAAGAAATATTGTTTATAAAAAAAGTTACAAGAATTTTTTTTTTGTCGTTTGTTTTTCCTAGGGCTTTTCAGCTATATCCACAAAAAGAGACTTTAAGAGGAAGTAATAAAGCTTTAAATTATGTAAAAGTACAAATCGTAACATTATTGCCTATTCCATATAATGGCTTAAAAGTAAAACTAATATACTACGGCAACCTTCTACCACGTCTTTGTATATATATTCATCTTAAATGTTTTGTATTTTGGATTTACATACGAGTATACTATCTCCGGTACCTTCAATTGGTGACGTGCCGTCAATTTGACGTCACGCATGAAAAATATAGAAATATCTTTCGAACGGCGTTTTCTCCGGCCCTGCTGCTCTTAGCTGCATGCTTGCTTGCATGCTGCATGATTGCTTACATACTGCATGCTTGCGTGCATGCTTCCTACAAGCTTGCTGCAAGCTTGTTGCGTGGTAGGTAAATAACATTTTTAAGATAATGAATCTTCATTAAATAAAACAAATATTTATTTTGTGTTACAAAAATATTTATATTTTTCAACAAATCTGAAAAATCAATAAATTCATTAATTATTAATTTATTTGGTGCACAAAAACAATTAGGCGTTACACTTTTGAGCTTAAGCGTTATGGGCGAAATAATAATTAGTAATTGTGAATATTAGAAGTTATTAATTATTGGGCCTAAAGACTAATTTGCGAAGTAAATATTCGGCGATAAAATCTTAGGGAAGTCTAAAATAGGCTATACTAAATTAGGATTAATAAAAATGTACAAAAAAATTTTGTACTATAAGTTTATGCACCAACCTAAAATAGGAATACAAAGAATTAGGGGAGCCAATATAGACAGACCCCTACTAAAATCGTTGAAAAATTGATACCAAATTTCTATGAGTATTTTCTAAATCAAGCATTATCAGCACTAGCTTTATTAAACTCACGACATGTTTAGTTAAAACCAGTATTATAATAGCGTACGGATGTGACGACCCCATCGCCTACTGGGTTCCCTTCCCAGTGTAGTCAGCCGACTGGCCAGAGTGGAGTCGCAAGAGCTATATGCTCGTGGGTGGAAGTGTATTGCACGTAATGGCGTAATAACGGGGAAACCCCCTCACGAGGAAACTCGCGATGGCGAAACCGGAGCCGCACCTCTCGGCACCCTTAGCCGCTCATTCCAATGTTGCCTCTGTTGCCAAACGTGGCGACTATTTGGGGGGCCAATTCACTGAGTGGCGAGTCACCGCCTGCCACTAATAGTCAGTAATCACTAATCATGATTACGCCATGAATAGCCCAGTTGAAATCCATCCAAACTTCATAACCATAACCCATTTTATTCTTTTCACTCGTTAGCAATAATTCCTTCTCCTGCCTTGACCTGTTCATGGAAATGTCATCTATTGATATAGAAAAGGATGGGTTTGGGCAGGAGCACCACATGACATCAACTTCTCCAAAGGGCCTCTACGCGTTGGATCCATATCCCCGCAGCAAGCCTCTCAAAGGACCGGGCAACCCGTGAATCCCAAGCGGAGATACAAAATAATTATGTATCTGCATGTAAATCTGCATTGGATGGATCATTATTTTATTTATTTATTATAAGGAAGACCAACAGCTTATATCTATACAATAGGTAACTAAACTATTACAAAACTAGCTGTTTCCCGCACCTCCGCCTGCGTCAAAAAGTAGCCTATGACCTCGGGTCTTCAATTCTATTCATACCAAATTTCACGGTTTGGCCGTGAAAGCTAACAGACAGACAGACAGACTTTCACATTACTAATATTAGTATGGATATGGATAAATAAGTATGGAAGTATGGATAATAGTATTATAAGTATGGATTAAGTATAGAAGTATGGATTATTTTTCAACACGTTTGCTTGTAAAGCGACTTTTTATGTCATTGTATTTAGTTTCATAATAGAGGTTTTGAAATTAGATTTTATTTTACTTGAAAAGCTAGGGTGCGCACATGGATGTAATAAGCTAACCGTACAACGGCGTGTATGATCGATGGCATCAGAAAAATGTTTTTCGAAGTTTGGGCACTTCTATGTAGGCACATCCTCGTTCTGAAGTGGCACCATTTTTATATCAATTTATTTTTGGGTTTAATTTAGAATTACAAGTCTGTCCTCATGCGACAAAGATGTCCTACCCGTTCCTCAGCCTAGCAGCTTTAGTAGAAGTTAAGATTAGCGATGAAGCGCCCTTGTGGATGCTATAATAACACAGATTTTTCAAAACGCTTCAAAAATTTCAAAGCAGCCAGAACCAGCTCATAATTTTATCTCTAGGCTGAAATCATTAAAACGCTTCATACTTATTTATGTTAATTATGTTAATAGGTGAAAGTGCCTCAGTGGTTTTGTAAAATGTATCATGTTTGTATCAATTTTTGGAAAATGTGAAATAAATCAATCAATCGGCAGGTGCAATCCAAGTGGTAGTACTGGGCTCCCAAAGTTTAAAGTCTAATCGACACGAAGAAGAAGAACAAATAAGTAGAAAGTTATTACGAATTAGTCATATTTATTTTATTGTCATACTCGTATTTATACTCCATGACCAAGTAAGAATTGCATGTAATGAATATAGTTTAAAGTATCGTGTATTGTAATATAAATTAATTAAGTAGTGTGTAAAGAAAAACAAAAACAAATTGTAAAATTTAATCAGATATACACACAAATCTGTTAAGGTTTTTGTATATCTTTGCATATTTAATAAAATAGTATTGTATATGAATGAATAAAAAAAAAAAAAAAAGTTACATAAATTGATGTTCCGTTTGTTCAATAAGTTTCAGTTACACCAGAAAATAAAGAAGAAAACAGTTGATCATTTCCACGAAATAAAATAGAATAATTTAAATTTCATAAAAAATAATCATTTATTTTTGTACTTTAGAACATTTAACTTATAGGCAACAAAAGATATGACATGAATAAAAAGATTATGAAAAGGTTTTTGTTAAATTTTGTTGCATAATTGATGATAATTATGTCGGTCAGAGTCTTCATAGGTAATGGAATAAAGTGTGTTTACAACACTTGTTTATTTCTGTATTAAAAGTAAAATAAGAAATTTTCATATTTCGATAAATATAAAACGTTTATAAATCTGGAAGAAAAGGTAATTCCTTAAATGTCTTACACTTAATAAAATGTCATTTAGTAATTCATTCAGAGTTTAACGAATGATTACATCTGCTTATTTCTCGGCTTCTGGTTGATCGTTAAATGGAACTTGTAGCTAAAAACTTTCTCTTTAGTTTCCGTGAGGTGGCCGCTGACGTCTGCTTTGGTGCGAACGCTGATTGACGACCAAGTGAAAGGGATGTTGAACGGGAACTTCTCTAAGTGGAACAGCAGGTCGTTGATTTGGTAGATCCCCTAAAAATAGATTCATTCAATCATGAATTTTACGAAAATGTCAGTATGTAAAAATCTTTATTGTACACAAAGAACATATAAAAGAATAAAGGGTACAGAAAAAGGAGATATATTCTAGTCAACCGAACAAACAAAAGACATAGACATATGGACACAGAAGCTATTTTAATACGGTTTTTATCGCGTTTATTACTTCTTTATTGACACCTAACGGTTGCTTAGAATTACAAAACTTACGGCTCGAAATGGGCATGTCATATTTTCTTGCTTCAAGAGTTGGTTCATGAACATTTTTCCTAAGTAGGGTTCATTTTCCAAGAAATCACAAAGTTTATATTCCCCTTGCACTCCTAACGGTATGTAATTTCCTCCAAGATATTCATAGAGATTTAATTTTATCTGGAAACATAATAATAAAAATATTGTTACGAGCTGGAAGTTCGCAATTTAGAGAAAAACACCTAATTACACTATGAAGACGTTTATTTACACAGGACGATCGCCGACGTCACTTAACTACAATTATCGCACCAATATCTGAAACATTTGCTTTTCACAATCACTAAAAGTAGCCGAGGTCGTTGGTATCAATTTGTTCTTCGCATTTCTTGCTCGCACTTGTAGTTCAACCAAAGTTGAATTGCTTTCCTGTGGCCAAAAAGACCAACCAAATATTGTATTTGTGCTTGTGGAACAATATAGTTTTAATAAATAAATAATAATAAATATTATGAATAAGGTGACTGAAAGTAATAACAAACCGTCAAATTGTTTCCACATCCTTCAAGAGATTCAGCTAGGAAATTGATGTAATAAGGGCTGCCTCGGCCTTTTCTCTGGATTGTGAACTTAAATTGCTTTACATATTTAGGGTTAGTGTACTCTATTTCTGGCTTCTCAGGAATCACTTCTAAACCCTGAAAATATATTTGGTCTTATCCAATATGTATACCTATGGGTTAGGTATATGGTTAATCCACCCTCAGCTCAGAGCTTTTTGGACTTTTCGGCCTCTGACGTGGTCATTATCATCATTTCGTGTAGGTTATTGGATACCCTGGTGTCAGAGTTTTTCGGACCGCCTCTCGGCTTTAGTGACAACAAACAAATGACAGCCGGGACTAACAGCTTAACGTGCCTTCCGAACACGAAATCATAATATCAAGCAATCAGATGATTTAAGCCTGCAATGCCCTAACAAAACTTACTGACAACAACTCAACAAAGTATGCTTCCCATGGGAATTGAATCCATGACCCAGAATTTCTTTTTAGTTCGACGAATTTATTTGGTTATTAACAACTCTGAGTAAGACAAAGAACTTACCAACAATATCCTGAAAAAATATATTATAATCAACAAGCGAAACATTTCTGACTAACGCAAGCAATGCACATGCATACATGCCTGTATGGATTACAAAAATGTTTACGTCGTGTCATAATTTAGATAATGAAATACATATTAGACTGATGTAAATAAAATAATCTTGTTTTGATACAAATAGATTAATATCATCATAAACGTAATATTTCCTTTATACATTTTAGTTCATAGAGTAAATAAATATTTCATTAAAAACGCATTAAGTAAATAAATAATACTGGTTTATTATTTTTATAAATGATGTTTGATGAACTACGGACCAATTAAGGTACTTTTATTAGCTTGTATGTAAGTATTTTAAAGTTCTAACAAAGGAGAATTCATAATGTGGAACATGAATACTTACATAAGGAATTGAAATGTTCTGGATTTGTACGTCAACCGTGAGATTTTATTGACGTAGTCGCTGGCGACTGGGTTAACAATTTAGTATGGCAAACTTGTACAACTCCTCTATTAAGGTACGCATTTAAGACATTACTTGTGGTAGAGGTACTGGTCGGTGGAGAAAGTTGCTGTAAATATCTTAAAAGGCCACTAAGGGAGAGACAAACATCAAAATTTTCTTGTACCTCTTTGAATGGTTGTGTTGCATATTTTGTTGTTTGAACTGATTCAGGAATATATACATAGTTAAGGTTCTTGTTCTAAAAATTCACAAGTTTTAAAATCTCCTTGTACTCCCGTCGTAGTCTACGTACCGACGCGTAACGTCGGTACGTTGACCTGAATCAGCTCAAACAACAAAATATAACTTGCCCATTTAAAGCTGTAAGTAGCTTTACTTTAATAATTATTAATTTATTTAATTACCATCTTAGAAAGTCTTTTTACACAAAGACTGGAAACCATCATGGCCATGACTATAGAACTTATTTACTATTTACTACCTACGCTACAAGTCTTTGTGGGCTTTGGCCTCTTCTATTACATTCTTCGACCTATCACGTAATCTTGCTTTTCTTCCAATTTCTAAATTTAAACATCTTAAGTTCTTCCTACACACAGTCTTTCCTTTTCTTCCTTGCTTTGCAACAGGAGCGTTTTAGAAATAAAATACTTAATACAATCAAGTATTTCGTGGTAACTTACGAGAACGTGGGTAGGTTTTTCTCATACTGACTTTGTACTTTCATCCCCTTGATTTGTTGTTGCACTTTTTATGGCGGGAGCACAGTATGCAGGTATCTCTATCTTATGCATTGGCACCTGTTTTCTTATCAATAGGAATACAGCTTCGTTTTCTTCATTAAAAATTGTATCACTACAGTTGTTCAGAGGCATCTGGCGTGGAAACATTATGTATTGTATATTTTCTTATTATTTAAGGGATCATGCCAAATCAAAGACATCGTCATACACTTGGAGAAATTTATAAATTTAATATCATAGTGAATTAGAAACCTAGAAACAAAAAAACATAGAGTTCATACTAAAACTTTGCATAAAAAATATTTCTGTTTGGAATTCGATCAATGTGCATTTGTCTCAACTCACTTAAATGAAAAGAAATGCTTCAAATATACGTAATTATGTTTGTTTTTTCATTGATTTTTTCGAAACAGTTTGCTTGTAACCTGTAAACTTTATAAAATTATATTGTTAATAAATTATTAAGGTTAAACCTGTATTTTTATTAGTTACGACTCATATAGATTTATCATTTACCAAAGGACCTAGTCCATGACCATGAAGGCAGTTCGACACAACAGTAAGGCTTAAACAACTGATAGTAGTACCTCATTAACTCGTCTCAAGGTCTTCTACAATTACACTTATAACTGCCTCCGTGGTCCAGTCCATTCCCGAGGGAAGCATACTTTGTATCATTGTTTTGAGTTTGGTTAGAACATTGTAGGCTTGACTCACCTGATTGTCTGATAATATTGTCACGTTAAGCCGTGGGTCCCGGATGCCATTTGGTGGTCGTTAAAGGAACCACGTCAAATGCCGAAAGGCGGTCCCGTAAAACCAGAGTGCACAGGGTTGATTGACCATGTAACCCACTCAATATGAATAAATGACACTTATAATAGAAGTGGACAGTAATGGTGCAAAATAAGCAACCGCACCTTCAAGAACTAATTCGGGTTTGCACGTCAAAACCAAGCTCATGCCTGGAACTGACAAGGTGTTGCCATCGGCGGACACTTCTTGTACATCATCATCAGTACCCGGCCTGCGATAAATATGGCATAATATCGCCAATGACGATGTGAATTTATATATTATTAAATCTACGGCTAACAACTAGGCTAGTATTCTATGTCAACAACTGGATGAGTTTCAAGACTAAATAATCCATACTTCCATACTATTAATATTATAAATGCGTCTGTCTGTCTGTTTGTTATGCTTTCACTGTCGAACCGCTGAACGGATCTTGATGACACTTGGTATGGATATAGTTGACCGAGCGAGCAAAGCGAGTGAGGTCTCTAAATCGAGTTGGGGCAAAAACACATTGTTTGTATGTACGAGGGAGCGTTTTTAATTCCGCGGAATGGGGGGCAAAGAGTGGAAATAAATAATCCAAATTATTTTTCTTTTTCAATATATTCACCTGCAAGACGGATACATTTTTCAGATCTTTCAATTAACTTATTTATACCTTCATAAAAAAATGTCTTGTCTTTGTCCTCAAAATATGCTGAAACTGCCTCCTTGACTTCATCATCGGTGGAAAATTTCTTACCCCGCAGCTCTTTTTTCATTTTTGGAAAAAGATAATAACCACTGGGGGCCAAATCTGGACTGTAGGGTGGATGATTTAAAATATCGAAGCCCACCTGATGCAGGGCAGCCAATGCAACGCGGCTCTTGTGAACGGGCGCGTTGTCGTGCAAGAGCAGCACACCTCTCGTCAATTTTCCCCATCTTTTCTCTTTAATGGCTTCTTTTAACTGCTCTAATATTGAAGCATAGTATTCTCCGGTTATAGAAACACCTTTATCTTTATAGTCGATCAATAATATACCTTCTGAGTCCCAAAAGACCGTAGCCATGAGTTTCCCAGCTGACTGCGACACCTTAAACTTCTTGGGAGGTGCTGTGCCCTTTTTATGCCACTGCATGGAGTCTTGTTTCGACTCAGGTTCATAATGATGAACCCAAGTTTCGTCTCCAGTAACAATTCGACTCAAAACACCATCCTTGTCTTCACTGAAGAGGTCCAAAAATGCGCGTGAACACTCTACGCGCTGTTGTTTTTGCGGCGCCATCGTGCGCTGACCTTAGTCATGCCAAGATGATCGTGCAAAATTTTAAAATTGGTTGTATCGGATACTCCAACCATTTCTGCGAGTTGTTTCTTCTTTATTCGCGCATCTTCGACTACAATTTTTTCGACTCTTTGGACAAGTTCCGGCGTGGTCACCTCGATGCTCCTGCCCGGCCTCGGGTCGTCTTCAAGTGATTCTCTTCCTTGTTTAAATAAACTGTGCCACTTGTAAACCATGGTTTTTCCTGGACAAGAGTCACCGTAAACCGACGACATCTTATTCAGTATGGTCGGTACTGATTTTCCTTGCTTGGTAAGGAACTTTATAACGGCACGATATTCGATGTTTTCCATATTTCACTTTTCACTCCCGATTATGTTGCTTGGTTGACGATAGCTCAAGGACTAATTGACTTATAACAATGAAACCTCGTATTTATACTAATTACGAGTCACTGAACACTTTACGGTCCTAATGAGTATAATCACCCCCCTCCAACCCTCTCATTCCGCGAACTAAAAACGCACCCTCGTATGTATGTATGTATGTTTATACCGCGATAACTGCCGAACTGATGGTATGATTTTGTTGAAACTTTGTAGGCATGTAGGAAATATCAACAGAATTTTCAAGTTCGTTGGGCATCAAAATCGGTTTAGTAGTTTTGGAAATATTCATAAAAATGTCCGCGATTATATAGTAAACGAAACGATAACGCGTTTTAAATTTGGATAGCCCCGCCCCATCTAGGTGTTACTTAGGGAATTAATTGTATAATATTAGATATGTCGAAATTAGTTCTAAGCAAGCGGTTGTAGATGATTTAAAAGCGAATACATCGAAAAACTCAATATTATATTTAAATCCGTTTAGTGACTTTTTTTTAAATAACTATAATAAAAATGTCCTGGATTATTGGTACCTAAATCGAGTTGGGGCAAAAACTAAATTGTTTGTAGTATGTATGTATGTTTATACCGCGATAACTGCCGAACCGATGATGGTATGATTTTGTTGAAAATTTGTAGGCATGTAGGAAATATTAAAAGATTTTTCAAGTTAGGTTACTAGTTTTGGAAATATTCATAAAAATCTCCGCGATTATATGGTAAACGAAACCATAGCGCGTTTTAAAATTTGGATAGCGCCATTTAGGTAATACTTAGGGAATTAATTGTATTAGAAATGTCGTATGTATGAATGTTTATACCGCGATAACTCTCGAGCCGTTGGCCCGATTTTGATAAAATTCAAAGTGTGTAGTAGGCATCTACAGAAATGTTTAGTTCGTTTGGCATCAAAATCCGTTTGGTAGTTTTTGAGATATATTGACATCAAAGTGTGTAGTAGGCATCTACAGAAATGTTTAGTTCGTTTGGCATCAAAATCCGTTTGGTAGTTTTTGAGATATATTGACATTAATGTAAAAATAGATATTTATTGATAACTCCAAAGCTGTAAGTCCGTTTTCGTTGATAATTAGAATGTATGTACGAAACGTTATGATACGTATGATATCAAAAAAGATTTAGTAATATTCAACCAATTTAAAAAAAAGAGGATGTTATGTTTTTTTTCGTATTTGAAAGAAAGAAAGAAGAAAAAAAAAGACGTTTATTTGGTACTTCACAAAAATTTACAATACATATCTATTAATATAATTATTACAAAAAGAGAAGAGTACCAAAATGGTCTCCGCTCAGCATGTGTCGTAGTATAACTATGACGCTGGTCTTCCGCGGACACCGTATGAATTTAAAAGTAAAATAATAAAATAAAATTAAAAATTACAAGTGGTCAACGGCGCAAAAACACAAAAAATGCATAAAAAATATCGGGCACAAGAGTTTTGAACGCGTTGTATTAATCGTTTTGTACGAGCAAGCAAACAGTTTCCTATAACAACGTCACCATAATTTAGTTTTGACAAAATCAGTGATTCACAAAGATAAACTCGCGTGTCTTCATTCATATATTCCCTTATTTGATATAACACTTTTGATCGATAATAACAATTTTTTACAACTCCAAGAACATGCTTATCAAATTGCAGCTTATCATCCATGACAACTCCTAAGTTTCTAGCTTCATTGACCTGTTCAACTAATGTATTATTCAATTTTAAACAAGGGTTCTGGGTATTAATCTTTGCGATTTGATTTTTTGTGCCTATAACAAGAAACTTAGTTTTTGACGGATTTAAAACTAAACAATTCGTTTCTGACCACTGTTAATAACATTGTTAATAACTCCGTTATTACTGAAACGATTGAAAAAACTATTTTTAATTCCGATAAGGCATACTTTCAGTTTAGTCCAGTAATTTTTTTAAATCAATTGGTTCAGTAGCTTAGTAATAAAATAATAATAACTGTTAAACACCTAAATTATAGTGATGATGTCGTCGAAGTAAATCATCTTTTTTTCCAAATCACAAAAATATTGTTTTCTCTCAAATTATATAATAATATATTAATCTACAAGTGTAGGAGTAGAAGGATCAATGGACCTTATAGTCTAACGGACTCAAAACTAACGATAACAGAAAGAGGTGCTTTTTAAAGTAGATAAATCTCGCAAATATACAGGTCATGAAGAATTGATTGACCTACAAGGTTCTACCAAAATCCGAAACGGTGGGAGGGTCTCAATTCGAGTGAATGTTGACAGCATAACTCTCCAACACAACCTCTCGTCCGGGTATCAACATCTGGCCCACGTTGGGGGCGGGCAACGGGTACAATTAAGACTTAACCGGCTAACGAGGCACGGCAAACAACAGCATTTCCAAGGAGAGTTGAAGTCAGGCAGGCGGCCGGTCGTAAAATTTTAGCTAAATTATAGGAATGGTTACAACAAGAAGGGATGCGCCTATAGATAGAGCGCCGCCGCAAATTGTCTCAAGATATGGGGAAGACAGACAGTATAACTCCATCATGTCTGAACCGATTCATTTATTTTTTGCTGAAAGGATATCCTTACTTTCAATGAGATTCCATAGAAATTCCAAATTTCGTATTAACTTTAATAAAATCGTTAAAAAACTATTTTAATACGGTAACAAACCCGAAATTATAAAAAATCATTAATTCGTAGAAAGTTAGTATGTAGCTAAATAAACTTAATTAAAAAATTTTGATGTTTCATTTTTTTAAATTCACTTACTTGATCTTAAAATATTTTTGTTTATGTTTTCTAAGACTAATCGACCCCCATATTACTACGAAATCAATTCACGGCCATTAAAATGCTATTTTTGGGGTCAGTCTTACTTGGGTAAATTCCAAGTAGCTTGAACTCCACTGATCAATCAATAGTTTACACCCTGGTCTTGGAAAGGTTATAGGTTTGCCTTGGTCTACTTATATTTATCTTCTTCGCCCAAGCGTATTTCCCAATCGGGTCCTGAGCTTATGCTTCGGAACGTAAGGTATGTTATTAATCGTATTCCTAGATTTGGCAATACTGGTTATCCCCATGGAGCGACTTTTGACGTCAATAGGTGATATTTATATCCTATATTGAAAATAAACAATTTCATTTCAATTTCATTTCACTGCCTTCTGACCTTCGTGATGAAATTACGACCCACATATTGATAAAGTTTCATTGATAACTGTAATTGTAAAAATGAACAAAACCTTAAGAATATACAACTCCCTCATTTATGTTTTCCCTCTCCCTCAATTATGTTTACTGTCTAAATTTTAATACATTTAATCTCAATGAATGATGGTGGATTTCATTAACAACATCATTTCCAAGATTTGAGAATATTATATAAGATATAATAAAACAACTATTAAAATATTGGTATTGTATTGTATTTAAGCGCATCCTGTGCTAAAGAGCTACATAAGATGGATTAGAAAGCGATAATGATACTTAAAAGATTTGTATATTTTAATGATACCTTTAATCATACTCGCCTTCACCTCACCTGCTCTACAACAGGGGCGAACGTGATTTTAGTCACTGAGAATTATCTGTAAGAAATCAAAAAAATTCGCTCAACAGAACTAAATATTACAACAAACCGTCATATTGTTTCCAACCTCTGTAAGGGATTCAATGAATAAATGTATATAGTAAGGTCTCCCCCGACCTTTTCTTTGGATCGTGAACTTCAGGCTCTTTACATATTTGGGATTAGTATATTCTATTTCAGGCTTCTCCGGGATGACTTCTAAGCCGTGGATTACAAAAATTGGACAACTGAGAATGCTTTCTGAAATTTGATAACATAATTGAAATATTATTAAGATCAATATTAAGTCTAAGTGGTATCTACACCACTTTATATTTTCTGTGACAATACCAACTATTTCCTATTCTGTGATTGTAATTTCTTCAGTGAATTAAGTATCAGAGATAAGATTGTTTTCATACTCATAAGCGTTCCATTTATGGTGTTTTTATCTAATTAATTCATAGTAATTATACCCATGGATTTGCTCATATATGATACTCGGGACAGGATAACTGAACAGATTTATACTCTCAAGATCTCCTTATTGCGTCTCCGGCTAATTATTTGTGAAGACCAATATTCTGCCAGTGATAAGACATTGTCAGTGCCTTCGTAAAGGTATTTGAAAGTGGTGGTAGCTGGGCACTCAGATAATCTCCCATAGTCTGGGGAGAGATACCAGACAGGGAGAAATCGTGTTAACTGTAGCCTGCTTTGGCAGATTTGGGCTCGGGGTCTGTATGAATCTCCTTAGAACAGTGGGAATTTCACTGGGCAGTATAGTGACAATCTTGAAAAGTTAAATTTCTTGATGTCTGCTCCGGTCTCGAATGGAAGTGGAACTCGAGCTCAGAAATGTGCGAAGTAGACATTCCCAAATTTTAGGAACAATTGGCCAAATTTTTCTTTAGGCTAGACCTTTTACAAAATAAAACCTAAATATATATTTAGCAGACTCATAGGCACCTCTTGTTGTTTACTCCCAGCGCACCTATAAAAGCTGACGAGTGACGTAGACTCGTTCAGGTTCACACGCAGAGCCACGGGATCACCCCCGGGACTGCGCACTCGTGACCTACACAGAGACCTAGAACTTCCGTCCGTGAAGCGCTTCATCAAAGAAACGTCACAACGTTACTTTGAGAAGTGCCCTTTCCATCCCAACCCATTAGTTGTGCAGGCGGCAGACTACAGCCCGATCAGAGATGCCCCCCTGCGGCACAGACGCCCGAGGAATGTTGTCTCTGACCCAGACGACCCCATCACGGTGGCCAACAAACCCTTTGAAAATCTCCAGACTCGCCGGAGTCCGGGATTTTCCATAGGTACATACAACCCTACTCGCCGGCGAGTACGACGTATTAGAAACAGTAGCTCGTTTTCCAAAATGTACCAGGATGCTTCACGCCACCGATAGGTTCTTAGTAGGCCCTTCAGGCACAATAGTGTCGGCCCTTATGGCATTGAGCGTTTGCTACCGCTCGCGAGTTTGCATCGCTCGCTTGATAAAGGCAAAGCCCATGGCCGAGGTTCGTCCCAACGTGCATTTGCCGAAAAGGCTGAGGGTTAATAGCCCTCGCCTCAAACTGTCCCGCTGTAAATTTTAAAACTCACAGGAGCTTGTAGGTCATTAACAAAAAAAAAAAAAAGTAGACTCGTCCATTTTGCTCTTGGTTCGTCGAAGCGTCAACATGTGCAAGTGACAGTTATTTTTGAAAGTGTGTGTTAGTGTAACGAAACGAAACTAAATATATATTAATTAATCAGTAAGGTACTTAAGTTGTGGCCACCAGAGATTGTATGGTTCTGGTTACCAAGAGAAGTAAGGATGACAAAAACAAAAATAAATTAGGGAACAAAGCATACATGCACAATTTCTAATATGCACATATAAGTAATTAACCAAATCATTATTTGATATTTCAAACACAGGCCAATGTTGGTTTGAAGTTTGAACTTAATCTATGTAACCATAACTTTGGATATGAATTCTACTCATTAAAATATATTCAAATAAAAAATATATTAGCTGAGCACGGTCTGTCACAATCATTGAAATGAACTTAATTTTCTACATACTGATTTAGATTTCCGCTCCAAATAATTTCATATTGATAATAAGCATTCACAAAAAATCCTACCTATACAATTTACTACATTATTATGTCAACAACGAAGAAAAATCAAATAATTTGAGCGCCTCGTACTATAATAAAAAAAATATAATTTTCATTTAGTTTTGGTTACGCAAGCATGCCCATATTTCTCACTTTCGTACAGAATTCAGGGTTTCATTCACATTGTCAATCGACCATGTACACCCTGGTATCAGAGTTGTGCGGAACCACCTCTCGGCCTCTGACGTGGTTCTTTTACCAACCATCAGATGGCTGCCGGGACCAACGGCTTAACGTGCTTTTCGAAGTACAGAATCAACTTTATTATCAGACAATCAGGTGATGCAAACCTGCAACGTCCTAACCAAACTGGAAACAACTAAACAAAATATGCTTCCCGTGGGAACCGAACCCACGATTCCCGGGCCGAAGGTGAACGCCTTAACCACTGGACCTCGGAGGCAGTTACTACTTCTAATGAATGACAAAAGTATATATGGGCTATGGTGATGAAATTTAGGTTGTTCCTTGCAGGCAGTAAAGAAAAATCTTTTGATTACTTACACGCCACATCATTTGTCTTACCTAATTAATTCCTTTCCCTACTTCTCTCATATTATTCCTTACTGCTTATGTTGTTTCTAAAGCTACTCTTTAAGGCCCTACTCTTTTAGAAGTCCGGAGTACGATTCAATATCATTATTTTGGCCGCAATCAGTCTCTCCTCGGCCGCTCCAAAGATTTCTAAAATGACCTGCACTCTTGTAACTTTTCTTATTTTGCGAATTAGATTATATGGTTAAATGAATAATTTATGAAATACTAGCCGTTTCTCGCAACTCCGCCTGCGTCAAAAAGTATCCTATGTTTGAGCCCGGGTTTTGAACTATATTCATACCAAATTTCAACAAAATCCGTTCAGCGGTTTGGCTGTGAAAGCGTAACAGACAGACAGACAGACTTTCGCATTTATTATTAGTATGGATATGGATTGAAACACATTTTTTTGTTCCATTATGTTTATTTATTTTAATTCAATAAAATTAATTATCTTAACCAGAGAGCACTATCATAGACCACATCTACATTAAACATCAAGTGGAATGGTGACCAATCGCTGATCATAAAGTAAACAAAAAATCGTAGAAATATTATACTTTCATTTACATATTAACCATTTGATTCAATCTATACTAATATTATAAATGCGAAAGTCTCTCTGTCTGTCTGTTACGCTTTCACGGCCAAACCGCTGAACGGATTTTGATGAAATTTGGTATGAATATAGTTGAAGACCCGGGGTCAAACATAGGCATCTTTTTGACGCAGGCGGAGCTGCGGGAAACGGCTCAAAACTTAATTAATCAAAGACAATGTTAAAATTATCTACATACAAGTTAACCTTTAAAACATGATGAAGGTGGGTGATGGGATGCAGTATAAATAAATCATCATCTTTTTACCTAACTTTTACATACTTAATTATACTTTCTTGTTTCTTGGTTTTTGATTGACAGTCATAAAGAACTTATAATTAAAAATGAGTTCGTTGGTTCCTGTGATCAGTCCTGAGATATTAGTCATGGTCTTTACACTGATGGGTGACCAGATGAACGGGATGTGGAATGGGAACTTCTCCAAGTGAATGACGAGATCTTTGATTTCGTATGATCCCTGAAAATGTAACAACATCGTAAATTTTTAAAACTGTATAGTTAATGTTCAGTTAAATAAGAACTACGCAATGTACAGCTTGTTGTCAAACGAAATTTTGTGTTTGGTATAAAAAAAAGATTTGTTAGCTTTCTTAACTTTCACTTTTTTTTTATTATTATTTTATTTAGTTTAAAATGGCGGACGTATTGGGATTTTTGCATTTAGCCATGATGTTCGTCATGTTTTTTCGAGAAATCTAAGTTAAAGCTAGTATGACAATAAAATCATCGTATTGATTAATATTACTTACAGCACTAAATGGGCAAGTCAAATTAAGTTGTTTCAGTTGATTCATAAACATTTTCCCTAAATAGGGTTCATGTTCCAAAAATGCGCAAGTTTTGAAATCTCCTTGTACTCCCGTTGGTAAGTAGTTACCTCCCACGATTTCAAAAAGTTGCATTGATATCTGAAAATAATATTTAAATTTAAAAAAATAAGATGTTGTCATGGTAGCTAAAATGTGCCTGAATTTGGATTTATCGGTACAAAGATTTTTTGGAAAATACATAATATTCAGCACTGACATTTTCTAGCTCAAGCCCTTTGTTATTTCTTCGTGCTTAAGCCCTTCTGCACTTAAGCTTTTAGACTTACTAACTAGATATATTAGGTTTTTCACAGTACAGTAGTTTATAATATTATTATGTATATTATAAAGTATAATTAAATTAAAGTTATAGATTAAAATTGAGATAGTTGTTGATTTAATCATGGTTATATCGAAAGTTGTGTGGATGAAGGGGCAAACACTGTGGATAAAAACGCTCAATATGTTATGTATATATATTTATATGTTGTTTGTATGTATGTATAGTTCATGTAAGTTTATCACATCTTGATATAATATTATATATTACACTGTTATTGTACATCCACAGTTAAAATCTCTGCTCGACCCAAAGATTGTCTGCATAATGCTTTAAAAAAAATAAAAAAATGCAGCCTATTATGAAATACAATTGTATATTTTGCACAATAAAGTTTAAATAAATAAATACAAAAGATGAAATGATTTTTAAATTAAATTTGTGAAGGATAGATACGATATGATAAGTATGGATTTACATCCTCTTTTACAGGAGGAATGATGCATACGCATCGTTTTACCTTAGGCTCTGAAGCCTAAGCAGACTACGTGACTGGAAAACACGCTTGGACAAAGAAGAAACTACTAGCATGAAATTATTAATGTACAAACCGTCATATTGTTTCCACATCCGGTCAGAGTTTCAACTATTAGATGTATGTAGTAAGGGCTCCCTCTGCCTTTTCTTTGGATCACGAATTTTAGATTTTTTACGTATTTTGGATTGGTATATTCTATTTCTGGCCTCTCAGGGATTACTTCTAAAGCCTGAAAATTAAAAAATCCGATCAACAGCGACTCGGTCTCGCTCACCATTATATGAAACTGCTAAATAATCATGTCAGTTGTGTGAAAGCCCCCTTTAATATTTTATGCAGCAACAGAATTATCTGTGAAGATAATAATATAAATTACTGTGAAAATTTCAACTGACAATCGATCATGTTTCACGAGATACAGCCCGGTGACAGCCGGATGGGCAGACCTTGAAAAGATAATCAAGAACAAATAAAAACTTACTTGTGATTTCATATTTTTGTTGTATTGTAAAATAGCGTCACATTCTCAAACCACTATTTTCACATATTATTTGAAAATTTACCTGTATAGTTCCAAATATGCATATTGCAGTTAAAAGCCGAATCATGTTAAAGTATTTCAAACACTAGCCCACGAATTAAGGTTAACACTACTATCAACATAGACACGTAAACTATGTTTGCATACAAATTTCATTCATTAAAATATACTTAAAAATGTATTAGCAGGCATGGTTCATGAACACAATAATAATTATTAAAATTAATTTGCTTTCAATTTGGTTCGATAAAGTTGTAAACATATCACAATAGGCAATGGTAAGTTAAGAAGTTTTTCGACACAGTATTTTATGAGCCCCATTGAAAAGAACTTTTGACTCTTGGTTTCGATAATTTTTGTGCAACCCCAGCAAAACCTCACGTGCAATCAAAAGCTACTGTTTTACTGGCCATTTTCATTATCGACTACTAAAATAGATCGTTTTTCGTATGAAAATAATAAGCTTATACTCGTATTTGTAAATGTGCGCATAAAGCGCATAAGATCAGTTAGCAGTTCGCAATAAACAATATTTTTTTCAATTGCATTAATGAGCTAGATCTGCTAGTATCTAAGACGTGTTTTTAAGGAGGATTATTGTGGACTGTATTAAAAGGCACTATTTTTCTTCACTTGTTTTATTGTTCACCCTTTTTGTTCCACTTTTTCACTGTTATATCACTGAATGAACTGAATGCCGCCATACAATTCCGCGCTCAATTTATAGAAAACTCCGACCAATCAGAGGGCTTGAATTTTTGCACACGGCACTAATTCTTTGCACACGGCACTAATTCATGCTATCTCGTTCCTGTTTATAGCCCAGTCCTTGTCTAGGCGAGTTTTTGGAATTTTCCTATTTTTCCCTATGATGGCATTTAGTTCTTACAAATTTCGTATTTTTTACATATAAAGAACCATATTCCTGACTATTTACAACAAATTTCAAGTGAATAACTCTTCTATTTTCCTAGTTATTCGCAAAAAACCGTGGCCGGCTCTCGTTATGGTATTGCTCGGCAAGGGTACCCCTATTTCTATACATTTTCTTTACAAATTCCTATTTTCTAGCTTATTTCTTAAAGAAAATGACCTATTCTAATTATAATCATGGCCCTACTCTAAAATTAATCAACTTTATTTATCATAAATTAAGCTGTCCGCATCAAGGATTTTTCCGAGCAAGTCGAGCAAACAGATTTTCCGAGCGTTATTTAATTGTCATTAAAAAACTGCTTTAAAATGTTCTCATTTACGTATGTACTGCAATTCTCTAGGTCACTGGTTCAGGAACGCAATGCGGTGCGTATTCCTTTCACAGGTTTTTCCTTTCAGGACCCTCCATGCGTTAATGCCGGGGGGAAATATAAAAATGGAATGTTGAAGTGAAAAACGGAATAGACGTATCCAATAACGCATATCAGATTATTGCTAAACAGTTTCGTATAAGTATTATGCGTAATATCGTGGAAAAGTGGTATAGGTATGTTTCAACCAAGATATACTCGTTAGTCTCGTCCTAGCGTTTTCTTAGTTGCACCTAAAACTTGCACTTGAAACTTTAATCAGAACAGTTTACGAAATTATAAATGTATTTATCAAAATCGACCTAGGTACTATACATATACAATGCTTAAATATGTGTAAGACCCAAGTGTGAGCTAGACGAAGATCTATAATGATGTAGTTTGTCCCGCTAAGGTAAACTTATACGCCGCTATCTTCCTCTTTATAATAGAGTCTATTCCCAGTTGCGTTGTCAGTTTACGCTTCGAAGCCCAGTGTACGTTTTAATCATGGTCCTAAATTTGACAGTACGGTTATTACATTGGAACGACTGCCACATGATCGCCGTAACCCGTTTTTAATAGGAAAACCAAACCAATAGGATCATGATGTTCTTTAACGACCACTAAATGACAGTCGAGACCAACGGCTTAACGTGCCTCCCGAAGCACGAAAACATCTTTATTATCAAACAATCAGGTGATTCAAGCCTGCAATGTCCTAACCAAACTGGAAACAACTAAACAAAGTATGCATCCGGTGGGAATCGAACCCACGAGCCCTGGGACAAAGGCAGGCGCCTTAACCACTGGACCACAGAGGCAGTTTATACGCCGCTACCTATATGTTATGTACCTACAATTGAAAAAAATATAACAAATATTTTGCACCCAGTGACAGCAGCTTCAACAATGACAGCAAATTTTCACATACTCGTAAAACGAAATCACGGCGAGCACACTGAAATATAATTTTTCGTTTTAAATTGGCGCTCGCTACAGTTTAGTTCGTATAAAAATGGCGGTCCCAATTATCTCGCTTTATTTATCGCCGAAAAATACGGAGCTGCCAATAACAGAAAAAAGTCCCCATGCAGGAAGCCAATTCATATCGAGGTTAAAGCCAATTCAAATATTCGATAGACGTGACACAAAACCAATTTGCAGCTAAACCCAGCCTCCACGGAAACTATCCGTTCTGACATACGGACGAGAACTGGAGGTCTATCTCCGAATCTGCGACTCACTGCCAGTGAGACGAATGATCTTCTAAAGACAATAGTAAATGTGTAATCTCTGGCAAGTGGTCGGTAATTGTCTTTTATTTTCGTGTGATTTGTACTCACGAACTCATTGAACAATACACCGCCTTTAAGTCATTTTGTTCAATAAAAATATCTAAGTGAAATTGAAGAATGGAGTTCCTGGCAAATAAAATATTGAAAAATAAAACCAAAATTCGTGTGGTGGTTGTCTCATCGCTAGTATAATAAAATGCTGTCGAAGAATAGACCGAACAAACAATATTCGTTAAAAATAATCTACTCTTTGATAAATTTGTTATTTAATAATAATAATCATGTCAATCATTCATTTGTGTTTATGTAAAATATGTTTCATTCAAGTACCTAAATAGAAGTTGAAATAATTACTGATTAAACGAACATACCTGAAGTGAAGTTCTATCATAATTATACGAGCGCCGAGTCCGAATAGATTAGTATAGTACCTTTATAATACATGTAGCCCCACGCACTACCACTCTGCACGTAGTTGAGAACTACCCACTTTTTTTTTTTGTAGGTAGGGATGTTACTTTGCCGTTTACCTCACGACCGGCTCATTAAGTTTAGAGTATGAAAAACCTTACGGAATCCTTCATTGATGTTTTACCAGGCAGCACGCAAGGGAGTGTCAATATCACGATGGGTGGGTGTGGGTGGGACATACTAATCTATTCGGACTCGGCGCTCGTATAATTATGATAGAACTTCACTTCAGGTAAGTTCGTTTAATCATTAATTATACTACGCGCCGAGTCCTCTAGATTAGTATAGTACCTTTATAATACATGTAGATGTTCAGAGCTAAGTAGGGAACAACATCAATGAAAGAAAGTTAAATATTTTGTATGATAGTATTTTATTATATCATATTTAAACATAATACATAACAGCATTGGTTAATACTATGCATTCTAAGAGATCGTAAAAGACAATTCAGTAACTAATCATACTTAAGTACAATCTATTTGAGTGACAAATATATCTAATGACATTGTGTTTTAATTAAGCAATGAATAGACATTCCAATAAAGATTATTTTCAAATCATTATAGGATCAAAACAAAAATATTATTTTAGTTGTTATGACGAAATTATCGAATGAGCTAGTGCTAGGTCCTCGTTATTATTCAAAATTACCCGTTGGTAAAAACGTGCAAATGTATTGGAGTGACCACTCCACCCGGCGGTCTTTTGGATGGTGTCAACACTCACGCCGACGGAGTGCGCGTGCGACGTAGCCGCGTGTCGCGTGCTGTGAGCACTAAAAGTATTCGTGTCGATACCGCACTCACTCATTGCTCGTTTTAACCAACGACTTAATGTTTGAGTTCCCACAGCCTTATGGGGTTTGTTAATGCCAATGAATAAATAATCAGATTCCCTTATTAATTTGGTTTTATACATGTAGCTTTGCAAGGTATTCGCTAGACACACGGCTGGCCTCTCAGTAAAGAATGGTAAATATAATACTGGTTGCTGCCCGCCGGGACGGGATGTTTTTATAAGTTCTGGAATCTTAATAATAATACGGTCGTGTAATAATTGTATATTTTTAATGATAATTTTAGATATTGTTTGGATACGTTGAGCAGTTGCAAGTGCCAATAATATAATAGTTTTAAATGTGAGATTTTTAAATGAAATTTTATCATTTGGATACCATGAACTTAAATAATCTAATACGAGGTTGGTGTCCCATGTCATATTGTATTTAGGATGTGGTGGTCTCAAGCGGTAAGTACCCTTTAAGAATCTCTGCAGTCTGTCGTCTTTAGCTAATCTTGGACCTAAGATCAGGGACAATGCAGATCTGTACGAATTTAATGTGGCATATTGACACCCTGTATGAAATATTTCGGTAAAAAAGTAGATAACGTCTGGTACGGATGCATTATAGACATTTATAGAGTGATTATTACAAAAATACCACCACTTTTTTAGACAACTGTCGTATTGTTTGAAAGAATTTGACGACAGTGAAGCTAACATTATGTCCAACGATGCAACTGGTAAGCTTCTTCTTGATAATGCGTACCGCATAACCTCCCTGCCACCAGGGTAATTGTGTTCTGAATGGGACGAGGACTGGAATGAGATACGAAGGCATTGCTATTACTTTCAAATATTATAGGTTTGGAAATTAGAAGAGATCTGAACAGGGGGTACCACGGTTGTGTTGGCTAAAAAGGAACTACCAAGATCCCCTGTGCCTTATCTGAAATAATCTTTCTTAGGGTTCTTAATATTATTGAGAACGGGGGGAAAGCATAAAAGTATTGTAAAGACCAAGAGACTGTAAAAGCATCAGTCGCAAAGGCATCTGGGTCTTTGTGCCATGAGATATATAACGTACATTTTTTGTTAATACGGCTTGCGAATAAATCAATAACTGGGTCCCCAAAATTGAAGCAAAGGCTTTGGAAAGCCCAATCCGAAAGTTCCCATTCTATGTCAGGGTGACATCTTCTAGATTCATAGTCAGCTACGGAATTGTCACAAGACCTAATATATGATGCGAATATGTATATACCTTTGCTTTCGCACCAATCCCAAATTTCTCTAGTTATCTGAGTGAGATGTGGAAATTGGACTCCACCCATTTTATTAATGTAGGCAATCGCAGTGAAATTGTCAACTCGTAATAAAATTTGACAATTATGAAAGTCTCGTGAAAAAATTTTTAGTGCTATGAATGCAGCCAGAAGTTCTAGATAGTTGATGTGTTTTTGTTTTTCAGCTAATGACCATTGTCCACTAGCCGACTCTCCACTACAGGCTGCCCCCCACCCCGTAGTTGAGGCGTCAGAAAATATTTCTATACAATAGTCATCGTATCTAATACGATGTGTCGAGTGCTGGATATTTTTGATCCACCATTTAAAATCAGTATTAAGGGAATCAGAAATATTCATATGATGATTGTAATCATCGTAACCCTGCAGATTCAAATATTTACATCTCTCCATTGCTTTGGTATGTAACCAGCCGTACTCGATAGCTGGACATGAAGCTACTAATGACCCTAAAAGTTTGGCAAAGTCTCTAATTTTGCATCGTTTTAATTTTAAGATCTTTTCTAATTCTGATTTAATACGTAATCTTTTATCGTCTGGTAAGCTAATTAATAACCTATCAGAATCTATAATCATGCCTAAGAACTTGCAAGTCTTAGACGGTTGCAGATTGCACTTTTCTTCATTTAGTAGAAAACCGAGTGAAACAAGTAGTCTTCTAGTTAGATCTAGATTATATAAACAATTCTTACGGCTATTACCAAATAAAAGCCAGTCATCAAGGTACAGGGTTGACGTTAAACCGGCGGAGCGAAGTAATTTAGCTATAGGTTTTGTTATTTTTGTGAAAACATATGGTGTCGTATTAAGACCGAACGGTAAAACATTGAATTCATACATTTTTTCTTCATATTTAAAACGTAAGTATTTCCTAGAGGCCTCATGTATTTTTATTAAAAAATATGCGTCTTTAAGATCTATTGTAGTCATATAAACATCTTTAGTTACACATTTTATAGCAGTTCTGAAATCCTCTAACTTAAAATGTTCCGTCTTAATAAATTTGTTTAAATTTTTAAGATTTAATATGAACCGTTTTTTACCATTCGGCTTAGGCACCAAAAATATACTGGAAATAAATTGGCCTTCTGTTGGATTGCATTCGGAAATAGCCCCAATATTTAACAAATTAACAATTGCTCCTTAAAAAAGATTTTTTCAGTATCTGAGTAGTTAACAGTGGGTGGTGGTGATCTTTGAATGACTGGCTATGTAAAATTAATTTTATAGCCATCTACCCAAGATAAGACAGTGCTATCATTTGTTATAAGAGACCACTGTTTATGAAATAGAGATAATCGACCTGCGTACTTAACTGTAATTATCGACGACGGCGGTGGTTCTGCTGCGACGTCCTCGATGAGTGCGCTGGCGGCGGCTGGTGATAGTATGAACGCTGTTGTGGGGCTGCAGGATCGCGGCTCCGAGGCGCTGAATGGTGAAGCGGCGGCGGCGCCTGCCCCGGTGTTCTGCGTAACTGGGGCGGAGCTTTGTGGTTTAAAGGCTTCGAACCTGGAGGTTTATACTGCTTTGAAGCAGGTTTGCTGGCTGCTACTGCTTTTAGTTCAAAGCCAGATTTGTTTACTGCTTTAGCGAGTTTCAGCGTTTTAGCTAAATCTTCACCAAATAAACAAGTGTCAATTTTTGTATTTTTGAGATGTTCCTTCATCTCATTTTTTAAGGAGAACAGTATAAAATTCCTCCTAGTGACGGAATCTGCATGTTGTAGGTCGCATAATAATCTATTTACATCCATTAGCCTCTGAAGAAGCCCATTATCTTTTGTTGAATTTAGCAACTGAGTATTTATAACATCAGTAAGGCAAGCGATTGCGCTTGCCATCTGTTTTTGTTTTAACTCTATACCTTTATCGCGTTTGACGGCAGGATCGGCTAGAGCAGCTTTTATTTCTAAATTGAGTTTTGGGGCATCTATGAAAATGCAGTTTGATGGGGTTAAATATTTAGAAAGTAAATCTTTTCTTTGTTCTTTAGTAATACCCTCTGTGGCTATATGTTTCAGGCGATTGGCGAGCTCGCTACGAATTTGCGGTCCATACGTTTTGGCGCTTGTAGGGTCTTCACCCAAAATTTCAAGAACGTCGTTATCTAAAACTTGGACTTCTTTGTTCACCATAACCTCTAGTGGAGAGGTACTAGGACCCGGTTGCGGCGAAAGTACCGCGCTAGGTTCAGGCTGCAGCAAATGTTGAGAATTATGAGTAAACGTTTGCTCATCATTTACTACATTGTCGCTTACAGGTATTTCTAAGACCCAATCGCTTGCATGTAAAGCGGGTGTATCTGAAATTAATTACATACTACATATAAGTATTAAGACCACATTCACTGTATAGCGAAAAAGAAATGAGTTTATGGTTAGGTTACAATCCCCAGCGGAAGGAACGCCAACCAGTATTTTGTTGCGTCGAGACAGCCCCAATGACTGCTCAGGTTGCAATATAATATATTATGTCAATACATAATTCTAATGAAGAGGTAAATACCTGCGCCATAATCCTCCGGAGGTATAACCTCTTCCAAATCCGAAGTGGTGCCTGAACTATCACTTTGTAAACGACTATTCAATTTGTGTTGTAATTTTTGAATTTTTCTCTTTAATCGCTCGGTGTTTTCTTCTTTAGAACGCTTATGTTTCGGCATTTTTATAGGGATTTACGCAAAGACAAACTTAATATATCCTTAACAAACTACGGATTACTAAGTAAGACGTGTTGAGTGGTTGAGCACAAAAATGCGAATGAGGTGCGGTCGTGAGGTAAACGGCAAAGTAACATCCCTACCTACAAAAAAAAAAAAATGTGGGTAGTTCTCAACTACGTGCAGAGTAGTAGTGCGTGGGATGTGTTACTACATGTATTATAAAGGTACTTTACTAATCTAGAGGACTCGGCGCGTAGTATATTAGAAATAAAAATATAAGAACTGTTTATTATTTGAAACATTTTCTACGTTACGAAATTCTTTGAAACTTCTGTCTACAATATAAGGGTTACACCCTGCAAACCATATTTCGTTTGTATGCTGGACCGCTGTACGTGTGTAATAAAAAAAATCAAGTAAATATTGAAAAAAAAAAACTTGTCAACAAAAGGTCTGTCAAATCACATTTTACAAAAAAAATAATAATAATATGGAGCCAAACGTCTGAAATATAAATACTGTGACTTTGTATCATTCCATAAATTATAATAAAGAAAATAGAAGATAAAAAATTATCTACGCGTGTCTGCGGAGCCCCAAATTCGCACAAGAATTGAGACGACTCTGTCATTGTGTTTGGCAATGTCATCAGTTTATGTGATTTTGCGACGAAATTTTATGGTTTTTTAGGATAATTTTTCAGGTTAACCATTATAATTTACTTAAACGTAATAACGGATGAATTCTTTTCGGCGGGGAGCGATGACGAAAGCTCTCTGCCTCGCACGTCCTCGCTACCAACCGGATTTACTAGACAATCTCCATCACGGGAAGACACATCAAGTGAAATCATCGAAGATTCGCAGCGATTACAACCGTCACTGGATCAATCAACACGTACTGGATCAGCCATAGACTTTTATATCACTTGTGACCTGTGTTCCGATGGGCGTCGTTTTAAAGGGCGTCGAGGCCTCAAAATTCACAAAGCCAAATTTCATAAATCTTCCAATGTTACGGCACCACTTACAAAAGACAATCCTTTCTCGCTAACCCCACCTTCTCTAAATTTTCATTCGACCAATACCTACGTCAGCTAAATTCAAACGTTCGGATAGTTAAAAGAATCCCAAGAGGAGCTAAAGTATCTCTAGCCAAATCGCTGTCTGCTGTTTTACAAAACTGTATGATTAATCAATCTTACAAACCACAATCATGGCAAGACTTACTTACGTTTTCTTATCATTACCTTCATGTCCCCCCATCTGATATCAACAAATCACTCACATCATTATTAAAGCTTAACTGTTCCAACATTCATATCAATCATACCATACATATAACCCCAGAAAGCCATATAATCTAAAAAAAACAGTCGAAAGTAAAGCAATGGATGGCGATTTAAGAAACGCTGCTAGAATTCTTTTCTCTAATGATACTCTAGCTCCTAATAATGCCGATACACTGAGAAGCCTTCGTGAGAAACATCCCTTGGCCGCTTCAACCTCTACGACTCCACATCCAAATCTCTCGGCTCATTTAGAAATCAAAATTGAAGATACTCTGGAAGCCATAATGTCGTTCCCCAATGGCTCTGCAGGCGGCGTCGACGGACTGACACCTCAGCATCTAAAAGATCTGATTGGTGCGTCCGCTGGCGACGCCGGTAGGGCATTGCTGAACGACATAACCAAATTTTGTAATTTTTTATTCACTGGACATATATCAGAAGATTTCAGAGAGCTACTGTTTGGAGCGCGCCTCTGCGCTTTCAATAAGAAAGATGGAAGTGTGCGCCCTATTGCTATCGGCTGCACTTTCCGCAGGCTAGCATCAAAACTAGCCTGCAGAACAATGTCATCAAAATTTCAAAATCTATTTCAACCTACACAATTAGGATTTGGTAGTAGTGGAGGTAGTGAAGCTGCAGTACACTCAGCCCGCACTTTTTTAGAAAAAGAGAGCGAGGCTGAGGTACTGCTCAAAATTGACGTCAAAAATGCCTTCAATTCTATTGACCGGTCAACCCTGCTTAATGAAGCCCTTATTCATACTCCGGAAATACATAATTACATTTGGAAATCTTATAGTTGTCCTTCTAAATTATTTTATTTTGATTCAGAAATTTCATCAGAAGAAGGCGTTCAGCAGGGTGACCCTCTAGGACTATTCAGTCTAGGAATCCACTCCATAATTTCAAACTTAAATTCCAAATTAAATGTCTGGTACCTGGACGATGGAACTTTAGGAGGTAAAGTCGACACAGTACGAAACGACTTGATTAGAGTTATTGATAATCTTCGGAAAATAAATCTAGACATAAACATGGGTAAATGTGAATTGCAACATACTTAGGCGAGCTTCAATCAAGACCTATTATAAGCCGCATAAGAAAATAAACCAATTTTTAAGACCTGTAAAATCCAATATCCCATTGCAAGATGCTGGAGTTTATAAAATTAACTGTGACTGTGGTTTATCATACATTGGGCAAACAAAGAGAAGCATTCATACTCGTATAAAAGAACATATTGCTGACATGAAAAATAGACGCTCAACCAAGTCTGCAGTCTGTGAACATGCTCTAGACAAACCCAACCACTATATGCGTTTTGATAATCCACAAGTTCTTGCAAAGGAAAACAGATACATTCCAAGGATGTTACGTGAAGCTATTGAAATTAAAAAACATCCTTATTTCAATAGAGAGGATGGATGGCAGGTACCGCCAGCTTGGGACCCAGTCATTAACTTAATAAAATCGCAAACTCGGAAGCAGACTGCAAGACCCTTAGATACTGTGAGCCAATACTGCGTGAATCGGAATAGTTCCCAATAAAAATTTCAGGCGGTAGTTTTGTAATCTTATGACATCAAAGACAAATGTTAACTTAGTCTGCCTGCGACCATGAACGCTGTAAAGTGTTTGGAACGTCAGGTGTAAATAAATAAGTAATAAACGTGATAAAACCGTATAAAAATAGTTTAATTTAATGAATAACAATCGCGAAAACATAAGAAAACATCAAGTAAATACTTATTCAAACACCAAAATAGAAAGTAAATAAGTAACTATGTCAATGCTAAGTTCTATAAACACGGTTCCAATGCTCAAAACAGCAAAACATTCTTCGCATTGGAGAGTACTTGTAGCTCCCTAATGGAGGATCGTTACTCGGTAAGAGGCGTAAAGGGCTCTTTACGCACCCTATAGAAATACTGCGTGCCCTAGTTGGGCCGCCTTAGTCTTATTCACAATTGTACTATGAAGTTTAGTTGCTGCACTAACGATGTATATGTTTATTTCTAATGTTTTATGTAAATAGTTTGTTTTATTTGTTTCAGGTAACCATCCTGTACTGTCTCCCTCATCATAGTACATTATCAATTGCATTCTTAGTTGGTTCGAAGACCGAGGTCTCTAATTTTATCCAATGTTGAGGATTCAGATATTCGGAAAGACTCTGCGCCTGTACCGGGTTTTTCCTTTCATGTTTGCTGAGTTGAAAAAGTAAGCAGAGTCGCGGTAAGCTTAGGCCGAGGACGCTACTATGAAACATGCTTACACAAAGAAGAATGACCAATTGACCAAAAAACTAGCTCAGTATGAAAGCGATTGGACATCCAAAACAAATAACGATAAATATTTATCCCATTGATCCGTGACATCCAAACGAAACAATAATACTCTTTTTTAGGGTCCGTATAATATTTATACATTTTCGTTTTGTGATATTGGGTTGAAACAGCGGAAAATTGTAAGCCCTCGTCAAACAAAGGCATTGGGCGTAAAAAATTGACGCTATACGATACAAACCCAATATATAAATTAAACTGTCTATCAGAAAATACTGCCCTGGTTTTTGTTTAACACGCGCTAGTATACAAAATGATAAAAATAAAACAACGAAAAAATTGTTTTTCTAAATTATTTATTTATTTATTTATAAATCTTTATTGTACCACAAGTTTACAATTGGCGGACTTAATGCTAAAAGCATTCTCTCCCAGTCAACCATTAGGAAAAACAGAAAAGTTATGTGCGGCGCGAATTATTTTAGGATACAAAGAGAGAAAAAAAAAACAAAAAAAAAACACTTAACTGCTAAATAAACATACATAGATTTACATACAATATTCATAACTATACATATACATACATAAACATACATAAAAGAAGAGATGAAAACGGAAAAAGATGACGATTTAGGGTGATATTATGCTAGTGAGGTGATTTTTGACTTTTCTTTTGAAAGCGAATTTAGTAATGGTCTCTTTGATGTCATCGGGTAGAGCATTCCAGAGCCGTGTGGCTTGTAAGGTAAATGAATTAGACATAAAACTGGACCGAAATAAGGGAGTACAAAGGGTAAGTTTTTTGGAAGATCTAAGTTGCCTATCGTGACCGTCAGAAAGATACTTGAACTTACACCTTAGATACTCCGGGGACTGAGGCTCCTTGAGAATTGAAAAAAGAGAAGTAAGCAACCGAAGTTGACGATGTTGGCGGATCGGAAGCCATTTCAGTTCGGATCGATAAGAAGAGATGTGGTCATATTTACGTAGACAGAAAATAAAACGAATACAGTTATTTATGAGACGATCCAGTTTATTGAGAAGATCTTGATTGAGATCAGAAATTAAATTATAGTAAAAACAAAAAATGTGAACTAATCTTTAATCAGCTCCACTTCAAACCTATACTTTACTTACTCTAAGGTATTGTTTTGATTCAATTAATCTGACGTAAGTTTCATGTAAGTATTCACAGTGACAAACTTAGATTTTATATTATGCTATAAAACACACGTGAATATTTTTTCTTAAAATATTTTATAAATTTCAGATTGAAATATAAAATCTGTAATCAAATTGACACGTTATTATGTTAATGGCAAAAAGTGTATATATTATAGGAATATTAGGAGTTCATGGTTCCAGAAACCATGGAAATGGAAGTCCCAAAAATAATAATACATTACACAATAGATATATATCTCTATTTGTATATCAATACAAAATAAAAGGAATACGAATCATCACAAAGAGTTTCTAAGAACTCACATATCATTATTGATAGAATGGGATCGGAACTATTCGAGCGATCCCCTTTTCAACAAGAAACCTTTGGAAAAACCCCGCCTCTTAGCGTTCTAACATCAGGAGAGCATTAGGAAATGACTTTCCGTATATAAATTGTGATAGCCTGCGATCTTGCTGCAAGATTATTTGATTACTTTGTTCCTATAAAAATCATAAATTTGAAGTAATTTCTGTGTTCCTTTGTGATTTCTGGATTTTTTGTAACCTGACAAATAGTATGAATGAATTAATGATTGAAACACTTTATAGCGCCATTTACATATATATAAGAAAAGATACAGCATTGAAACCAATATATATATATATTGGTTCATCATTTATTATTATATGTATATTTATAAATTAACTTCTCTGGACTAATATCCAAGCCTAAAAACTGCTTATCCTAAATAAAGTTTTATCGAAAATTGGTAGAACATTATGACGTGTAGCCCTAAAATAAATTAATTAACAAGAAATGCTTGATAATAGTTAAGTGTTAGAAAAACACACCACATTAACGAAACGTTACAATATTTAAAAAATGCGGTGAAGTAGACTTTCTTCTTAATTCGTCTCATTATTATTTTTCACAGACACTCATTTTGGGGTGAAAACTGTCAAAAACCGGAAGAGGGGAAATATGTCACGGAAAGATTATCGCCGCGTTCAAACTTCCCTTACCCCTAATGATTAGTTGCACAGAACCACCATCTTTGCTAAATGCCAGTAATTTATCAAACATGGAGTGTATTTTAAAAATGGGACACAATTTTGTCAGTTTCGAAATACATATTTTGTCTGGGTTGTATGGATTGACTGGATTGTGGTCAATCAAATAGTTTATTTGTTTAGCATAGTACAAACATAAACATTTATGATTTTTTAAAGAACTTTAATTCAAAAAGCCACATCGAAAACAGACTACTTAAAAGTAACCAAGCCACTGGTCTAAGATTTGATTTTGTCTGGAGTTCTATAACATTAATTACATAATACTTCTACCATTACCAATAAATAAAGTTACTCGGTGGGTCTTATTGTGTTAAATTAAAATAAAAGTGTGATTTTCTAAATAAACTTGAATTTCTTATTAGACTTGGAGGATGACCTTAGTAGCGTTATGATTAAAATGCCCGTCCGCTACTCAAGAGGTCCCGGGTTCGATCCTCGGCCATGTCGAGATAGAAAATTATATTTTTCTAATAGGTCTGGGTCTTGGATGTTTGTTTATATATGACATGTATTTGTTACAAGATCTTTGAGTTAGTATCTCATATGACGTATAGGTATATCCATGCCGTATTCGGCTACAGTGACCGCTTTGGACTGTTTTTTAAAAGTTAAAAGCTTTTATTTAACTTGCAATGTATGTAAGTATGTTCGTTCTGGTAAAATCGTAGAACTCAATTTTGTAGTAGATATCTTAACCGATTGAGTTGAAATTTTGTGCACACGTTTAGTTTGGATGACAATGCATGATATGGTATGTGACGTCATTCTAAATCCAATATGGCGGACCATCCAAGATGGCGGAATAGTTATTTGTAATGCATTTCTACAATATGGGTATCAAATGAAAAGGTTTGTTGAGAGTAACTCGAAAAAAATAATATGGCGTCATTCTGAATCCAATATGGCGGATTTATAGAGCGTTTAAATAAAAGCTTTTTTTTTAAGTTGTTTTACTATTAATTTTATTTTATTTAACAGCTGGTGTCTAATGCCCTTCAGTGCTCTATAGTGGCTGATACAGCCGTTCTTCGTATTAAAAGTGCGCTTACAGGCAGCACAGGTAAGTATCATGTAAAGTCTCGAACTTATTTTGGGGCTAACTCATTCTGTGTGATTTGACACCCATATTTTTTTTATATTTACACCCACAATCACTACGTTCCCTAAACTGATTACTTCGTTTGAAATGCTTTTTGGTACAACTATATAAATTGTTAAGAAAATATTACTTCTCTGTTCCCGTTTTCGTCTACATTATTACCAACCGCTGTCCAACCTCAGGGATAGACCATTTATCTAGAATGAGGGACTGGTTTTTGCCATTAACCTAATGTGTAAATAAATGTGAGCAATAATTAAACACAAACGGATACGGAGAACTAATTGCTTTAAACCCTTCTCGTTTTTATGAAGTTGATGTTATTTGTATGATATTTTGATGTGAGGTTTATTTTAGAATTATCACTGTGTTTGTTTTGATCCAAATATTTTGGATGGATTGACCAGTGTCAAGCTAGAGCTTACTTCTTGTTGTATTGATGATGAAAATATTTTATGATAAGAAAAATACGAAACATAATGTTCTTTTCAGCAATATTTATTTAGATGTAGGGTTATTGCTCTTATAAGTTGTTTGTTTTTTTATTTTTCATTTTGTAGTTTTTTGTTTATTGGTTCTTTTGTTATTGAGTATTTATTTTTTAATATCATTATAATATATTTGTTTGTACGGGTTTCCGTTTTGAAAGTTCATAATAACCTCAATATGTACCTACTTGAAAATTTGAATATCAACGTCGAGTATAAGCACCAAAGCACAATAATTTGCCATTAATAAACACATACCGGGCATGTGTCGCGCATAGAAACATAAAGTTGAGACGGTGTGATTAATTCCGAGCCCCCAATATCTTAGTTGATTAAATTCCGCAAGTTACAACCGTCCTCAAATGTCGTAAAGTTATATCGATTAGAGAGCATAATTTCATTGGCAACTTGGGACGGCACTCGGTTCATATATGGTGTTATATTTCAACTAACTTTGGCATAGTTTGTTTGGACATCGATAAAGGTCGCTTTATTTGTCACCTAACATTTTTTTATTGTTATGTGGAATATTTTACTTATAAAAAATGCAGGTCACACTTATTTTCGGACAAACACTATTTTACATTTTATAAGAAGGAAGAAGGAATGTTGTGTACTTACTCTTTGTATTGATACTTGTCAATGTTTTATCCATACTTCCATATCCATACTAATATTATAAATGCGAAAGTCTATCTGTCTGTCTGTCTGTTACGCTTTCACGGCCAAACCGCTGAACGGATTTTAATGAAATTTAGTTTGAATATAGTTGAAGACCCGGGGTCAAACATAGGCTACTTTTTGACCAGGCCAACAGGAACATGACCTGTTGTGTGTTAGTGGCTAAAACTCTCAGAATTCAGGCTGCCCTAAGGCATCTGCCTTCACTATAGTTACCATAGTCGGAGAAATACGCTATTAACTCGAGGAAGTTAGCTCAGGCTTATCATAGCAATAAGAAGCTGGTACCACTACTCATAATAGCTTTTTCAGCAAAAACGAAAGACCGAAGAGGCCGTGACATAGCAGAAAGTTCCAAAAGAGTGATTTATAAGTACGATGGGATCCCCTTTGTCCCCACAGCTTAACTGGAAGGAATTGTGTTAAAGAAAATGTAGTATCGAGAAAACTCAACTTGATAGTTTTAGTGTCAATTTCAAAAAAGTAAAAATGTACGTTTTTATTTTTAAAGTACCTTGTTTACCATCGTTTATGACAAATTCATCAAAAATATAAGTTTTTTTAATTGATAGTAAAGACACTTGAAATGATAGAATAGTCCCGATGAGAAAGAAACAGAGTCGCCGTGGTACCGTAACTTCGTTCTGAATACTATAGCTATATACTACTGAAAATTATGAACATATTTTCGTACATGTCAGAAACATGAAAATCGGTAACGACATACGTCAGTCAGCGGCGACTCGTTGTGCCGTGGACGAAACTTATTGGATTTCGCACTGATTCTTACACAAAGGGAAATTAAATCGATATTTTTATTTGACAGTGATTGAAGAGATACGAAGACGTGGCTGGAATTACTATAGCGTTATTGAATTTCTGGTATTTTCATCTTACCATTTTCAAAAAAAATTTTGGGGTAGTTCTCGGATGATTAATTTAAATTTAAAATTTCTTAAGTTAACTATCTCATGATAAAGTATTTTCTTTGATCATTAAAATTTTTTTGTTTTGTTATTTATTCCTTAAAGCTTGTTTTACATAAATTATGGACGTATTTACATTATTTAAGATTTACAATCATGACAAATTTATGCAACCTCCTCCACACTTCCCACGCTAACGCCAAATGTTTGTAAAATACACTTCAAAAATCGCAACCGATAAAATGGTTTTATAAAATATCCATCTAAAGATATTAATAAAAATATACTTATAGACCTACTTATATTTAAACTGAAAGCACAATTTTTTGATTATCTAATAAAAGTTCGAAATGAAATGAACTTGTTTCTGTATCGTAAACCTACAAATTTGTACTTCTTTGAATAAAATATCAGTACATAAGAGACAGAATCATAACATCAAAGGCATCACCGAGGGTCTTCATAATAAATCATGACACCACAATCTACAATAAAGATCAAAGTGTGAAAATTGGTAACACGCTTCCTCCAATACAAAATATCACGACATAATTAAAAATTCTTCAACCAAAAGGTAAATCTTTTCGGCGATATCATTGAAAAGTTTATTTTACTTTCCTCTTATTTGAACGCCTTCAATTTCAAGTTTTAATGAGTAAATAACGAGGGCCCTGATTCTAACAGAATTGCTCTCTTTGCGTTTTCTACTTACGACTTGTTTGAAATTTGTTCACAATTTCCAAATTTAAGAATTACTGATTTGGTGAGCGGCAAACAAATTAGATTGGGAACCGTATTTATTTTTGCAAGTTTAAGTTTATATATGTAAAAAGAGCATGTTTTTTTCAAATGGAATGTGTTTTTAAGGTCACTTTATCGCCATTCAACACACATTCTTACAGCTGTACTCAGAGTCATTAATGACTATTAAAGTAGTTTTTAAAAACTGAAATAAAGTTAAGGGGAGAATTTTAAAAACTATGCTCTTCAGCATAGCAACTCATTAGTATAGATTTAAAAAATCTCTGTACTTAATTTTTTAATTGTAAGTAGTCACTGATGTCTTCATGTGCGGCGGTTAGCGTGTATGAGCAAATCGATAAGAAAATAAATGAGCTTCTAGACATAATAAATAATTCACGGGATCTAAAATAAATCGTAGTAATGACTAAGTGTACCTCCACAGAATTATAGCTCTCAGTGGTATAATTAGAGTTCATCGTAACAATATATTTGGGCGGGATGAGAAAGCAAGTTTGGGTTAATTAATTACAGCGTAAGATGGATGGAGACAACTCAAAACAAAATATCGGGTAAGGGACGATCGTTTGTCATTGGCACGGAACTTGTCGATATCAGTACGTAGCAGCTGTTGAAATATAGCCACAGAATGGGTAATATTACCTACAGAGGATAAGTTCCATATAACTAGCCGAGAACGATCCATTCACAAAAGCCCAGCGTGCGCCGCATAAGTGAAAACTACCGGGCTTGTATTTACGAGGTCTTTGCTAGTTTTCAGTGAAATGCGCGATCTACGCTTGTTTACAGCGCGTTGTATGTATCCTTATCTTCTATAGGTGATATTATGTGTCGTGATATAACGTCAGATGGAATTAGGTTTGGTATGGTGCGATAAGCGGCGTTTATTATTTTTTGAAAAATACCGGATAAGTGACGACTATTTGTCATTGGCACAGAACTTGTCGATATCAGTTAGCAGCTGTAAAATTATTTATTATTTAGTTTTTTTATACAACTAAGTAGGCAAACAGGCGTACGGCCCACCTGATGGTAAGTGGTTACCTTAGCCTATGACCGCCTGCAACTCCGAAGATGTCACGAGCGCGTTGCCGACCCTGAATATTTTTTTTCACGCCCTCATTGAACGCTCCCATGTTATAGTCACTACGGAAAACCATGGCAGCATGGCATGGGAGTTCATTTTATAATCGCAGTGTACGAGGGAGGAAATTCCGTTTAAAGCGTACTGTACGCGATAACATGGGATCCAAGGTATGGGGATGAAATCCCTGACGATGGCGAGAGGTGCGATGGTAAAAAGTGGCTGTTGGCATCATGTCAAACAATTTCTCCGAGCATAGCCCATTATACAAGCGGTAGAACACGCATAAGGAAGCGAAGTCTCTCCTGAGACTCAAAGGCTCAATACCGCTTGTAATCACTTTAATCTTTATACATTTAAAAAAAATGGTGGACTTAATGCCTTATAGCATTCTCTGCCAGTCAAAACAAGATATATAAATTTTCAAACTAATATTATAACATATGGCCGGATTGTTTTGGTTTACTCAAATTAAAAACTACGAAAAAGATTAATTGTTTAGTTTCATATAAAATCTACGATTTTTGAAGAGTTGCTGATTCTAAACATTTGAGAGCTGCCGAGACTTTATTTATTTAACACTTTACAAAAATTGATACAACCAAATTAACATAGATGCATTTCACAAAACCAACGAGGTTTGTTTAGAAATAGCAGGTACATTCAAATCAAGCTAATTTAAAATGTATGGTACTAATATAAGAAAAAATGTTAAATTATAGAAAATTAAAAATGTTTAATTAAATATGTCAAGTAAATTAAATAATTTCTTCCTAAGAAAAATGAAGTAAATCCTAATAGTGAGCCGGGAAATAAATCCTGATAATAACCACAGATATAAAGCTGCAGGCAACAGCTAGTTCTACTGAATGCTCATTTCATTCCTATCTAAGCTAAGTCATGCATAAGTAGGTAGGTATAAGCATGCATGCCCAACAATAGCTGATTTTCCAAAATTCGTATGAAATCGAGGAATGAAGCCCTACTTATTAAAGAGCAAAATCGATGTTGTCAAGGAAGTATTTTTTAAGTCTCTCGCTTTCCTGCAATTTGCATATTTCTATTGTGTTTATCTTCTTAAAAACTTCTCCTTATAATTTTGGTTAGCAAGGTATTAGAAAAACGCTGAGATTAAAACGAAAATGATAAGACAAATAATTTTCACTACTAGCGGAAGAAGCATATGATTTCTTACAAAAGCCTAACAATTATTTGGTATTGATCCGGGCAATTTCGATTTTGTAAAAGATTGCAGGCGACCGTCAGTGCCTTGAATTATTTAGATGGATCAGTCTGGAACATCGTGCCATCAATAAGCTTTTGCACATTTCCAACAAGCTGAATCTATGATTTGTATGTTTTTTTAATACGTTTTATCGTTAATTATAGTGATCTTCTAATAAAAAATATATTTATATGTTGCTAACTCAAAATTGAGGGAGGTAAAAATTTTAAAAATAAAAATCAGTAGTTATGACGTCGACGTTGTGCTCTCATAGAGCTACATTTGTTTTGGTATCGTACATTTCTTGGATCATATAAATTACCAAAGAAAATTCACTTTTTCACTCATTTGCTGGTAGTTATCTCGCACAAGGTATTAGTCTAACTTTACAGTGAGGTAATGCTGCCAGCTTTCAGGGCTCGATGCCACAAGAAAGTGCCTCGAAGGTGTATTCTGTTTAAGTTATTTTAAGATATATTCATTTAGTTTCGTTTTATTTCTGTAGTTTTTAACTTTTTAAATACTCTACTACTATATTTTACTACATTTAACCGTAGTTTATGAAATAACTAAAGGACTTGGGCAAACTGACGAGCTATCGCGTAGAATAGAACACTCTGGCACTCTCGCGTTTCTGGCACTTGGGGTCGCTGAACCAGCGGTATAAATAAATAAATAACAAAGCAAGACTGCAATAAAACGCTAAGGATATCCGAAAAAATCTTTGAAAAGAGCGAGTTCCCAAGCCCAAAAAAAAAGTAAACTGAAACTTTGGTCTACTAAAGCGATGTAAGTACATCAGTAAACTACAACAATGGCACTCAAAAAAAAAAAAAATGAAACTTGAGGAAAATGCTAAACAGTGCAAGACAGATATTCTGA
This sequence comes from Euzophera pinguis, assembly GCA_947363495.1. NCBI lineage: Eukaryota > Metazoa > Arthropoda > Insecta > Lepidoptera > Pyralidae > Euzophera > Euzophera pinguis. Next base: position 11,376,401 of record OX376164.1, on the reverse strand, counting down.
TAAAGAGCCAAGTTTTATACGCACTTGGCAGAATCGGCCAATATGCAATTTTATTTTTGGCTGCGTTTTTATCTAAGCGAGACAAATCACATTTGTCTGTCCGGTTTGTTGGTGTGAAAAATTTACATTATGTTATACATTGGTTACCTTCATTCATTCATTAATATCGAGTAAGTGTTCATGTTCAACCGATCCTGTACACAACACACACACTGTGGTGTCAGAGGTTTTTAGAATCGCCTTTCGGCCTCGTTCCTTTAACGACCACCAAATGACAGCCAGGACTTAATGGCTTAAGGTGCTTTCCGAAGCACGGAGTCATCATTATTATCAGACAATTAGGCGATTCATTCCTAAGATGCCCTAACCAAACTAGAACCAACTAAGCAAAGTATGCTTCCCGTGGGAATCGAACCCACGACTTTGGGGTCGAAGGCAAACGCCTTAACCACTAGACGTTACTACCTACGTTAGTTATGCTGGTACTAAATTTTAATAATTTTGTGCTTTCCTATGCACTGCTAGCAGGTCTCCCCCATCTTCCCCCATCTCCTTTCCGACTTCTCTCTGTTCCGCCACCTCTGAAAGAACTAAGGATGTAGGGATGCGCTGGAGCGGTGAGGTAGTCAGAGGTGGGTCGTAGTCATAGGAAAGTTTTTATTTCTTACTAGCTGATTCCCGCAGCTTTGTTTGTGTCAAAAAGTAGCCTGTGTTTGACCCTTTATCTAATTCATACCAAAAATCATCAAAATTCCTTCAGTTGTTTGGCCGTGAAAGCGCAATAATTTATATTAAAAGTATGGATTCATTGTTACTGAAATATACATCATTATAAATCTCATGTCGGTGGAGCTTCTTCCATTCATCTCGATTCGTGGAGATCCTTTAGTTTTTATGAAATTTAATAAAATGTTCAAAACAAGTAAACGTACTTTCCAAGTGCTTTCGTAATTTTAACCGTCTTCAAGTCCCAAAGGGCTAAATAATTTTGCTCAAGGAACGAGCCTATAGATTAAGTGAAAGGACGAGGTACCTTTCCGCTATCTACGACCCCACCTGAGAGTGTTTACGATTTTTGCTGTTCACAAATTTCCGTATCAAATAAATTATTTAGGAATTTATTTACGTTTAGGATTCGATTTTAGTTGCATTTTTCTCTCTGGTAGTTATTTTTTGAAAGAAATATGAAACACTTCATATGTAAGTTCGCATTCATTCATATATAGTAGGGTTTGAACGACCACCATAATATGACAGCCGGTATCAAGGCTTGCCTTGGAAAATCGAACCCGTAACCTCCGTGTCTAAACGAAATCTCTTAACCATAAGACCACGGAGGCAGTTGTGCATAATAAACTTTAAATATATATAAAAATATTTTTTTAAGTTTCTTTTTCCAATTAAAAAGTTATAAATCTTTAATCTACTGTTTTATCTTCTGCAACTTATCTACACTTCGTAACTGCCTAGTCCTAGGTGTAACTAGTCTAAAAAATATAAATCATATTTAATTAACGCTAGAAATACAGCGCTTATTAGCACTTACTTTAACAGCATCACTCAAGTTAATAGTTTGTTTCATTGTTCTTCTCATTCTAGCGTTTTCCCGGTAGCTTCCTCAGTGGTTTGATTCGGAGCTTTCTTGCTTGTATGTCTTCACTTCGCCCGGCCTTCGGCATACTTGACAGAGAGTCCATTGGCACGCACTCCCGCTTTGCAACGTCAAACCAAATCTTTTTAGGCGCGAACATTTCATTATACAAATAAAATTTGTTTTTACTTATCTAAAATTAATAATACAATATGAATTATGTTGTACAGAATATTTAAAGAGAAATTAACAGTGTGAAAGTATTCAACTCAAATCGAGAGGAAAAGCGCCATTAGGAGTAACTCAATTGGTAAGAAATGGATTGAGTGAAAGGGAGACTAATGGAATTTCGTTTCACATGTCTTACAGGGACGCGAGGCATTAAATATTCACGAAATATATTTACAATAATACACGGTAAGTCGTATTCATATTTTCAATTTTTTACGCGAAAATTATTTCTCGTTGATTCTTGTGGCTTCAAGAAATATTATTCATTCAGTGGTTTAGTGGTCAATCGACCCAGTATACCCTGCTGTGCAACTAGGCATACAAAACTGAAGTCAGTGGTTTCAGACACCGCATCACACATGATTTTATATATAAGATTTTATATATTTATGTATAATTAAAATACAAAAAACAGGTGTTTTAGCATTCCGTGCATGAAGGAAACGGAGCCCTAACAATAAGCCTCTGCTATTTGTCTGTTTGTTAATGATCATCGCGTACCGTAATTATCTGACTTAAACTGTTTTCTCTACATTATATAGTCTGAATAATGTAACTTCTCAAAGAAGCGACTCAATATCTCGGAACGAACCAAAATAGTAAAATATCAAGCAAACTACATTAGTTTTGTCGGCCATTTCATTTAAAATATGCATGCAGAGGCGAGGCCGGAAAGTAGTCGCGCAAATAAACCTGCTTTATTCGACATTTAGGGCTTAGAAAAATAGATTTCTATTCTTAACTGAGTGATGTGTTTCGTTGTGATTTTATGTCAGCTTTGTATTGAAATTTATTGTCTCTTTTTTGATAAATAAATAAATTTTAGAAACTGAAAAATCTTTTTTTACCTAATGATGCCGATGAGGATAATGATGAGGATGTTGCGAAAATTTCCAAGCCGGTCTGAGATAGATTCTTCTCCAATGTTTCTGGAAAGTTTGATTTTACAGTATTTGATATAACAGACTTAAATTTCGGTAAGTTTACAATATTATTGATAATAATGCCGATAATATGCGTTCTAAAAATTCTCAGAAATTTGGAAACAAATCTGATTACTAAGACTAATTTTTGATTCATGTAATTCATTTCATACTACGCTACGGTACTTTGATTAAATCTTTTTCTATCAAAGGGACTCGTACTGAAAAACTTACTTACTTTTAAACACTTTTTATTCTCTTTTCATAGAAAAAAAAGAAACTCGTTGAAATAGAGTGAAACATAAATTAATTCAAAGCTATTTCAAAATCAAATCAAAATAAATTTTGTTATACAATTCTCAGTGAATTTCTCAAGTTACCGTCTAGACGGGACCTAGATTGTAATATGATGTTAAAGCCTCTACGCGGCTGAAATCAATAGACCTTGAAAATATTGGAATAGACAGCTCAAATAATGTAGACATCATTATTTCGTTAGGACAAACCCAAAAGGCTGACTTGACGTCGCAAATGATTTGCATGCTATGAGGACACCTCATGCGAAGATCTGGCGACATGAAGACGTAACAGTAGTATGCTTATCTTTATTATATTAACTTGAACGAAAGTTCTGCGATAGTGAAGTCCACAGCCAAAAAGTATTTCGGCAATACAAGAGCTTAGGTATAAAAGCATACCAATTCAATTATAATTGACAACTTTATTCAGAATTAAATCCCTGAACACCAGATCAGTTCAAGTACTTATACCATAATTCGGTAGACAGATTCCATCAAGATTTCCATTGTTATTGTTGAATCGCTCTCGTTAAGGTAACGGAATAAACACTGATCAACATCAAAATAGATAACATAATTTTATTTCATAAAAAAAGTATTTTTTCCTTTTCCTGCTTGATATCGTATAGGGTTATGCTCGAATACCACTAATTGTATCCTTTTTGTTAACAATAAAATTTTCTACATATTAATTAAAATAACTATAAAGTAATACCAATTTAGAACCAAAAAGCTCGTCAGGACAGAATGTCTTTATGTCATTTAATTACAAAGTTTTACGGCCATCTTTCAGTTCATTTGAAAATCGAAAAGTGGATCAAATGTAACTTGCAATGCAACTGTAAAATAACACTTCATGTGTCTAAATTTGGTATTAGGTCTACGTACTTGGAGAGAGTAACATGGCCTTTCCCTTTGTTAGTAAACGAGCCCTTGATCGGTTTTCCAACAATAGACCAGTTTATGTATTTGTGCACATAACAGGCACTATAGTTAATTTATGATAAACTATCTTTTGCCAGCAGCTTCGCTCGTGATTTTAAATACCACGGAAACAGTTATTTTGCCAGTTGGTTTTTTTCTCAGTACTCCAAACTATGAGTATGCGAAATTTGAGAATAGTTGTTTCAGTAGATACCTAAAGCAAAAAGAAAGATACAAATTAATATACAAACTCACTTATAATCTTCCGAAGGTATGATGTACTAAATTTGAAGTTTACAGGAGCAAGAAATTGGGGAAGACCAAAAAAATAGGTGGCTGGTGTATCAGGGAGAACATCAGTAGGATGAGCTGAGAAGGAAAGGGGTGGAGACAGAGGAAAGTGGAAAGAACTAACATACTGTGCCGAGCCCACATAACATAGTGAGACAAGGTAAAGGGAAAGAAGATAAAATATTAAGTTTTGCCGTATCTTTATATACAGTTTTTAAAAGATTCTTCTTAAACATGCGCGGAAATATTGTCATTACTTTTGAATAAAGAACACGCGAAGTAACATATTTACGTAAACTGAAAATCAAATTCTCTTCCCGGCGCGTTCTTTGAATTTGGAACGAAGAGCGCGCCGGCAATGTTGTATGAAACGGTGTGCTGTTTAAATTTAGAACTTTTTCATCTATCGTATACATTGCGTTCTCATGGCTGTATCTGAAAAACCAAAATCACTTCCCGGCGCGTTCTTTGAATTTGGAACGAAGAGCGCGCCGGCATTGTTGTATGAAACGGCGCTGTTTGAATTTAGAACTCTTTTATCTATCGTACACATTGCGTTCTCGTGGCTGGATAGCCACAGATGCGTTTACCTTTCGGCACAAACTGTAAAATAAATTAAATTTATTATGTAAAAGGCCCTTTTTTATTTCCTTGCACTTTTTTAAGAAAAGCACTATATATGCCTCGGCCGAAATGGCAATTGCCTATTTCGCTGCCTTTGCAATAATGTACTATTATTTATTTGTCCCGTCGAAAAGGTATCTGGGCAGGACCAACGGCTTAATGTGCCTTGAGAAGCACAGAATCGTCCTTGTTGGCACATAGGTATATCTGGATCGGTATTTCGTGTTATTAAGCCTAAATTGCCCTGCAATTATCACAATGAAGCGGCGATCAGGTCCAGATGTGGCGTAATTAGCATGTGGTCTAGTTAGCATGACAAACGAGCTCTACACGAGGCTTATGTCCTTCTGCACGAGTGTATGAAGGTAGTAAGGTACTATAACTCCTCTTTTTGAATACATGTGAAACATGCTTAAAACCCATTAAAATCAATGAGTTCGTTCTCTAACTTCAACAATTTCAACTTAAAATAACAAGTTAAGTCTGGTATTATGTTTAAGTGCATTTAAAAAAACGTACCGGACCACGACCTCTATATATATAGTTATTTACATTGTTTTGTCGAATGAATATTTAAAATTTGACATTAAATTTAACTTTTACTATGGATGTCTTACTTTAGAAAATGTCACCACGTTTTAACCACATCATCACGTTTTTCACCCTTTTCATCAAAATGCTTGTCAACACTGACCTCAACGTGGTTGTGTGATTTATTATTCGCGTCAAAAATATTAATTTGTTCATCATAAGCTCGAATGTTGAAGAGTAATAAATTTATGTCACACTTCTTACACTCTTAAAGCTTAGTTTTTTTTAATAAATACTAGCAATCATTTAGGTAACATACATTCCCGTTGGAATTTCAGGAAATCAATCAATCAATGACCATGTCAAATTTCAGTTACAAAGTTTTAGTATTTTTGAGATTTCATGTAATAATATAAATATAATTTTTGCTTTTTATTTGTGGACAACGAAATTCAATTCAGTACAGACGTTTAGAGCGATATAATTAATAAAATTAGAATACATAATAATAAATGTATAACGCGTAATTAATACATTAGGGGAGCGTGGAGTTTTGCTCGTATTGACACTTGGACAGTTGCCCCACTGTCTTCACTTTTTCAAATCGGAGAAAATAAATAAGGCAATAATTCTATGATTTCTTATTTACACATACAGTAATATCAAATGACTATATATTATAACCTTTGCCGTAGTCGGTGCAAAGGTACCCATGAGTATGGTAGCTTTCATCATCATCGTGATTTCGTGTACCATGTAGCATGGTAGCTTTGAGAATCTATGATAAATAGTCAAGTTTCCTGGACCTATTGGGTCTCTCCTCAAACCATCATACTTTCTATTATTATTTTTTTGCTCTACGCACTCTACCTTACTTAGAAACCTATAGTTTAGATAATATTTATATAAGTTGGATTTTTATAAAGTGCAAATAGTTTTGAGTGGTGGTTTATTAAGCCTAAGAAAAGTACTAAGAGCATAATTTCAAAAATCTACACGCTAGTATTTTTCAATTTTCCTAACAAGTTTTTTTTTTTTAGGTAACTGATATCGCACTGGAAAACATATTCATCGTAACAATCTTTTAATGCTCTCTCCTCAAACTACGTTTGTGGAAATGGAATTCATTTGCTATTTTCCTTATTCCGTTTGTGACAGACAGAGACAAAATGAGTTTTACAACTTCTACCAGTATTGCCAGCAAAATAGAAGGAAAACACAAAAGGAAAACCACTACAGGATGTCTTAATTATTACTTTTCCGTAAAAAATAAAAGTTCGATTTTCTCGAAAACTAGCGTGTAGAAATTTATGAAACCGTCAAAAATCTGTTTTATATAACTTAATTTAGCCCTGAAAGTATTTATATTTAATTTAAATCCACCATATAAAAGCCAACTCGCCAAGAATATCATGGGTGATGACATTTTATTTACAGAGGAAATGCAGCAACCTTTGGTCCGGGTGCAATTCGGGGTGATATATTTTTAGACTGAAAATGTTAAACGACTTTTTTGTTTTGTATTGGATACGAATTGAATGAGATAATATTAAAAAAAACAATAGAAAAAAAAGGGAACAATGTTCAAGAACCAAAGAGGAGCAAGTTGGGCTTGCGATGCGTGAAAATGGAAATTATTCAATTCGTCACTCCCACACTCTCCCTCATTATTGGTTACGGAGCTATCGTACGTATGAGTTCGTTACGCGTAAACTTTGAACGAAAACTTTTAATTTGACATTATTATAGGGACTCGGTATTTTGCGAGTTTACGTATATTTTAAAGTAATTACGTATTTGAAAATACAGGACGTAATGGAAAAAAATATTGGAATCATTATTAGCAAACCTGAAAATCGGAATTTGCTCTGAACTTAGTTGTTTCAATCAAATTCGATTTTGATTGAAACTAGCATGCCCTTGGTCTATTAACTGGTGGTCACCACACTGGTGTGATACTTTGAAAGCATAACGATGCAAAATTATGGAAGTATACGCGCCTAATCGTTTATTTTTCTATCTTTTAAGGCCTTTGTTTTGTTTCACAACTACCTGTTGTATTTAAAATACCTTTCCTGGAGAACTGAAAAGTTTGAGAACTACTCGTATCTGGTAATGGACTAACTAATGCAGGTCTAGAAATAAATACTTCATGTAGCCTAATTCTGTTACTTGCAAATATGGTATACTAGAACTAGAAAGCCAAGTTTTGTTGGTCCTAGTGCGAACCTCGAAGTTATATTCAAAGGTTCATAAACTGCAATTTCTTTTGGCAAAAAAACAATTTTTTTTTAACTACATGCAAATCATATTAAGTGATAACGCTGCAAATGAAATACTTGTCGCAATGGAATAATTTTTGTCGATTTTAAAATACCCTATCTGGATATGGGATATCATGTTTTTTATACTAACATTAAAAAAAATGTTAACGATGTGAAACATGTGTAAAATTGGATGAAAAAAAAAATTATAACAAACCAAGTAGCATGCGTGTCTTCTAAATTTTGGCGCCAGATGTACCGTACGCGTTTTGTTATAGGCTCCTGTACAAATTAAAACTAGGAGAAAAGTTGTCTCACATCCATACTCTTAAAACTTCACTCAAACTCGACTCAACCTTACTCCAACTAATTGGTATGATTAGTCGACACTAGCTTACGTGACTTAAGGAGATTCCTCATTGGATGTGAGCATCAAACTGTCAAATATAAGGTTGGTAGAGAGGTACCTTATGGCGGCCTCGAAATTGGTTATAAATCAGTTTTTTGCCACTTTTTGCCTAGTAAACTACTTTCTTTTTATATTTCTTACTCTATTCTTTTGTATTTTTAAATTTGTGTGCTTTGGATTGTTATTATAACCTGTGTCGTTCCTCATTGGAGTTTTTAAGGAAAGTTTGAGGACTTACTTAAGGCGTCCTCCAATGAGTTTGAGTGAAGGACGTTCTTAAGGTTATGTTTAAGAATACGGGTGTCAGTGTTGTGGCCATGGAAGTACAGTCAGTTTATATTCTAGAATAATCTAAGGGTGTTAGAGTTACTTTAGGTCGCTTCGCCATCATTGTGAGTGAAGTGAGTGAGGCCAACACTAATTATTACTTACACACTTATTCATCTAATGATGATGGCCTATTCCAGCGATTTCCGCGAGAGAACTTTTAATAAGAAGAAAAAATAATAATACGAGTATCTAGCTGACAGAGTATCGAATAGCTAATATAAATATAAAACTACAGGACAATTTTAGAGTTCCTAATATAAAAATGAGAAAAGTCAGGATCAATCATGTCGTTTTTCCTTCCGTCCGTCACTGATGTATTCTCGAGTCAAGTTGTTTGGTTAATTAATTAAAATTTATACGGTTTAAAGTTAAGCAAAGGATATACATTAAAATATTTATTTGCTTTTGAAAAGGGTTCTATCACCAATAAAGTTTGAAAACCGCTGCTAATCTAATACAAAATAAAATAAATAATAACAAAATATCGTTATTACCCACATTTACAAGCACAAACAAATAATAAATTATTATACAATTATTGTACATTAACAAAAGCTTTAACATATGGAACCAAAACATACTTATTGCTAGGCAATCTCTTCAACCTTTATCTGGTGAAATAGAAACAATTAAGTTAGTGTGGGTACAGCAAATAGATATAAGTAGTTGAAAATCTTTCGGCAATCTACGTTACTAAGTATTATAAACATACACAAATGCCATATTTGGTATTAGTAGCTCAAGTTTTGGTCATAACAAAAATAGTTCGCCAGAGTCGACTAGCTAAGAAGTTGCATGAAAGTGAAATAAATTGACCAAGACAATCTTCTGTACTGAAGATAATTTGTCATAGCACGTTTGGTAACAGAACAGTCTCCGGAACAAAAAGTAGAAACATTTTTCATAGAACCATCAACACGCTTTCAGAACGGTATACGTGAACGTTGAGCGCAGATTGCCTCAATATTGATTGGTGTGTTGTTTGCAAAAATACTGTTGAAACTTCAAACGGATATTTAAAAAAAATCTGTTTTTTCATTCTCGATTTTTTACTTATCCATATTACAACACAATAATTATATTTACATACAATATAATAATTATCTTTATTTCGTAAATATGTATTAATGGTGCTTAAATAAATAGTTTTGCAAAGCAAAGACGGTCTTTAAAAAAAAACAAAAATTCTTGAAAATCGAGGCCTTCAATATTTGAGAGATTTATTTAGTTTGAACGTAAGTTGAAAATCAATAAACAAACATTCGAAATATATGTTTTTATAAATAAATAAACCTTTTCGATAAATTTAAGAATAATCCCAACAAGTTGGACTAGCGGATATGTCAACAAAACGTGATCGAGGTACCAATCACTCTCCAATTTTTTATATTCTGCTGCCCTCGACAAAATGCATTTTAATCTACGAGTATAGTGACCATACATTCGTAATCCATGAGTACGTTTTTCATGTCTGATGCTCTTCTTCTTTTGAGTCTTACCATTTTATGTCTTGTATGTTAATTCATTCCTATCGTGCAGGATACAAGGTCAATTGATTACACCTTGAAACACCTTATTATCTGAGTCTTTCGTATCAGCAACTCAGCCTCTGACGTTTCGTTATAGAAATAAGTGAAACTAGTAAAGTGTAGAATAGCGAATAGGACGATTGTCGATCGCATAATTAAACAATATGTACGGCATAGGTAAATAAAAGTTTAAGGCCAAAGCTGGCACGTTTTTCCATGTTCTTAGAAAGTAAAGAACATTCAACAACACAATCATTCCAAAGAGAAAGAAAGAAAGAAATTTCAAACAGGGATTTTTCATTCCAAAAAGGGCTTATTTTTTCCTTAACCTATCAATACATGTCCCTCAGCTGGAGAAGGCGAGGTAGACCGAGGATGCGATCGAGCGACGCGATGAAGAAATTTGACAGTGGATAGGAGACAGTAGCTTTAGAACGAGATGAGTGGAGGTGAATGGGGCAGACCTTTGCCCAGCAGAGGAACAGTATCAGATATAAAGGAGGGATTAATTTTAAAAAAAAAAGTTTGAGTAGTTTTAAATGGTTACCCTGTCAAAACTACACTCTAGCGATTGGAAATCCTTATCAAACGATGCGTGGGCATACATGTTAATCAACGGGTTTGGAGGCCTTTTGTATTGTGAGTCAACAACCGATTGTGAGCTCAAATAAAATCCTGGCAACGTAGAACTAGGATCATGGCGTTTGCGTCAGATATTATTCTAGATTACGGTTTTGGGACATCTTGTCCACGCTAAAACTGGTATGCGGGCCAAAGGTCTACTTATTAAAATGCTTACGAGTATTTATGCCTCCGGAAAAACGACTCAGATTGTGGACCATATTAATAAATTACTAACACTAGTTCTCAACTAACTGTTTATGGATAGAAATATCTATACTTCCATACTATCCATACTAATATTATAAATGCGAAAGTCTGTCTGTCTGTTACGCTTTCACGGCTAAACCCCTGAACGGATTTTGATAAAATTTAGTATGAATACAGTTGAAGACCCGGGGTCAAACATAGGCTACTCTTTGACGCAGGCAGAGCTGCGGGAAACAGCTAGTCTGAAATAAACTTATACTAGTTGTTCGCCGCGAACATAGACCTCGTAAATTTTACTCAAAGTTTTGCCACAAAAATAGAAAAAAACTTACAATCGTTTACTGGGGCCATACTTAAGATATTCTAAACCTAAAAGTTTCAAAAACCTGTTATCCTGTGTCATATTCCCTTAAGCATCCTGAAATATCTGACATTGTTAGCCACTAAAACACTTCTGGCCATATTTCTGTTCAACCCGAAGGTCAGAAGACAGTCGCTCCATTGGAATAATCAGTATGTACTTCCAAATCTAGGAACACGTTTACGTACGTTTCGAAGCGTAAGCTCAGGACGCGATTGGGCGAAGGAGACAGCAAACAGCAAACAGAGTCAATTAATTCATCTCGAATGATCGATTAGCCTTAGAAAATATAAACAAAAATATTTCAAGATGATAAATGACTTTAAAAATATGAAATATCAAAAATGTTGAATTGAGTTTATTGGATAACTTTATTAAAATTCTGTCATATTCCATTACATTGAATTGCTACTATTTAATAATTTCTTATGTTTTTGTGATTTTTATACATTAAGTTAAATCATTTTAATTTTATTTAAAATTATTTTAACGTTAGGTGTAAATAAATAAGTCCTAAACGCGATAAAAACCGATTAAAGTAGTTTTTTTACGATTTTATTAAAGTCGGTTGTTTCTATGGGATTTGGAATTTCTATGGGATGTTATTGAAAGTAACTATCCTTTCCGACGAAAAAATAAATAAATCGGTTCAGACACGACGGAGTTATGGAGTTATGCTGTCAATATTCACTGGAATTGAGAACCTCCTCAGTTTTGCATGTTGGAAGTGGTTTGAAATAAATAGTTGGAGTTCGCTTCCCTTAGGGATAAGTACCTTGTAGGTCAATCAATCCTGTGTGTATTTGAGGGATTTTTCTACTCTGTTTGCTCTGGCATAATTGACCGAGCGAGCGAAGCGTCTCCATTTCGACAATTTTGCTTTTGGACCGGAAAATGTATGTCTCGGGCTAAAGGTCACATTTCGGATTTTTACGAAACATGGCTCATATATTTCATGATTTATTTATTTTTTTGTCGAGAGCTTTTTTGATTGGGGGAACGATGAGGGCAAATAGGGAGAAAGTTTTCTGTCGCGTTATTTCTGAACGGATCTTTGCGAAACTTGCATACATGTTCCTTGTTTTAATTGAAATTTATGACAAAAGAATTTTGATTGGGGAGGAAATGAGGGTAAAAATTGAAATATTTGCTGTTGTCTAGAAAAAGTCAATAAATAACATAGACAAATTCTTCGCTCACAGGTATCCAGTGCTAGGTCAGTGGTTAGACAGATGCGCGGTCGCCGAAGAGGTCTGGGTTTGAATCCCAGATTTGAAACTAATTTTATATATATTTTATTAAAAAGTAATATTTTTCCTTCTCTTTTGTGATAACAAGTTGAATTGATAAATTAAAGTACATTGATGAAACATACGTAATTTATTTTGCAATGTTTTTACCAAACTGTATAGTATGTAACTGTATCTATACACATATTTACAGTTTTTTGGTTTCCGTACCCAAAAGGGTAAACGAGACCCTATTACCACTGTATATACGTGCGCGAGTCCGACTCATATAAAGGACTCATAAAAACCGGTCATGCACACATGACTGGTTTACTTTATATACAAATTTTTTGACGCAGTCGGTAGCGTCTACGTTATTATAATGTCATGGTATAAGCACTGTTCGCGAGTTCTACTATACACAGACTACTAGTTATTTAAAATGCACCTCCTTCCATGCTCACATTCCATCCAAGGTCCATAGATCCTTGTAGATCAATATCATGACTTTAAAATATCTTCACGATGGCCCTAGTAAATTGTCAGAAAGACATTATTTTTGTGATTTGGAAAAAAGAAGATTAGATTACTTCGACGACTTCTAGGTGTTTTACAATTATTTTAATTTTATTACTAAACTACTGAATCAATTGCTTTAAAAAATTTATTGGACTAATCTGATAGTATGCCTTATCGAAATTAATAATATGTTTTCACCCGGGTCAGCAATATTAAGTAACAAATACGAAAAAACATAAAAACATCTTTCTTTTAAAGTCACTTGAATATCACTATCTTCCCATCGCCACGTGGTGGTCCAGTTTAAAGAGAGACGTGAAGAACCTTTCCGCGACAACCCAGAACAGACAATCCTGGCGCCGAGTTACGAGGAGCCCCGACCCCAGATAAGCTGGGAAGGTGGCAGGAGAAAGAAGAAGAAGACTTTAATGCCAATATCACAAAACCTACTAAACCGATTTTAATACCAAAATGTCTACTACACATACTTTGAATTTTATCGAAATCGGACTAACGGCTCGAGAGTTATCGCGGAACATACATAGAAATATAAATAACATGTATAAGTACTTCTCCATTCGTGCTTTAACTGCACTGCAATTAACTGAAACTTTGGTGATATGTGCGATTGTGCGTGTCGCAGTCTTAAAGCACGAATGGATTATTTTCTAAGAAGCCAATGAAAAAACACACACATTTTTTAAAATTTGTAGTTGATTGATTCAGGCAATATTTGTACGTCAAACGAATTAGTAGTTTCTGTTTTTCCGATAACTTTAACTAAGGAAAAAAAAGTTCACGCTAAGGGTACCTACGGTATAGGACCATGCATCAGAGGACGATCAACAACTTGGTTTAGTGCCTCTAAGAATACCTCGTGAAGGTGTGAGATTCATAATGACGCATAGATTGTGTAGGTACAAACTAATGATGGGAAGTATGCTAGGACTAACAATTGTTGATGGGTGAAGGCAGGGCAGTAGTTTACATGAACTCTACCACGAGTATTTTATATTTAGACTGCGTCAACCACTATGTAAAATCTGTAACGTGCGCCTGGCGGATAATGAGCGAAATAATAAACTACATACACAATCTTAACGCATAGCGTCTGCGTGGATAAAATCTGGTAAATGCATTAATGGCGGAAGCACGAAAAGTAACTTGTTATGGTTTGTTGAATTTTATTGTTTGTTACGTGGCTTTTGAATAACACGCCCATGGATAATAAATTCGAATACGGGCTCCTTAGTTGCTGTGATATAACCTTTGACGTCAACATATCCGAGGACCTGTGTTGCCCCATACGTAAAAGGTAAATCGAATGGTAAATTTTCCAGATGTCCTCTTAAGTTGTTTCCGGAGTACCATCCCTGAAATATATGATAGAAAAAAATCATTGTTATTTGTGATAATAAAAATTCAAGATTTTTTCACGTCTTACTACTTTAAGATGAAGGTGGATGTAGTACTATTACTTTAGGAGGTGGGAGGGAGAGAACTCCTCAATTTCTGTTATCTATTTGATACAAAATTTTAAGCGCTTGCTGAAGAATGTTTTAAGCTAAGTTTCTGAACTCATTTGAAGTGTTTGTAAATGAGGTGTAAACATTGAAGAATGACATTCAATCAATCAATAATCATTTATTTTTTTGTAAACATGCTACTCTTTATTAAGACAAATTGACCTTATTCCACTTCATCTAAATTTTCATCTTATTCTCAAAGCTCTCTGAAGAAAAAAATAATCAGATATTAGGAAAATTCTGAAGTTCAAAGTGCTTTAGAAAATAGGATAAATAAGATTCGCATTACTTACTGGTGCAATAGGAAAAGTCGTCAAGTTTTTTGGTAGTTGTTGAACTAGCATTTTTCCTACTAGTGGTTCCTTGTAAAAATTACATAGTTTATTCTCCATCTCGAAAAGTAATGGGATATAATTTCCACCGATTTCCTCAAAACTATGAAAGTTGAACTGAAAAAAGCAAATAGTACCAATCAATCTTCAAAAATAGCTACAAAATTTACCACTCGCATTTTCTTCTGTTTTATTTAGTTAAAAATAATATTGTTCTTCTCGTTCTCACAGAAAATAAAGTGCTCGTTAAAATAAGGTTCTATGTTCATGTGTCTGTATTTTTTTTTTCTATGTATGTTGAATCTTTCGCTAATTATAGACCGTTGGCATTATTCTTTTTTTTTAATTGTGATTCATCTTCTTCATTCTAACGTGGGTTCCTAGTTGCGTCATCAGCTTACGCTTCGGAGCCTAGGGTACGCTGTAAGTCATGGTCCTAGCTTTGTCGGCACTAGTTATTACAATGGAGCGACTGCCGTCTGACCTCCGTAACTCTTTTTACAGGAAAACCAGACATCCTGTTTTTTTAAATTAAGATTGGCATAAAAATTTTAAAAAAATACCGTCAA
The DNA here is from genome assembly GCA_947363495.1 of Euzophera pinguis. NCBI lineage: Eukaryota > Metazoa > Arthropoda > Insecta > Lepidoptera > Pyralidae > Euzophera > Euzophera pinguis. The sequence goes on along the minus strand of OX376164.1, from coordinate 11,361,088 downwards.
ATTATTTCCCCATGTGTGTTTTATCTCCAGGTAAAAGTTTACGTAATACGGGCTTCCTCTACCTTGTCTGCGGACGTTAATATTTGCGTGTTTGATGAATTTTGCGTTTATGTATTTCAGCTCCGGCTTTGTTGGTATGACTTCCAAAGACTGAAAATAGCGATACAGTTTAAAAATTTAAGTAAGCAACCATCTCTAGTTTGTCAAAAGTACACCTTTAAGCATAACTAGCAGCCCGTCCCGACTTCGTCCGGGTTATACAAATTATGTAGTAACAGGCTAACCTCTTCATTTAGCATTTCTTTCAAAACCGGCTACATAGGCTAAGGCCGAGTCAAGTAGTCCTATTAACAATACCATACGTATCCAGCTCATGATATGGTGGTGAATCCCGCCACCGAACGTATTTATTTCCAAGGAAGATTGAATCTTTCTTGGCTTCTTTTATCTTCCTTTATTTATTACTAGCTGTGCCCGCGACTTCGTCCGAGTAACGCTCGTCTGCATACCTACTTTCCTTACATAATATCAGTTATTGCAGAGTTTGACTCACAATCTTTGATGCTATTAATATTTAAAAGTATCAGGAGGTCGCTATATAAAATATTGCAACGGAATACTGCTTGGCATGAAAGAAAAAAAAAACAATCGTGATTTATATATGAATATTATTCAACCATAAACTCCTTCCAGACCTATAAAATCATGATTCGGGAGTAAAAGTTTCATACACACAGCCTCCTCGTACGAATGCTAGCGGGACACTGCCTCCCCTCGTTCCCGCATCCAATTTGGGAGCTTGAAAAACAGGAATTATTCAATTTTCCCAAGCGAAATACATTATTCAAATTTTTTTTTTTTTTTTTTTGAAAAATTTTCAGATATCTTCAACCCTTTTCGTTTAGAATGAACTTTAATGTCAAAAGTTTTGGTTAAATTTTTTTTTTTTTAGAAAAATCTAAATAATATATCAATAAAAATGTATGTATTTTTTATTTTTGACTATATTTGACACATCATAAATTTTTTTTTGGTTATTTAATTGAGCCGTTTAAAAGAAGATAGCCTTCAAAAACAGGTCCTTGCGTAGGTATACTCCTTAAAAAAGTACTGAGAGTTGCTTGATACGCGCAATCGTTACAGATGTGCACTTAACGCTATGGAGCCCAGAAAAATTAATGACAGGCTTTAAATAAAAATATATCAATATTTTTATTAGTAAAAACGTTGTCTTACCTGGATAATTACGAACAAAGAGAACAAAACACTATTTATTACATACAACATAGTGATACGGAAAACTTTTTGAATTAAGAATTCATCATCTATGTAGATATATATAACATGGGCATGTCAAACAGTACTTTAGAAATGAAAAATGTTCATGCCTCAAATTGTACGCACAAATTCATAATAATCGTAATCGTTTTAAAGTTTGCTTTACGGAATGGGATTTAGATAAACATATGCAGCTATTTAGATTTTATCATGACATAATGGGTCATTTTTTGTATCTAAACATTTTTATTTAAGCCTAAATTTTTGGGTTCGTTGGTTAACAGCTAGTCACTGTTAACTAACACAAAGCAAAGCAAAAATTTCTACCTCAATGAAACTAGCCTAGATAAAATTGTTGAAATATTTATAATTGCAATGACTCCACCGAAGTGGAGGAGGTGAAGGAAGAAAAAACCCAAAAAAAATCATTGTATTAAAATTGTATTGCTTGTCCGTAGTTTCGGTATGGAAAATCCATGAATTACGTATACGTATGGTACGTAAATAAATGGAATTATTATCCATAGATTAGTAATTGTGCGTACCTATTTATTTTAATAGTAGAGGCAAAACAAAACAGATAAGTTTGATTGTATTGTGTACGTTAACACCTGAGTAGCTGATGCTGATAGAGATAAATAATAGATGCTGCTGAGGTAAAAGCAAATGTATTCAAAAATACTTAGATGCTAGTGAGTACACGAACGCGATACGCGGCGATGATGTGCGAAGGTGAATCGTGAACTGATTGATGCTATTTACAAAATTATGCATTCGTGTAATAATGATGATCGGGCGATTTGATATGTGCGGTGAAACCGTACATGCTCCCGGACGAGGAGATGAGAGAGATGAGTGAGATGAGCTAAACTAACACAGCTGATACCGACATTAAGTGACGCTTAATGGCAAACTAACTTACAAAATGATACCGACATTGAATGACGCTTAATGGCAAACTAACTTACAAAATGATACCGACATTGAATAACGTTTAAAATAATTTAAGATGATCACAGATTAATTATCGGGATTAAAATTACATCTAATTAAAACTGGGGAGGTGTTTTTATTCGCGGAAGTGCTAGGCTTGATTTGACCGTCTATATCGGATACACTATCACTTTGCTCTGCTTTTACACTATCACTTACACACTTCACATCTTTGAAACTCACACACTGCACAATACCGTGTTGCTGCTGATCCACGGGCTGAGCGGCGCGAACACGCATGCGCGCGCGCACGCACACGAACACCGCTGCTGCTAGGCCTGCTGCTACCGCGCAGTAGATGAGGGCGTAGTGGTGAATGTCGTGAAAGCTGATGCTGTTTGCCTGGCTATCTACATTTTGAGACGCTATTTTTAATTGTCTTATCTGGTCGTCGATTGATGCTAAAGGATTTTCGAAACCAGATGTTGTATTATATGTGCTGATTGGTATAGATATATTTATGATGTTATTGACAGGCGCGATTACTGGTGCAAAGATCACCGGCTCAATATTAATTTGATTTTGTAGTTGTTTATGAGGCGTAATAACAAAGGTATCTCCTCGAATGACGCAGTCATTCCCGAGTGTTATAATACGAACTCCGGTCAGCTGTTCGACGGTAACTCGATCTTTACATATGAATCGCAAGGTACAATGACCACAACAGTTGATTATAAACGAGTTTGGCTTAGTAAGCTTTTTCCATGTAGTGTGACATTGAGTTGTGACGATTTTACAGCTGTTTTTTAGTTGGTTGTTCTTAATACATAGGCTTTCATCTGTCTGTCGCTCGTAGATTGGCGTTTGAAGTTGGCAAAGATAGTCCATAAAACCATCAGTGTTGAAAACTATACACTCCTGGAACTCATTTTCTTGTACAGGCATGAAAGTGTCTTTCTTTAAGTTTATTGCTACATGATCAGCAATCGGAATGATGTTCACCATGGATGCGTTAGAAATTTGATGATAAAGAGGAACTGCATTGTAAATTTCATAATCGTCTCTATTTACAAGAGGTATTAAAATTTCAAATATAAGGTGCCGCTTTGTCATTCTGGCTTTTACCTTTAATATCTTATAAAGGTTAGAAATATCGTGCTGAATATTTTCTACAGGCAGTGACAAGTCCTTTGGCATTTGGCTAGATATCAGGCTAATTTCGTCTTGTAATTGAGAGGGAGAAAGAAGATGAATGTTGAGGTGCTGAATATTGCTCGTGCTCGGCGTTGGCAGGTAAGATAGAGAGCTTGATGATTGGCCTTTTGATGGATTTGCCATTTTTCGTTCTTACGGTAACGACTCTAACTAAATTATCGGCACCGGGATGAAGTTGAATCACTCGACCAAGTGCCCATTTTCCAGGAGGCAGGTTGGCGTCGTGAATTAATACCACATCATCGAGTTGTATATTAGCTTGTTTCTTACGCCATTTACTTCTTGCTGATAGTTGAACTAAATATTCGGCGCGCCACCTTTTCCAGACATCGTTAAATATTTTTTGCGTGAGTTGCCATCTAGTTCTTTCGTCTCGTTCCGTCTCGATGATTGAAAGGATTGGTCCACTTGACAAGAAATGTGCTGGTGTTAGGTAATCAATGTCGTCTGGATCTTCTGATAGAACACATAGTGGTCTTGAATTGAGACAAGCCTCCAGTTGAGCTAGTAGAGTGGAGAACTCTTCGTACGTCAGTTTTTGATCACCGATGACTCTACGTAGATGATGCTTTAAGCTCTTTACGGCTGCCTCCCATAATCCTCCTGCTGAAGCGTATAGGGGTGGATTGGGATGAAAGTCTATTTTCATTTCACTAAGTTCCGTATAAAATTCCTCAGACAAAATTGATTTAAGATCGATGTGTTCTTTAGCTAAGATCTTGTAGGCTCCGATAAAATTGGTTCCGTTGTCACTGTACAAGTGACGCGGGGCACCCTTCCTTGCTGCTTGCCGACGAAGTGCTGCTAAAAATGCCGACGATGTTAAATCGGAAACCAATTCGAGGTGGACTGCTTTTGTGACCATACAAATGAATACAGCCACGTAACCCTTGGAAGTTTTGATGCCACGGCCTTTATTGGATTTAATCTCAAAATGACCCGTGTAATCTACGCCTGTGTGATAAAAGGGTCGCGTTTGATTTGTCCTAGCTTCGGGTAAATCACCCATTAGCTGCTCTTGTTTAGTAGGGCTGTGACGCTTACAAATGACACAGCGACGTAAACGATTTCTCACCGCTCTATTTCCACCGATTATCCAGTACTCTTGTCTAAGCCAAGCGTGAGTAAGCCGGGCTCCTCCATGGAAGGTTGATTTGTGCCCTAGATCGATGAGCAAATCAGTTAGATGGCTGTTATGGGGGATGATATATGGATGCTTCATATCAAACGGGATGTTACTATTTCTGAGCCGACCACCTACTCGTAACAAGCCGTTCTCATCTAAGTAAGGGTTGAGGCAGAGAATTTTACTTTTAGAATGAATATTGTCTTGATTAGAGAGATTGCTAATCTCCTGTGCAAATTCATTTCGCTGGACTTTCTTTATTATCAATTGAGTTGCATTACGTAACTCGGCTGTTGTTAAATATGATAGTTTTATACGGTTACGCGATATCGCTCGCAATGTCCATGCAAGGACACGGGACGCCCGTGTAAAACTGCTGAATTTGTTTATTATGCTGCTAATAATATCGTCTTGATTGTTGCTGTTTGTTTGCACGATATTAGTTAATTTTTTCTTGCTTTCCAAATCCGTATCATAATTTTTTGACTGTATTTGAGGGTCGAATGATGGTAACCAGGAAGGTCCTTTAAACCATAAAGTATGATGCTGTAACTGCTCGACTTTCATTCCTCGGCTGGCACAATCGGCCGGGTTGTCTGTTGTTTTTACATAACGCCAGCAGCCAGGAGGCATGACGTCTGTGATTTTTCGGACTCTGTTGGCGACGAATGGTTTCCAGCGGTTTGGATCTCCTTGAATCCATCCGATTGCTGCTGTGGAATCGCACCATCCGTAAACCTCAGTGTTTAATGAACTTAGACTTCGTTTGATTTTTACCATCAATTTAGAAAGTAAAAGTGCGCTGCTTAACTCCAGTCTAGGAAGGGAAACGTCACATTTCGTCGCAGGTTTGCTTGCGGGAACTAGTTTTGTTTTAGCTGCTAATATTGTGATGGACTTTGATTTTTGATGCTGGACACAAGCGTATACGATGCAAGCGTATGCTTTGGTTGACGCATCGCAAAACCCATGCAACTGTACGCAACTTTCCTTTTGACTTCCTATCCAACGGGGTATTTTAATGTTGTTGATGTTTTCCATATCCGCTCTTAGTACTAACCATTTGGAGTATACGTCATCAGGTATGACGTCATCCCAATTTAGATTTTGTATCCATACGCTTTGGAATAATAGCTTCAGTTGCAATACGGCTGGGGCTAAAATTCCCATGGGATCGAATGTTTTTGAGATTTCGCCTAACAATACTCTTTTAGTTGGTTTTGATGATGGTAGTTTAGACATTTTACATTGAAAAGTAAAGTTGTCATCTTTAGCGATCCATGTAAGGCCTAGTGCTTTGGTTGACTCTTGATGCTTGAAGTCGTATGTGTTTGGTGAACTTTGAGCCTTATGAACTCCTTCCAACAGTGACTCATCATTTGCTGAAAATTTACGAAGGTTAAATCCTCCCGCTTTAAGGAGATCTATGAGGTCCCTTTGTAATTGTTTGGTAGAATCCAGATCAAAATTTCCACAGATTGCGTCATCCATATAGAAATGCTGCTCCAGAACCTTTGCTGCTGTAGGGTATCGATGGCGCTCATCATTTGCTAGCTGTTTGAGAGTCATCATTGCTAAAAATGGTGCTGGTTTTGTACCATAGGTGACAGTGTCAAGTTGGTATGTTTGTAAAGATTGTCGTGAATTTTCCCGCCAAACAATACATTGGTAGTGTTGATCATCTGGATGTACAAGGATGTTCCTAAACATTTTTTCCAGGTCACCTGTAAAGGCGAAGGGATATTGTCTCCATTGTAATATTAAAACTAAAAGTTCTTGCTGTAGATTTGGACCTCTGTACAATACGTCATTCAGACTGACACCTGTCGACGTTTTCCCGGATGCATTGAATACGACTCTTAGAGCTGAAGTCGTTGAGTCGGCACGTATTACGGCATGATGAGGCAGATAATAAGTAAGATTCTGATTGCTCGTTGTTGATAAATGCATGTGGCCCAAATCGATATATTCGTGTATGAAGTCCTTATATTTACTTGCTAAATTTGGGTCTCTTTCAAATTTTCGCTCCATCTGATAAAATTGAGCGCATGCTGTAGGTTTCGATGTGCCCAACTTCTCGTCGGCGTCCGGGTGAAGTGGAAGACGTACTACATATTTTCCATCCGAACGGCGAGTTGTTGTGGCTTTGTATTTCTCGACACATTGATAATCTTCCGATGACATGTTTTCTTCGTTTTCGCTGATATCTTCAATTGACCAGAATTTTTGAATTGGTTCCAAATCTATCTTGACTACGTTACAATAATATGACTTGACGTTTCCACACAAAATCCAGCCTAGGCGTGTCTGCTGTGCGATTGGTAATTCGTCATTCACTTTGATGATTCCACCCATGATGATTGAGGCGAAAACATCAGCGCCGAGGAGTAGATCTATTTCTCGGCTGGAGTAAAATTCAGGATCCGCTAACTGGATATTTTCGATAAAAGCCCAAGATGGTTTTCCGAATGATTTGTTCGGTAGGTTGTTTACTGCGTGGTTCATTATAAAAACGTCAAGATTAAGGCGATAGTCATTGTAACGCGATGATAACGTGATGTTCATAACACCCTTGCAGCTGTTTTCCTTCGCTCCTACCCCTACGATTATTCCTCTACATTGCTTACGAGGTAGGCCTAACCTCTGCGCCCCAGACTCTGTCAAAATCGACGTTTGGCTCCCCCCATCAATCAATGCCCTACAGGTGTGAAGAGTGCCGTCGATGCCTGTGACGTAGACCAATGCTGTTGCTAGGAGAACCTCTTGAGTGTCATCCAATGACACGTGCGAGTTTGACCTCGCGCCGTTCGATGCACTCGACGATGTTGCGACATTTCCTGATACAGCGAAGGAATCGTGCAGTAGTGTGTGGTGATTCGAATTACATTTATGACATCGTTTTATAGAAAAACATTCATTACCGTTATGATTATAAAGACAATTTTGACAAAACGATAACTTGGTAATTGTTTGCCGCTTGACGTCAGGTTTATAGGATAGAAATGTTTCGCAAAATTGTATCGCGTGATCTTTATTACAGACGGGGCACTTTTGCCTCGGTGCATTTACGCACAATGACCTAGTTTTATTATTGAAATTATTAATATTAGATGATTGATTTTGATTATTTGAAAATGATTTAAAAGTGAATGATTTTTTGTAACTGGATGATTGAGATGGCTGCTGCTGGGGTTGATTTGATTTTTGGAAATCTGGCTTACGTTTCGACGATTCTAAAGCTGTGAACTTAGCTTCTAGGAACTGAAGAAATTCTTGCAATGAAGGCAGTTCCCGGGGTTGTTTAAGTGACTCTATGTAGTCATTGTGTGTGTCCACATCTAGTTTCTGAGATATGATGTAAACTATGATGGGGTCCCAGTTATCGATGTTGACACCAAGATTCTTCATAGCGTTTAGACACTCGTTGGTCGTGTCATGAATCTTCTTGATGGCTGCTGCTGACTGCTGTTGAATGGCAGACTGGTTGAGTAAGACGCCCATATGAGAGTTGAAAATGAGCTTCTTGTTCTCGTAGCGATGATTCAAGAGATCCCAACACGCTTGATAGTTATCTGAGCTGATGTGTAAATGAGTTACCAGTTTTTCGGCCTCTCCCTTCAACTTGCTTTTAAGAAATTGCATTTTCTGCGCATTAGGAAGAGATCGATTGCTGTGAATAATTTCTACGAACAAATCCTTGAACGACACCCACTGGCTGTAGCTGCCGCTGAAGGCTGGGATATCCATTTTTGGAGTAGTTTTCTCCCGATAGCACTCAGAATGCATTTTGCTGTTTATCAGTTCTTTGATGTCATTAAATTGACGCTCGTAGCTGCTGAATGTCTCGTCGTACTCCAGGTTATCTTCATATAGTTCGCTGTCTATTTCCCAGTGTAAAGTGTCAATGACAGTCCACCGGGCCTGTACTGATTTAAGGATGTCCTCGAACTTCCACTTTTCCGAAACGTTATCAAGATTTATGCTGCTGATAGTCCGTTGAAAAGCCTTAAAATTACTTTTCTGCTTTCTTAACATTTCCTCAAGTTTGCTACTAGTACCTTTTGTTCGGGGAATTTCCGCGTCAGAAGGAGATACGGGACGAGATATAGAAGTGCCAGACGGCTGATCATTAAAGCCTGACAAAGGGGTAGCTGGTTTGATAAAAGGTTTTAATGTAGATTCAGAAGGCAAATAACCTAACAATAAATTCCGCGTTTCGTTATAGAAATCGGAGGTTTTTTTAAAGTAATTGCCAATAAAATATTGATGAGATCGATCGTCGAACTCACAAATTTTAAGATGATTATTTTGGAATTCCTGCCAATAACTATCAAGAGTGCTAAGTCGTTTTTTAATATGAGCCGGTGTCCTGCGTTCGACACCGTCTTTCTTAAAATTGATTAAGAGCTGATCCATAGCTCCCATGATCTGGTTTTGGCTAGCTAGAAGGTCTTCCATTTTGCTGATTGATGTAAATATGCTGCTGCTGATAAATATATAGGAGAGTAATGGACTCACCAATGCTGCTGCTGGTTGACTTACGTGGCGGATCCAAGTATGCTCGTATTGAAAGTAGGTCAACACTCGCGAGTAGGTCCCGCTACGTTTAGCTCGAAGGACCAAAAAGATGTACGTTAACACCTGAGTAGCTGATGCTGATAGAGATAAATAATAGATGCTGCTGAGGTAAAAGCAAATGTATTCAAAAATACTTAGATGCTAGTGAGTACACGAACGCGATACGCGGCGATGATGTGCGAAGGTGAATCGTGAACTGATTGATGCTATTTACAAAATTATGCATTCGTGTAATAATGATGATCGGGCGATTTGATATGTGCGGTGAAACCGTACATATTGTGTAATTACAAAGGATTTTGATTATTTATCGTACCTTTTTGTACAATCTAATGTTAGCGGGAACAATCGATTATTATAAATGTATGCAATTTAATATTAAGTATAGTCGAATAGAAGTTGAATTTACAAAGAGTATGTAGTAGATACAGAGAAATACTTTATGAAATACAAGCCAAAGAGCCCTCAAATCATTGACATAATATATATTTTTAGCGTAAAGACGTGTCCAACGGTGCGACGAAACTGTTCTGCGGCCCTAAAATTAGTATTGCATTAGCACCACAATCGACCACCATCAGAGGCGCCGAATGTTTGTGTATATTATTGTGTCCTAAAATTAGCTTTAATAACAAAGTTAAAAATTATTTGTTATGTTTTCGCGACTGTTATTCATTAAATTAAACTATACTATCGATCGAGTAATAAACGCGATAGAAACCGTATTAAAATAGTTTAATTTAATTAAAAATTATTATAAGGATATCATATGACTGATGAGAGGAGCTAGTTAGTCGAGCTCGATCCGCGTAACCGTAGCTAATGCGCGTGTCAAGCGACGGCGTGACACGACCACTATTGGATTGGTCAATCAATCAATCAAACAAACAGCCGTACGGCATGCAACATGTTTGTCCTATTGGACAGCATTTTGGAACTTGTCGGTAAGGAACTCTTTTATACTGTAGTATGCTTTTTCAACCAACCATTTAAAATATTTTTTCTTTGAAGCTATTTATATCCTCGATATCAGTAATGTCCTGTGGTAATTTGTTGTACATTTTCGGAGCCATACAAAATACACTCTGTCGGAAAAAGGAGGTTCTGCATGAAGGATTAGACAATCTATTACGATGGCAAATTCCCGCACACTTTTTATATAAATGTATGTTCTTTCTAACAAACATTACACATTCATATATGTAAAGACTTGGCAAAGTTAAAAAAAATTGTGACTGAAAGTGTGGCCTGCGACTGTCATCATGTCGCAATTTACAGACCGATCTCACACATCGTTTTTGAGCTTTAAAGGCTTGCTCTTTGTGTGTTGAATTTCCCCAAAACATTACAACGTATCTACCTCGGCTTTAGGTCACGTATGCATGACATGCCTTCATAACTGTTGGTGTACCAACTACTTTACTAAGCAAGCGCCATTTAGTGGCATTTTCTATCTTGAGCTCCTCCGTGCTTCCCCCGCCCCGGCCCCTAAGCAGTTGGTCCCGGTTGTTGTCGACAGATAGCAGTCGTAAGGCTGTGTCAGATATCTTGGGGCAGCCTGAAAAATCTGTCAGTTTTGGCCACTAACACAACTCGGGTATGTTCCTGTTGGTCTGGTTTTCCTGTAAAAAGGGAGGTCAGACGGCAATCGCTCCATTGTAATAATCAGTTCCGCCAAATCTAAGACCATGGCTTACAGCGTACCCTAGGCTGCGAAGAGTAAGCTGACGACGCAACTAGAAATTCACGCTAGGATGATGATGATATGACTGATGAGAATACGAATTTATATGAAAAAGTACTAACCGGCTTATCCTGAGGTATAAATAATTGCGTCAGACAGATATATTGTATGTTCAATAAATTGCCGAAACGTTTGTCTTTGAAGACCGTTGGGGTGGATATACTAGAAACATAACAGCGCTATGTTACCTAGAAATATACAGTTGCATAATATTATCATGCCTGCAATTGATATGCCATGTAGTATTCCGTTCATTACATCACTAGAGTATAATTATTACCATGTCGTGGTAACATCGATGGTGATATCATTTTTGTCCCTATAAAATAAATAAAAATCGTTATTGCAGGCACAGGGACCCCATATAGAAATTACAATTCCAAATTGATAAAAACACATAATACCTTATTTATTTACTAATTAAATTGAAATATCATTGTTTAATTGAGTTATCATAAATAATAAAATAACATTAAACATGGATATTAAGTTCTGAAATATTAAAATCGTTACACATATTTTACACAGCAAAATGCAGTTTTTAGACATTTTAACTTCTATCAATCAACTTTTTGCTACCTTCTAGTGCATTAAATTAAACTATTTTGATACGGTTTTTATCGCGATTTTTACTTTTTCATTTACACCTAACGTAAGGTCTCGTGTTCAAATAATTCATGTTAAGATGTGTGACGGATTGTCACGTTATGTGTTGCCTAGAACTTCTTGTGAATATGGGTACAGTCACGTGCATTAACATAGAGTTTTTCTATCGTCACCTGTCACCTGCTCTTTCAAAAACAAGGTGCACGAGCTTGATCGTCCATAAATATATCATAGTATAACGGGGTGGGCCTTCTTAAATCTAAACTTTGTATATTATAGAACTATTTTAAGTATATTAATCAAAAATAACATAAAGAGAGTAAATTATATTTTCCAAAGAATTAGTTGAGACTTTATTTTTACTTTTTTATTTATTTGAATTAAATCAAAAAGGAGCAAATGTTCTATTATGAGGTTAAGTGATCAGTAGGGCTAATAGTACAAATGTGAAGTACGGATTGTTAATGAGCTGGGGTTCGTAATTTGGAAATCAAAACACCTGTTGACACTGTAAAGTCTTTGTTTACTAAAGGAATTTTAAGGTTATAAACACTGATCTAGAATCTTGTCTGATTGAAATGCTGTTATTTTCTATAGTTCAAGACGTGCAGGGAAACGTGTTTTCGTTCGAATTTCATTGTTTCCTTCGTGGTTTTTGTATGACAATACCATGAATCGTAGTAAACAAAACTAGCTTCTTTAGTTGCTGTGATATGTACTTTGATATCGATGCGACCTTTAACTCGTGTGGCCCCATAGGTAAACTGTAAGTTATAGGGCAAATTCTCTTCTAGTTTTAGGTGGCTATAATTGGCTTATAAGTCCAATATCTACTGGAATAAGGTACAGTGTAGCCGATCCCAGATGATTTCACTTCAGTGTAACCTGCTTTACACTTTCGCTGCAAATAATATAAAAATAAAAAATATTACATTCAGTATCTTAGTGTTGGTACAAGTTCTATAGTTGCAAGTCCCCTTTTAAGTAAGAAATACTTTTGTTAGGTGACCCAGCCCCGTTTAATTACATTTACATTGCCTCATCATCATTAAAAGTTTAAGAGCTGGGCTCTTGTCAATGGATCTTCTCCATCTTCTAGATTATAAGCGAGATCTTTTAGTTTTAGATATGACACGACGTTTACTTTTTCCTATTTGCTTCACGTAGCTATGGACCCATTCTTCCCTTCATCTTTTCTTCGATTACGTTTTTCATGAACGTTTGTCATATCAAATACCCTAACTTGGTACCCCTTCTATCCTCGATTACCCTCAAAATGCGTTTATTTTCAGGAGAAAAGAGACAAGAGTAGGAACTCTTGTTATCACTTCTTTAATTTTTAGTCTTTCAGTCCAGCTTATTCTTTCTAAACTACGCCAAAATCACATTTCGAATGCTTCTAGTTTACTTCTGTCTATCTTATTCCAAGTTTCAGACTCGTAGAATGCTCCAATATATACTTTTACAAATCTTTTCCGGGCTGATAGTGAAATTTTTGTCGTCAAAAGTATTTTCTTTTTATGAAAAACCTTTTAGCAATGGCTACCCTCGTAACAATGTCACAGAGTTATTAGTAGTATTAACGCAACAGCGTCTTACATTGCCTAACATATAACAATGCAAAAAAAAAATACTGTTTACGACGCACAAGTGCGTTTCCGGCAGTAATTTGTTGATTGCGGGTCGAAGAACTAGGTGCAGCCGATCACAAATGGCTAAATTTAGGTGTAAGATAATATTTTGACATTATTTTACATTATAACTGTTTTATTATTACCACTATATTGAAGCACAAAATCGTCGAAACCGAATACGGAGGGGGGGACAGAGTGAACAATTCCTTTCTCAATATATTAAAATGTTCTTAATATACACATAATGCATAAGTAAATCTATACTATAATAAAAGAGTAGAATTGTCATGTCTGTATTTGATTTTAAGTAGAAAATGAAAGGGAACGACTAAAGATGAATAGTAGATTACAAAAAAATTATTTATATAAATCTTGTTTGTCTGTCTGTTTGCACACGCTAATCTCAAGAACTACTGGACAGATTTGATGTTAGTTTTAACAATCTGATTGGCCTTAGCTTGGGGCAACACCTAATCTTTGTTTCATCAAAATCGGACATCAGGAAAGAAAGTTATCATCAATTAAAGATTTTTTCAATTTCTTCTGATACAAATTTCACAGCAAAGTAATAAGCGGAATAAGTAGGTAAGTCGTTATAATTCCAGCATTTTCCTCCGAGTTGTTTCCTAGATTATGAAAAAGTAATCGCGGTCAACCGACATTCACATCGAGTGGGTTACATGGCCAATCGACCATGCACATCCAGGTTTTTCGGAATTACCTTACGGTACGGCCTCTGACATGGTTCCTTTAACGACTTAACGTACTTTTCGAAGCACGGAATCATTATGTCTTTTGAATTAGCACGTGTTGCAGAATTTGGCCATTAAAGACTGAAGGACAATCGCACTAAATGGAAAGTCGTTAACGTAACCAAAACCTCGCCTCTGACGTGGGTTCTACAGGTATATTATGACTTTTCAGTCATTCTTATAGAGTTGGTTTACATGGTCAATCGACCGTGCACATCATGGTGCCCGAATTTTTTCGGAGACGTCTTTCAACCTCTGACGTGAGATGACTCTTCAGTCATTCTTATTGAGTGGGTTACATAGTCAATCGACCCTGCACACCCTGTAGTCAGATTTTTTTCGGAAACGCCTTTCGGCCTCTGACGCAGGTTCTATATTATGACTTTTCAGTCATTCTTATCGAGTATCAGGGTAATCAACCCTGCACACACTGTTGTCAGAGTTTTTTCGGAAACACATTGAAATATACCTATTACATTTCAAGGCGTTATGTAGCTTATATTGTAGTCGAAGGCCGATGAATCAAATCAATACTTCTTAAAAATAGGTATATTTCAAAATCCAACTGGTGGTTGTCAATGAACCTGTCACACCCGAATCATGATTTTGAAGTTCTGGAAAGTGTTGATAGGTAGATAATGTTCATGTACAAATCACGATTGTTTGACTTTTTCTTATATGCCAAACAGTATTCTGTCGCAATATACGTTACATAGCGACCTCCTGAACCTTTGAAATATTAATAGCATTAAAGATTATGTGTCAAACTTTGCAATGACTGATATAATGTAAGGAAAGTAGGTATGCAATCGATCGTTACACGGACGAAGTCACGGGCTCAGCTAGTAACATATAAATTTAAAAAATGGACAGTCACTTGTTTAATTACTACCCTTTAAAAGTGTTGTCAGATTTATTTTTGTTTCTTTCTTCTTTAAAGTATAACAACAATAGGGTTTGTAAATTTTTCAAGCTGTTTAAAAGCATTTTTTTCTATTTATATTACACATTATTTGGATGCCTTGTAACGCGTGTAAATTTGCTTGCTAGAATATCGGTCATAAATAGCGGGGTAGTACAATAAAGAAGCATACCCGTTAGTAAAAGTGGAGGCTAGTCTTTGCTCGACAGACGTGGCGTTAGCATAGGTCTTAACAGACATGGGGTGCAGGGCAGGGAACCTCCTCGAGTGCCCGTTCCTTTGAAAGCTTTGCGTTCTCATTTGATCCCACGGATCCGGTGAGAGGGCGGGCTGACAAGGGATTCGGGACGGTGCACCCTGGGTGACAGTTAATAACTCCCTGGTAGTCGGGGTCTTGTTGACTGTCGGCCAATTTCTGCCAACAGCCCACTCCACCGCCGTCTATGATGAGACGGCGAATGGATGTGGGTCTGGGAGATGGGCGTGGTCCATTTATGGGCCACTGCCCGATTTGGGGGTATGGCCGAAAGGCCAACAGAGGGGGCCGAAAGGTCAAGGCTGGAGGGTGTCGTGGTAGAATGCTAACGTGACCCCATGGCGCCCTCAACAGCCGGTGCGGAAACGCCGGAGGGGTTTTAGTGGGTAGTCCAGGCACTCTGCCTGGGAGTCCCACACTCAGTGCGTAAATGCATTTCCCATCCGTTAACAAAAAAAAAAAAAGAGGTCTTAACAGACATACGTGGGAAACTCAGAAAGTTTTGAGAAACTAAAAAACTAACTTCTATGGATAAAAAATTTTTAATTAAATCTTTTCGAAGAACTCTCCATCAGCCTCTATGCAAAGTTTCATGTGTCTTAACCAATTTTCGAAACATTTTTTCCAGTCCAAACACCTCTTCCACGGCTTTCTCAAACGTTGCTAGCGCGTCTTCCGGCGCGATGAAAACTGTATCCCAGCAGATTTTTTATTTTAGGAAAAAAAAAAGTTTCATGGTGCCAGATCAGGACTTTAAGGAGGATGCCCCAAGACTCTGACCGGTGTAGTGTCCAGGAAGTCCCTTGTTTTGAGCGCTGAGTGCGCGGGCGCGTTGTCATGGTGAAGCAGTACCCCGCGGAGCCCGCTGTTCGGTCGCTTGTTGCTCATTGCAGACAAAACTTCTGGCAGACATTTTGAAGTATACTATTCGGCATTGATGCTGCTTTGGTCTCGTAATGGCATTGAAACCAGATACCCCGTCAAAGTGAAGAAACTAGCGAGCAAAATTTTCTCTGCGCTTCTCGATTGCTTCACTTTCGTAGGCGTTGGTTCGTTTTGAAACAGCCAAACTGTCGACTGACGCTTTGTTTCTGGATCGTATTAATAAATCCAGGATTCGTCACCTGTCACAATGTCGTAAACGAGCCGAGACGACCCTGCTTTAAATTTTTGAATCATATCACTGCACCACTCCACAAGGGCCTGAGCTTCGGTGAGGTTGTGCGGCACCCAGCGCGAAACTATCCTCCTGACGCGAAGGTGCTCGTGTAGAATCTTGTAAACGCTTCCCGAACCAATCTGCAGTGTATGCTGAATCTCTTCGTATGTAATTCGCCTGTTTACATGAATTATTTTTTTTTCTGCCAGCACAGTTTCTTCCGTGACAGCCGTCGTAGGACGTGTCCTTTGTTTATACCCCAAAGGCGACCGCGCTTGAACTCGCTATGCCAGCAGTAGATGGTTGCTTTTGCAGGTCCTTTATCCATAAAAGCCATTTGAAGTCGAACAAATGACTCATCAGGTTTTAGGCCACATTTAAAATCGTAGAAAATCATTGCACGAAAGTGCCTTGTTTTCGCAAAACTTTCTGAGTGGCCTGGTAATGTCAGTTAGTTGCATAATTTGTTGTTGTTGTTAAGCCTGCGTAGTAAAAAAATATGGTCTGATTCTGATTCGGATTCTGATATAGTGTAGGTTAGTTAACACAGTGGACATCAAATTGTACCAAAATTATTCAGTAATTTTATGCTAATAACTTTAAACTTATTAATTAATTAATTAATATATAGGGATAAGCTACACAGATTGAGTTATCCCCAAAGTAAATTCGAGACTTGTGTTATGGGATACCAATACAACGATACTATGTTTTTTATTAAAAACATACATAGACATGCGTGTTAACAATTACGTTACGCCACAGACGTCGTCAAAAAACTTATAGTAAAAAAGAAAAAAAAAAGTAATTGACTCTTAAGTTTACTGCAAACTACTTTACTTTTATTGAAAATAAATTTTGCATAAATTGTTGTGTTCATTTTGATTTCACTATTCGCTTTAGCTTAATATTATAATAAGTTCAAAGTAACTAGGTCTAAATTTGCAGTCATCTGCAACCAATTCCATGTTCTACGGTGATGGGCCATATACATCTTTAACGACTGCGACAAAGCCAAAAAGGAAAGTTATATGTTAGACCTTCGTGTATGTATGTCTGCCCCTTTCTTCTCTCGTAGCTAAAAAAACGGTTGAACCGATTTTAATAAATAACACGTGGTTAGATTTGTCTTATTTTTGCGAATGTCATTGGAGAGTCTAAACCGACATGCGAAACCCTAAATGTAATGTGGTCTATGGTCGGGTAATTTTGAATGAATGAATAAATGAATGAACACTTTATTGCACCATTTACAAACAAAAGAAACACATAAGTTAAGTCCAATACAACTAAATGGGTACAAAGGTAATTTTGCTCAATAGAGATTCTCGCTTATTTGTATAAAAAAATATTGATTTAGATCTTTAAAAATTTCCGTTAAATTTTTTCCCACTAGGTTTTTTTCTCAGCTCCGCCTGGGTTAAAAAGTAGCCTATGTTTGACCCCGGGTCTTCAACTTTATTTCTACGTACATTGCAGATTTCATGTATTTAAGGGTTCACGTATTTGAGCCCCGGACTTCCAAATTAAAAAGAAAAATAATAAAAAATAATCATTCAGATATTGCGGGGAACAAAATAATCTACAACGTTTCAGAAGTGCTATTTTTTTTAAATCTTTTTATTTTTTTAAGACTTTTGTTTTTAACATTCTTGCCGTATCCTAACCTATGTTAGCAAACAGACATAGTTACTGTTGCGCAGCCGTTTTTCATATCCACGAACTATGGAGTTCGGAAAGGTTAACTTTGCAGGACCCTGTACCAAATGCCTTTTTCCCTAGAGCTCTCATCGAAATATAATTTCCAATTATTACATAAAACATTATTTTTAAATTTAGATAAAGTCATTATCATCGAGTTACATGGGCAGGTCAATGGACCCTGCACACTCTGATGTCAGAGTTTTTTCGGAGGCGCCTCACGGTCTATGACGTCCTTTATTATGACTTTTCAGTCATTCGCATCAAGTGAGTTAGCACCAATAATAAATAAGTCATTATCTGCATATTCACTTCGTGCCATAGCGCCATATTTAGGACCATAACTACCCGCATACCCAAGCCTCTGAAATGTAAGCTTGGACGAAGACATGATTGTTAATCGTAACTTTTAGTAGAATCTTTAATGTCAAAAGGGAACATAAAGGCATAGACTTCTATAACTTTAATTACAGAATGGAGAGCGTGTAGTATATAGAAACACCATAAATTATGAAATACACTTACCCACCTTGAGACCAAAGACATATATTACTAGCGTGAGGACGTGGACAACGGTGTGACTAAATGAACCAGTTTTTGGCCCCAAATTTATGTACGTGCCGTATTAGTGCCGTTGCCCCACAGTCGCCCACTTATCGTAGCGCCAAATGGTTTTGCATATTTTGTGTCCTAAAAATACTTTTGTAAGCAGTGAAAAACTATTACTGTTATAAAAGTGATAAAATCATAGTTACAGATAGTTCAAAATATATTACAGTAGATAATTTTATGCTAGCATGGAGAACTTATATGAAATATGTATTGACAAGCTGTTTCCCACGGCTCTGTCCGAATCAAAGTAGATAGTAGCCTATATTTGACCCCGGGTCTTCAACTATAATACCAAATTTCAGCAAAATCGGTCTAGAGATTTAGCCGTGAAAGCGTAACAGACGGACAGACTTTCGTATTTGTAATATTAGTATGGATGGGCTTATTCAGAGTTTGAAATCATTGGATCAAATATATTGCTTGTTCAATAATTTGCCAAAACGTTTGTCTTTGAAGATCGTTGGACTGGATATAATAGAAACGCATTACAGTGCTATGTTACGTAGAAATATATGGTTGCATACTATTATTATGCCTGCAACTGATATGATATGTAGTATTATATCTCCCATACTTTAACCTCAGGGAGTGGGGATGCCTGAAAAACAGCGTTACTCTAGTCGAGGCTAGGGTAACATAAGCTGAGGCATTCTTTTGCTACAGGCTTTTCATATTTTTGTTATTTTTATTTTATTTATTTATTTCATGAACACACTGTAAATATACATTAGGATAACTTGGTACAAGGGTTTTGTTTTTTATGTCAATATAATATATCAATATCAACCCTTACAAAAATGCAGTAGTAACAGGTATAAAAATTATGATTTCAGTCTATTTATTTTTAGTTACTCTCGTGTTCAAATGATCTTTGGATGTTTATTGTATGACATGAGAAAGTAAAATTAGGTACACGTTCCACTTCTGGGCATCTTTTTTTCTTTGAGCACATATTTCTGTCTTTATTGACGTCTTACAAAAAAATAAATAAATTCAAAAATATTTCTTAAAGCCAAACATCATCGAAGTAAAACGTTTTTCTCAATGCTTAAAGCTGTCGGTAACAACAACAGAAGGCTAGCATCACGTGCCTCGTATAATAGTAATAAAGACTGCTACACCACAATTATGGGCCGATAACCCACGTCGGTGGTTTAAGTTATAATTTCGAGAAATTGAATTCCGGCTAATGCGCCAATCTGCATAGTAATAAGCGATTAAAGTTTTGTCGGCAACGGCACTTTAAAATCGAGATTAATATGTAAGATACTAAGGCTTTCGAGCCGTGTAATTATCTCTCCGAGACAGTTTCCGTAAAAGAAATTACTTTTACGCCGAAACCTTTAAGTGTTACTGTATTAATTAGTTTATTATATAACTCACGAATAAAGATAGGGATGTTTTATGTTTGAATGCGTCGAGTATAATTTGTTATGTTTTTATGAGGACCAATTAAGTAAGATTTCATAAAAAATACCCCTATTTGTAAGTTTTAGAGGTATGTTTATTTATACCAATAAAATAAATCTGATTTGCTTTAGAACAACTGATCAGATTTGAAAAAATCTTTTGCATTTGAATTCCTAAATCTGGTCATGCCTTATACTTACTTACTTTGTACTTTCTTACATCGAACAAAAGATCTCCATTCTGAATAATTCTGAACCAACATACCTTTCATTTCAATGTATTAGAGCGTGCTAACGATCTACCAATTATTACATTAAATCGATTTATAATCGATTGTCTGTTCATCTATAGAATTGATCATGGTAGATACAAATTAGTAAGTAAGTTTATTTCTTATACCACGTAGCCGTGATAATGCTATTTGTAATTTGCTTAGTTTTAGAAAATCTGAGAAATCTTATAGTGTGGTACTAATACACGTATATTGTTACATTTGATAGTTGTTAGCTGTTTGATAGTCATCATGATCTTATAACCAGCTATAAGGCCGCCTATTGTTCATCTTTGTTACAGACAACATATCTTTGAATCTAATTTTCTATGGTGCAATAAAGTGTTTTTACTTAGGTACTTACTTAAAGGCCCATTTACATTATGCCATTTTCTTGGACATACCAGAGCAATAATTGAATGCAATAAATGAATAAATGAAGAGGAATAAATAATTGACCTTCAAGAATTGTAAGCCACTGTACACTGTATACATAATAAAAAGGTTGCATATAATTATTAAGTGCCAGTATTAACAAGAAATAATTGCAAATGACTTTTTGTTTACACCAATACAATAATGCTTAAATTAATAATTGATCTCCGTTGCGCTTCGACCGAGACCAACTATTAATCTAAGACAAATGTTTAGGAGATTTTTGCTGTCAAGTTTTGACCTGTCAAAACACAGGCTTGGCAGGCAAGAGTTGAATGAAAAATTTGTTAAAGAGTTTGTTTGACCTCTACACAGTGATTTTTAAATGCTCCGAGAACCTCTTATCGCTATCCATTTTTTATAGATAACTTTATTTAACCCGACTGCGGCAAAGTCAATGTTTGAGCTGTTTCTATGTTATGTCTATTTCTTTCCTTCGTCTGAGCGTGATTTTCTAGTTGCGTCCTCAACTCACGCTTCGGAGCCTAGCCTTGAACTAGAATTTTCTTCCCAAAACAAAGAGCTTATGTTCATTTACCCATGAAAAGGGTGGTCCCCATTGCTTTTCATTCATTGAGCCAAAAACAAACAACTAAACCAATTTCGATAAATGAATTATACTTTTAAATCCGTCTTCTTTGGTCGAGTAGGAAGGTAAAATGTACAAAATCAAAATGGCGGATTTTAGGCGCCAAAAAGTTATTTTTTTTCTTTTTGAACCTATAGACTATGATATAAAAAAAAAGAATATTTAATGAAGATAAAACAAATAATTTATTAATCACCGGATGGTACGTACATGCGAATCTTTAAACATCGAATAATTTTCATTCGTCATCATCGATGTGTCGAACGATTTTCATTCGACTCACCGTTTTGGGTGAGTCATACTTCTCAAAGATAGTACTCCAGTTGAATACAAAAATTGACATGGAAATTGCTGCATGTACAATGCAAGTCATTTATTGCTTCAATTTAATTGTATACAAATGGCAAGAAACTTGCATGGTTAATGCAAGTTTCTTGCATTAAAAATTTATGGGCCTTAATGCTCTGGTTTTACGGAAAACATTTACGAAGGCAGCGGCTCTATACTAAAAGCTAAATAGTACGGATACTGACATTAAGTAGAATTTTGATTAAAACAAAACCAAGAGCGCTGAAGATAATGTGCCGATAAGCAAACAAACTAACAAAGAATACAATTACACTCAATTGAAAAACACGATCTGATAATACAATACAATACAAAATATCTTTATTGCCCACATGCAGTAACAAATAATATAACATTTACAAAGACTTCAACATAATATGAGCAAAGGCGGACTTATTGCTAGACAATCTCTACCAGTCAACCCTTACGAGATGAAAGAAAAGAAACAGTTAAGTTAGGGTGGGTACAGCAACAGATATAGTTGAAAATTATAAATATACACAAATATTGCATATGAAATAAACATACATAAATAACTTACGTAATGTAACATTCATACGTACTGTATGAATATCTAAGCGAAAATAACAGCAGTATCAAAGTCAAAGTGAGAGGTAGTATTCTTTCAAGCGACTCTTGAAACTGGTTATAGTCTGAACAGTGCGAATATCTTCAGGCAAAGCATTCCAGAGACGTGCTGCTTGTACAGTGAAAGATTTAGAGTAGGCAGCAGAAGTATGAGTTGGAGTTTTAAGGCGAAGGGCGTTGATACTACGAGCAGGTCGCTGGTCATCTTGACGGAGAAAGGTAAAGCGCTCTTGATAATAAGTGAGACATCGTACTTTAAGTACTTACAAACATTTACTGTGTCACATATAAATGTCAAATAACTATAGAACAATGACTCGATTCATTGCAAATCGAAGTCCTTTGTTGTCAAACAGAAATAGACCCGCTGCAGCGAAGAAACGTAGTAGTAATTAAATACCTCCCGAGCGCCATTGTCGCCTGAATTTCAAATCGGATTTTGAAATATTTCAATGAAAACAGACTAACGAATAATTGACTGGGAATCACACAGCAGTATAAGTTCAAATGATAGAATAATTGAAATTTTAATGGAAGGACTTTAAGAGCATCAAAGCAAACGCTTTGAATGTAATTAAGTACCTTTAGCTTAATAGGTTGAGTAGCTGTTTAAAAAATTATATTGAACGCATTTTTAAGGTTTCTGGCGTACGAATAGAATGCTCTAATTTAGGAAATGGATCCAAGAGTGCTATTTTTGAAAAGTTTAAATCACGCTAAATCAATATCCAATGATTTTCATTCGTCATAATCGGTTGGCCGAACGATTTTCTTTCGATATTTGAGCTTTCTCTCTCTCTTCTAAATGAAGCGTTACAAGGTCGTCGTCGTTTCAGCCGCAGTTAGTCCACTGCTGGACTTGGGCCTCCCCATTAATTGAGGGTTGTTGCCATACTCGCCACGCTTGGCAGGCGGGTTGGCGAGCGCAGTTTCAGCGGCTTATCGTACTTCCGACGCTGCTGCCCATCGGAAGTATTTTTAAGCTAAGGAAGGGTGGGAAGTGTTTGAATTTAGGGAAAGGATAAGGTACTAGGATGCTACTGACTCGCGTGGACATGGGTTGACTCAGTAGTAGCTCGGGTAAGTCGGGCTCGCGTACCCGTGTGCTATGTATCCATCGGACAGATGCTTGGAAATAACAACCCTGACTTACAAGGTATCGAGTACAATTTACATTTTGGACAGCTTTTAGCCTATTAATGACTAAAAATTTAACACAAATAAAAGGCGTATTTTTAAATTGAGGTGCTAATTTCATGAAATCGTCACTTTTTTATTTGAATCTTATGTTCACATTCTTCCTTCTTGTCTGATGTTTTGTTATTTTAATGGCTTACTGACTAACACCAATATTGATCACTGTGACTAAAACTGTGACAAAAGAGTTTTGCTTCATCTCTCAAATATTATCATAAAGACCAAATTATCTTTATGTCAAGACTAATTAAAACTCTATTTTGTGATGTAATCTTAGTTTATGAAACTGTTTCATAATAAGACGAGTTTATATATCATATACTTAGTACTGTAAGACCAATTTTATGCAAATCCATAAAATAAATGAAATATTATGCTACAAAATTTTCTTCAGAATCGATTTTGTCGTTTTCAGACATAAAACGAATATGAACTTGAATATGGAATCTTTTTGATGCGCCCAAAAATAATCCGCCTTTGTTTTTATTTTATTTTGATATGCCTAGTACCCATCCAGTAAGACTCTAAGTAAATATGAATCTAACGACACCTCTCAAGCTAAAATCAATTAAGCCGTTCATGCTGCAGATCGTTCCAAACAATTATACATACATACTCTCGAAAAACATAATCCTCCTTTTGGCACAGTCGGATGATAAAAAAAAACATTAATTGAAAGATCAGACATAAGTAAGCCTCTTACATGCAGTGCGGAATGCGAATACACAAAGAAGTCCCCTTGTTAGGGATTGAGTCCCATTCTTGATTAGTTTTGGGATTGAGTGTAATTTTATTCCTCAATGTCGTTCGATATTAGACTTTCTTTTGTCGTCCGTTATAAGTAGAAGGACTGCTTTTTCAAGATACTAAATGAAATAGAAATAATTTAAGGTATTAATCAAAAAATATTTTAATTGCATCATCTTCATGTTCACGTTGTTCTTTTTAGCTTTTCACAAGGCAGACGAAGACAAAATCAGTCTTACTACAAAGTTATACAAGTAAGTTTAACATGTGTGTAGAAAATGCTACTAAGTCTACAGTTTACCAGCGCATAGACATGGTTTTAATCTTTGTTGAATAGAGTCTAGAGATTAGACTGTGTTTAGGTAAACACGTGTTTTACTAATATCCAACTTTGTTTTAGAATATGTTTGCCAAATAAATCATGGATTGAAGACTTGGGATTTCCTTTAAATATTTCGGATACTTACTGAGGGTGAATTTTGCTATGTCATCCACGTCATAAGAGTTGAACAATGACTGACCAATGACTGGCCAGGCTATGTTGAACATTATTTACAGGAATTATTTTGAAGTCACATACTAATGGGAAATCAATAGAGCTTTTGATTATTTTTCCGACATAAATTTATCCGCATTTATTAGAATACAAAGGATCGCGTACGGTGCACTTTGATAGAATTTTTCTCCCACGTACGCTGAGACTGTGGAATGAGCTCCCCAACATGGTTTTCCCAAGACATTACAACATGGGGTCTTTCAAAAAGGGCGTTGAAGGATTTCTCAAGTCGGCAATGCGCACGTGATGTCCCTGGTGTTGCGAGCGTCGGCTATGTCGGGCATGGGCTACGGTGACCACTTACCATCAGATGGGCCGTATGCCTTTTTGCCTACTTAATTGTATAAAAAATCAACATTTTATTATACTAGCTTTTTTCATAAAGGTAAGCTAGTATAATATAGCTTAAGTTTTACATAAAAGCTACTATAATATGCTCATATTAAGGAACAAAAGAAGTTGTTGGTCTTCCTAATAAATTAAATAAATGCATCCTCGGCTGATTGCCAACGCGAGGTTAAAAAGTTTTTTCCTTCATTAACTTTTAAACTAAAGCACTGCATATTTAAAACATAGAATTACAAGATTAAATTCGTATAACACGTTTATACTTCTGACGTTTCAACCGTCTTACAACGGCCGTGATCATCGAACGACTGGCTCACCATTTCAACAGCCCTGTACTTCCAGCAGAATCGTCCTCCACCGTATAAAATTATTATAATGCACTTTATCCTATAATTTTATTTTATTTGCCTTTGACATAATTCACATCACGATCAAATCGTCTGCAATTTACACCAACATTTCAAACAGGGTTAAATACCAAGTGAGACGATCATGAGGCCGCTCTACACTGCATGTGTGAATCGTGCCAAAATATATGATCGATTTCCCTTTCTCGCTTATTCTTGTGTTCTCGACTTTTTGAATCCGGCAAAAATCTAACAAGTCTGAACAAGGCGAGAAAATTACTTCTTATTCAGAGTACATATGCAGTTCTAACGTGAACCTCGCGTTAATTTTGAGCAGCCTATAAAATATTGCCATATATTTATTAAATTTATTAATTTAGAAGAAAAAAAAAATATAGCATAGCATGAGACCTGTAGGACATTATTGGTGGGACCACGAGTCAAAAATCATACAAAAGATAACAGTTATGGAATTGTTATCTATTGATATACCTAGCCGAGGACGGGTTTGAGCAGGAGCAACACATGCCATCAACTTCTCCAAGGGCCTGTACGCGTTGGATCCATATCCCCGCGCAAGCCTCTCAAAGGACCGGGGCAACTTAAATACGTAGTTGCCAGTGAAAGAAATTAGTTTTAATATATTTCCACAATATGGCTGCTATTTGCTATAACCTCAATTTGTGTATAGAAAAACGTTTTTATCAATTGTCTCTACTGACACCTTTAATCTTTTGTTACGAACCTTACGCGCAACCTTAGCAGCGGATGCTAGTAAAATAAAAATAAAATAAACCGAAATTAAATATTAATCGTGGTATATATAAATATTTTTATCGAAATTTTTCACTTTTATACCTTAAACCTCAAAGCTTCTCTATTCGAAATTTATCGATAACTATTGCTCTATCGTTAGTTGAGAGTCAATCACTTTGACGTAATACTCGTAATGGTGATGGCAGACGAATGAATGAATGAACACTTTATTGCACCATTTACAAATAAAATAAACACATAGTTAAATCCAATACAACTAAATGGGTACAAAGGCGGACTTATCGCGAATGCAATTTCTTCCAGCCAACCTGTGATGTGAGATGTAGTAACAGTATGCATACGCAAAAATTTTATTGAAATGTGCAAGTTTTAAAAATGTGTTATATTTTTTTATGTGTTCGTTTCGTCGTTACAATTTTTATTTGTATGTAATGGTACGAACTTGTTTTAATGTGCACGTCAATAATTCCATGTGTGCAGGTTTCCCTTCCCCCCGTCCCCCGCAAAAACGGAAGATTATTTTGTATGACGGGTCTAGCTGAAGGCGTCTCCTCTCCTACAAATGACGTTCCTTTCTCAATGAGTCAAACACATTTAATCAAAAAAAAAACTTAAATTTAATAATAGTCTATATTTTAGTATTTAAAGGCTTTTGTATAAACTTAACATGAAGTATTAGAGTGAATAGTGGCTCTTTAGTTTTAGTCACATGTCCTTTGATGTCAACCCTTCCTCTGATATCCACGGCTTCGAAGGTGAAGGGCAGTCTCACCGAAAGTTTTTCCAAATGTATAAGTACATTGGGAAGTACGTAATATCCCTGTAATTTTTTTTCAATTTATTTATTTAACAATTATTTGCACACAGTCCAAAAATATAAATGTTACATAAATCATAAACACAGTTTGTATATAAAAGGCGGCCTAATTGCAAAAGCTATATCTTCCAGGCAACCTAACAGTTGTTTGAAATATAAAAGAAAGGAGCCAAATTTGCATCTCTTTTTCTTATGAGATATTTTCTGTGCTTTAATAAATAAAATATATTTAAATGTCAAATTAAAATTAATTAAAATCTAATATTTACAAGTTATGTAAATCGTTATAGGCCGCGGCAATCTGCCAATGCCACGGCCTAGGTACCTTTGAAGACTGAAGTTTTTTTTAAAGATTTATGATGTTTTTTTTAAAGATTTACCTTTGCTCAGATTGGAAGAACTCACTACTCACTCATTACTTTTACGTTACTATCTCCGATTTAGATAATTATTGTTTCACTTACCGGTGGTATAGGGCACGTTGATAAATTCTTTGGCAGTTGATCTATTATCATTTTTCCAATTATGGGCTCTTTGAAAAATTTGCATAATTCGTGCTCCATTTTGAAGAGTAGTGGTACGTAATGCCCTTGTATATTTTCAAAGGTGTCAAACGAAAACTATAAAAAAAAAATAACATTAATTCTGAGCAATTATTTATCCTTTTCAAACTCACTCTCATCTCAACTTATAGTTTTATATATAGTATAGTTTACTGCTTTGATAGATTATACCTAATTCACAATTTGTTGTTTTTTTTTTTTCATTTTATTTCTAGTCTTCTGTTCTCCACATAAGGATCCACTTTGATAGTGAGTTTAAAGTAATTATAGTACTTATGATCATAAAATAAATTAAACCTCAATAAGATTTTTTTTAAATGTACATTTTAATGATAAAATCTACATTTAAATATACTTCTATTTATGTATCTAAGAACAACACTTACTGTAACATTGTTGCTGAATCCAGACACAATTTCTGCAACTACATTAATGTAATATGGACTCCTTCTGCTAGTTCTCTTGACGTCCACTTTCAAAGATTTGAAATAATTTGAGTTAATGTATGCAACCTCGGGCTTAGTGGGAATGACTTCCAGACACTGAAATTTGACAAAATACATCCTCTCATGCTTTCAAAATATATGGTATATTAAATCATCATTATCTCAGCATATTGCATGCCAAGTAAATTATCTGTGGACCCTGGTGTTTATTGGTTTAAGGAGACACTGACGATTTTTATTGGAAATGCAGTGAAGGCATAGCGATAGAATCGGAATCGATAATAACAGTCTTAAAATAATATGGTTAGGTAAATTGGAAAGATTCTACGCTTCTGACACACGTTTTGTCATGCCTAACTCTGTCAAGAATCGTCGGATCCGAGGTTCTCCAGGCGTTTCCTTGTTTCTCTCTAAGCTAGTTAGAAAAAACTCTTTAATGCACCAAAGAAAATACAATACCTATATCTAATGTTTGAGATAAGATGTTCAAATCGGTATTAAAACATGGGTGAAATAAAGATCATGTCATGGGTGACATGATCTTTATTTCACTGTATGCACTACTGTGTAATATGTTGGGGAAAAAGTTTCTTCACATTTTTTAAGAAAATTCAAAACATTTTTTAATATAGTTAATTTACATTTATCTAAAGTATGCAGGTGCCATTTTGTAGGTAGGGACATGATCCCATTGCTATAGAAATTTTGAGGCTTCTGATCAAAATACCACGACAAGTGGTTTTGGCAGTCCTTCTCCCGTGATGTTAACCTGATACTGCCTAAAGAATTCTGATGAGACCGAAATAGGTAAAAATCTGAAGTTGCAAGGTCAGAACTATACGGCTAATGCATTAACACCTCCCAGCTAAACTTTCTTCATTTTTGCTGAGTGGCTAAAGATTTGAGAGGTCTAGCGTTATCATGATGAAAAACCACAACCTTTCTGTTGATTAATTCCGGCCGCTTTCTTTTTACTTGCTTTAATCTGATCAATTGTTCACAGTAGAGTTCAGAATCGATGGTCCTGCCTGGTGGTAACAGCTCATAATGAATAATGCCCTTCCAATCCCACCACACACACAGCATCACAATCTGTGAAGCCTGAACGGCCTTTGACCACGACCTTTTTCGCACGTTCTTGTAGTACATGATCCACTTTTTATCACCAGTTACCGTCTTCTTTAAAAATGGTTCGGTTTTATTACGTCGTAATAATGAATCACAAAAGAGTACACGGTTCAGTAGGTTTCTTTCAGTGAGCTCGTGACGTACCCAAATATCGAGCTTTTTTAATAAAATAAAAAATCAAATCCATTTATTTCAGGCTACAATGGCCCATAGTGCACATATGTGCACATGGTAATATTCGCTCGGAAATATCAAAAAAAAAAAAAATCATACATTACATCAAATAATAATCAATAAAATACTCATGTCAAAGAAAATAATAATTGATTCATTACAGTTTTCTTCTATATGGGCTACACGGTAAGTGCCTGTCACAACAGTGCTGGATCTAGGGGCAGTCCGGTCTACCAGCTATCATTGTCAGCACGGTGTTACTGCTGTCTCGCACCCTGCGCACCAGGGATGCGGCGCGCTTGCGCATTATTGCATGAAAGCAGTCTTCATGCGGGTCTGCGAACATTCCTGATGCGCTACAGAAGCGAGGCAGCCTCAACACCGCACTAAATGCATTGTTGAACTGGATACGAAGACCGCTGTAGATTCTCTGTGAATATGCAGCCCACAGGCTGCTTGTATACAGCGAGGTGCAGTATGCCCGAAACAAAGTTATTTTTATCTCGTCCGAACACCTTGCAAACCTGCGGGCCAACATGTTAGCCCTCCTCGACAACGCCCTCCGCTCCAGCTCAATGTCTGCGTTGTCCTTAAGGTCCGTGGTAACTATATGCCCAAGATAGGTAAATTGTTCTACTCTTTCTAAAGGAAATCCGTTAAGATTTACAGAGGGTAATTTACACGGACACCTAGCATCCACAGCCTCAAACACTATATATTTGCTTTTGCTAACATTATATTTCAGCCCATGTTCACACACATATTTCTCACATGTCTGGATAAGCTGTTTTAGTCCACAGTCTAGTTTTTTTGTGTACCCAGTTTTTTCAAATGCGCCAAAACTGTTTTGTGGTCAATTTCCAGTTTTTCAGCTACGTCGTAACTACTGAAATGCCCTTTTTTATATTTTATTATTTAAACATACATTGTCATAATACTTAACTGCTAACAGTGTACAAAAACCCAGCATTAGGTTTAAACGTACACTGGCATCGTCGAGTATAAAAAAGAAAAAATGTAGGTAGGCTACAGCTCTGCATCTGCAGTGCCGCGCGCACGCATGCAAGTCCCGGTAGATATTACACGGAGTGATTCTATGACACCGTAATTTTACGAGTATTAATAAGTTTTTAATTTTTTCTTAAGATTCTTGTTATTAAGTTCTTGTTTTAGTGCTAAAGGTAGGTTGTTTATTAGTTTAGGTATTTGGTATTGTACCTAATAGTTGTTTTCCATATAGATTATTATGTTTTTGGTACATATAGGGTAATTTTAGATAAGCCGCGGGTTTTTGATTTTTTCTTGCTCCACTTTTTCAAAAATGGCATCCTCATTATCCGTAATAGGGCGACCAGAGCGACGTGTATCTTTGACATCAAAATTTCCTTAAACCAAATTTGTGTTACCTACTATTATAGACACTGCACTAGGCCCATTAACATCGCAAATTTTTTTCGCGGCTTGCGTTTCATTTTTACCTTTTTTGTAGTAAAATTGTAAAATTTATCAAATTTCTTCATTAGATTCATTCATCTTGACAGTAAGAAAAACAAATTAAAATCACACATTTTCCTAATTTGAATTTAGAATTATCTTCTTTAAAATTTAAACTTTTAATGATACCAAAACCAGCCAGATACAAATAGTATAGCCAAAGAGATTTTGTTTGTTTGTTTGTTATATCTTAATTGTAATAATATCTTTTTGTAAAAAAAAAAAACAAATACTTTAATACACAAGCATGGAAAAACAATAAGTACAATGGCGGACTTATCCCACTTAGGGATCTCTTACAGTCAACCAGCGAGATAGGGGAAGATATGCTTACCAGAAGGGTAAAAGCGTGTACAATATAATATTATTATGAAGGAAATACATTAAATAAACCTACATACTTATATAGAATAATCATACATACATATTAATAAACATACATACACCCATGTAACTAGCTTATACTTTTAAATGTCTAAGTTCGGCAAAGGAGATTTTATTACAAGTTCATACATACTATATGCGAAAAGAATTTTTCCCCAACCTACCTATATTAAAATGTCACTGGGGTAAAAAAACTATTTGGAAATGTCCATGGCATCAGTTCTCTTATTTTACATAGTGCAGAATTGAATCGTAATTGGATCACAATGACAACTTTTGACGTTTCTGGTATTCTGTTACTAATTTTAAGACCAATCGTATTCCATTGGCATGCCATTGAACTAACTGCAACTGGAAAAGTTTGCTAATCAAAAAAATCATTTAAATCATCAATTCATTTAATAATCGGTACTTATTTTACGGTATACGGTATTTATTTTATTTAATTTTTTTCTACCATTCAATTACGCTTTAGTTGCAATAAAATTGAAATTTATTTATTTAAGTTTATTATGAAAACCAACAGCGTTACATATGTATAAATTTACAATTAAAACCTTAACCATTCTTGAGATTCAAAATTGCATCGTAATTGAATATCAGTTGCATGGTCTTTTAAAGTTTATTAGCGGAATTCACCCCCAGGATCCAAACTTAGCACTTTATGGTTAGTATGTGTTGATATATCTATTCCATCTGAGACTGATAATGATTTATCTATCTCAAGCGTGCACGGCATAAGATTTTAGGAGAGGAAGAAACTTATATTTAGAGAGCTACAAACCTCTCTCTGGTTGTATGAACAAACATGCCCGTCTATGTAAGACATACTTCTATATTCTCACTTTACATTCTACTTAGGTATTAAGAAATTTAAGAAAAAACAAGGACATCAAAAAAATTTTGAGTCATTTAAAACTGGGACATACCTCAACAATACAGCAAATATTTATAAATGCGACTAAACGAATCATTTCAATTTTTTGTAAAACACACCAAACTACGTAGGTAAAGTATATTTGATACAAATCATTGTAATTCCATAATTACAACTAATTTTCTGTCATTTTATACCTTTTATGCATTACGTATTGCTTTTTATTCCAAAATTGCTGCTATTATTTGCTACTAGCTGTTACCCGCAACTTTGCTCACGTGATCAAGGAGAAGTTTTATGGAAAACAATGCTAACTAAATTACACATTACTGAATCCAAAGATCTGCCTACCGACATCAGATTATATAAGAACACAAATCATACTATAATGCTTACATGTCGTCTTAATCATAAAACTTAGAAAAAAAAAACGAAGAAAATAAGCCTAATAAAATAATAGATCAATCAAACTAAATTTAACTGAAATAAGTCTTAAAGAATGAAAAAGGAACTAAATGGTTGAATGGGGGGCAGCAATAATCAGTACCGTCAAATAAAGGATAATTATTTTAAACATTAATGTTTATAAGTTGAAGACGCTCCTGGCAAATATAAGAAGGAAATTATCCTTTAAAATAAGACATTTTACATCAATACTCACTAGTATAGATATTAGATACTTACTTCATTAGATATCAAATACGGAAGCCTTTGGTCCAGTGGTTAACCCGATTTCTATGCAAAGCATTTCCTAACTAAACAATTATTATTGTGAATTAAACTATTTTTATACGGTTTTATCGCGTTTATTACTTAAATAAAACCGTATAAAAATAGTTTAATTTAATGAATAACAATCGCGAAAACATAAGAAAAAATTATAATTAGGACATGGCAGACTTAAGTCATGTCTGCAATAGTACTCACGTTTCACATACACGTGAAGCAGTTCTTAAATCTCGGCTGCCTGGTTGTCGTTGTAACTGCCTCCGTGGTTTAGTGGTTAAGGCGTTCGCCTTCGACCTGGGGGTCGTGGGTTCAATTCCCACCGGAAGCATACTTTGTTTAGTTGTTTCCAGTTTGGTTAGGACTTTGCAGGCTTGAATCACCTGATTGTCTGATAATAAAGAAAATTCCGAACAGCTCTGACACCAGGGTGTACATGGTCGATAGACAATGCAACCTAGGTACACGAAATGATGATGATGATGGTTGTCGTTAATAAAGGAACCAATATGCCGAATGGTACGTCCGCAAAACTCTGAAATGTATTAAAATTGGCGTTTTGTCGTACTGGCCACTTTAATCACAAATTTCTCCTCTTTGGTTAGGAATTCCAAATTCAAATTTATACCTACATCGATTTCCACATGTATTTATGTTTTGTAAACCGTTATTCTTTGTTTTTTTTTTTCTTCTGATTTTTTTTCTCTTTGCGGCGCTCAGTTTAAAAAATGGAAAACTTGAAATATCGCCTTTTTTACGAGTACGAGTTCCACCGTGGCACCAGTGCTGCGGAAACGGCTCGAAGGGTTAATGATGTGTATGGCGGTCGTGTCGCAATAGAAAACACAGTGCGTTTTTGGTTCCAACGTTTTCGTTCTGGAAATTTCGACCTGCAGAACGGCCGGAGACCCAAGTTGACAATGAAGAATTGAAGGCTATTGTGGAAGTGGATCAATCGCAAACCACGTCCGAGTTAGCTACTTCATTCGTCATTTTGTTCCTCCCATACAAAACACCAATTTCATATGTAAGGACCTAATATTACAGGTAGGTACTTACTTAAAACAATCTGTATAAACTTGTTTATTCGTTAGTGCATTTACTAGGACTTATTTTATTTTATAGGAATTGTAGAATTTATCATCAATGCTTTGGTGTAAAAATGAATGAAGAACTTTATTTTAGCATTTTCTTTTGTGTAATTTATTTATTTAACAAAAGTACTTCGCATCATGTAACAAACATTAAATATAAAATACAATCTTTTAACGAATCGCATCGAATGTATCGCGGAATTTATGCGTTGGTCGAAAAAGCTGCCAGACCTGGAATCTCCTACAGCCTCGATGAGGCGAGTTGCTGTCCCAAGTTTACTATACAAATACTTAACCAAAACCTAAGTAGGTATATTACTTGTACAATTGAAACGACATCAAAAATAATTTTATGACGTAAAACCCAATTTATATTTGTTGCCATAGCGATAGTTTCGGGGTTAGTAAAGTTAAGACGTAGTCAAAAAGTTCATAAATCTATGGTTTATGGTGGCATATTGAAATTCAGAGTAAAGGTCATAGCCCGCTTACACGACTCGGCTCCAACACAGATCCTACCCAATACCGCCCAAACCTGAAACGACTAGCGGTTCACGCACTAACTGCTAGCAGGCGCCCAGCCAACATCATCGCACCTACAGCTTATCTAGGCGCAGCTAGCCTCTCTCGCTTGTCTCGACAGACACAGCAGTAATTTAACATTTAGATGAGTTGATGTTAAAATTTAATTTGTCAATGTAAAAAAACAGGAAAAGTTAAAATTCGGTTTGTCATTGTAAATAAGTATTTGCTAATCCCTCGGGATTCTATGATTTTTTCTGAATGAAATACATTGGTTCCATGCATGTCAAATATCATAGTTATCTGCCAAGTAGATACATTTTTGGTTATCCCTCAGGATTCCTTTATTTTGCCGATATAATTTGAACTTAAAATGTCGACGCGGTACATACTCGTAAGATAGGTCAATGCCAAATTTCAAGTCAATCGGTGCAGTAGTTTTCCAATTAACCGCCTCGTAGAACAACTTTTGCTTATCCCTCGGTATCCGTATATTTTTTCGGGATAATTTGTACTTTAGATGTTGACCCGATATATAAGGTAACTTCATACCGAATTTCAAGTCAATCGGTCCAATAGTTTTCCCGTGATGCGTGCACGGCAGACATTGGACTCATAATATATTGTACGCCTGGAATGGCAGAATTTGGAGATTATTGTTATTTTTATTGAGATCTTACTTGTACCTAAATTCAAACAATAAAGGCCTTTTATCTTTATCTAAACAGACAGACAAAAATTCCAAAAAAATGTGATTTGTCGTCTAAATCCATAGTTATGTCCTGTGGATTAAGAATTTCCAAAAAAAAAACTTTAATGTACGAATTCGACCCGGCTACAGTTTTATTATATGTATTTATGTTAATATTTTTGACACTAAAACATTGAATAACATTAATAATAATGTATGTAACATTTTTGTTAACAAATGTTTACTAACGTAAGTAAACATTTTGTAACAGCAGTGTAGGAGCACCAATATTTGTATTGCGGCAGTAGGACGACAACTTTAACATCTTTTGTAAAAAAAATATTAAATCTAGCCAATATCATCAAACAAAACTGAGTACCCATATTTTTTTTTGTATTAAAATTAATTAGTTGTACTTTACTATTACTTTAGAATACTATTAATAAATGCGCCAATTTTTAAAGTTACTTGCCAAACTAACGCCGTACATCTTTTTCTGTACAGTTATATTAATGTCGGAAACATGGTTTGTAAAAAAGTGACATCCTCTTCCAAGCGGAGCACTTGGCTTAGAATTTAAGATTACAAGTTACATAAGCACTATTCATTGTAACTTAAGAATATATAAATAAATTGGAAAGTAAAGATTTGTAGGAACAGAAATAAAAAAAATCATAACATGGTGTATTCTTTTTTTTCGAATAAAAAAAACAAATACTTTGTAATATACACGACCTCAATTTTTTTGTAATTTTCTGATAACTGCGAGGCGTACATACTAATCGATTCCGGCATGACGTCGACTTCGGGGACACCCTAGAAGATACGCATGTAAGTTTTCAACTTGTACAATGTAAACTTTGGCACTCATTGATTCTTCAGACGTTTTTGTTTCTAAAATCACCGAAATTATAACATAAAACTATTAGTTTGTCGACTAAGAAGTAGTTAGAGAGCAGATAGAAAAATCATATCAGGAGTAAAAATCGATACATTTTTTCAGCTGGCGGACTTCGAATAAACAGAAGCGCAATTTAGTATAAACTTGACAATGCAATACAAATACTATATACCTACCTATTGAACTAAAAAAAAGTTACACATTACAACAAAAAATAAAATTTATTCCAGTCAATCTTAGGTTAAAACTTTTTTTCCAATATTTCTTTAATTCTATAACTTATTATATTTTTCTGTTTTTTGGCTTTTGAATAACACGTCCATGGAAAATCAACGAAACTACAGGTTCTCTTGTTTGAGTGACAAACCCTTTGATATCAACTCGACATCTGATTTCAACAGCTTCAAAGGTGAACGGTATCCTTACAGATAGCTTTTCCAGATGTATCAACATATTGGGAAGCTCATAATATCCCTGTAATAAGACATTGATTTGTAATAAAAACAGAAATGAGGAGAAAAGTAACCAACAAGGAGCACAGCTCGGAGATACGAATGGTGATGGAGTAGGAAAGTTCTCGAACGGCAACCAGAGGGGGCCAAAACCAACCCGGTATATATTCAGCGAGTCAATTGAAGATCGTTCGACTCACTTATTATTTCCAGTAAAAATCATTCGACCTCGAACGAAAATCATACGACTTTCCGATATTGCGTTTTTAAAAATAGCCCTCGCGGTTTTGTTTTGGTTTGGCAAATACGTTAACGTGTTTTGCAGTTACGGCAACTAGCCTCCAGGCATCGGCAAGGGCATCCACCGGTCACCTAGTCAACGTCCTAGGAAAACGCTGGATGCAGGCCCCTTTAAGGTGGGTACAGACCGATGAAATGTAAATATTTTGCCTTTCATTGCATGTTCGCTGAAAGCGTGGACGCATAGCGCGCTCATAGCGCGCATTTACTACGTA
This sequence comes from Euzophera pinguis, assembly GCA_947363495.1. Lineage (NCBI taxonomy): Eukaryota > Metazoa > Arthropoda > Insecta > Lepidoptera > Pyralidae > Euzophera > Euzophera pinguis. The sequence goes on along the minus strand of OX376164.1, from coordinate 11,324,175 downwards.
TCTCCCGCGTGCATCTGTTTCCGCCAGTATGCCTTGAACACGGCGCATCATCACAATGTTTTTGGACTCAACCGTAGATTATAAAAAAAAACCGAGTGTAAAGACCAGTGCTTCTTTAATAATAATCAATCGACTAAAGAAAAAACGTCGCAAATGCTGACGTTGGTGGCATACAGATTTGTATAAACGAAGAACAGATGCAGAACTGCTTAAAGATATGAGTTTTCAGCACGTAAGTGGACAATAAAAAAACTTTACAAGGATGACGCCAACCGACTTTAAAAATTTACTCAAGATGGTCGAACCAAGAATTTGTCGTCATTGACATCAAATTTGCAACCACGCATCTTGCTTGAGATTTTTCTTGTTGTAATTTTCATTTTATGGATTTCACGAACCCTCTACATTTACATTAAATCGAGTGCCTTTTCTTCATTCCACTTGTCGCCTTCCATGTTCGTTTCGTGCACAGGCACATCACCGGAACGACCGTCCATGCTGCTTGCCCCGCACACACAGCCCGCCTTCTTGTGTTCGACCGAAAAACCGTCAAATCACGGATAGCTCCGCAAGTGTCTTGTAATGCTCGTGGTGTGCGCATTAAATGCACAGTTCGCACGAGCAACACGTTCAAACTATGAAAAATTGTTACATAGTGTGTTTCATTTTATGATACATTGCAATAATGTGTACGGAAAATTCTTTCATTGCATGTTACGTGTTGTGTTACATTTCACCAGTCTGTACCCACGTTTACATCGGTCAGGTTGGCAGTATATATGTTACCTACATATCACCTTTAAATCTGTGACGGCCTATGCCTAACAGTGACTATCTTGTGGCTGAGATGATGTCTTGAAACTTATTATTATAAAGAGTTATCTTTATTGCGCCAATAAATTATTATTACAAAATTACTTAATAGAGATTTGCAATGTACAATGCCGGCCTTATCGCTATAGCAATTGCTTACAGGCAACTAACGGGTAGGATTTAATACAATAACATGGGTATGGCGCAGAACGTGTATAAATAAAGAAAATATATAGGTACTTTAACTTATATTAAAAAATAGATAAATGTAAGTTTCAAGTGCTAAAAATCTTATATGTCCAGAGTTTACTTTCTACGTATAGCAAGCACATTTTGCAAAAAAAAATAATTTATTGACATTGTAACCTACACAAAATGATGATGGTTTTACTTACTGGTTGAACTGGACAGGTTGACAAATTCTTCGGAAGTTGATCAATTATCATTTTGCCTATTACAGGTTCTTTATAAAATTTGCATAATTCGTATTCCATTTTAAAGAGCAAAGGTACAAAATGTCCTTGAATATTTTCATAGGTATCAAAGCCAAACTGTTAAAAGAAAATTGTCATTAAATCTTAAAATATATTTGAACTTTAAAGTCATATATATATATATATATATTGCTAACCATATGCATGTAAAAAATCCTAACAAAATCGGTCTAGCCGTTTTGGAGATAAACGTTATAAATTGTATAATTTGTAATTAAGTAAGAATTTTGACATTACAAACACTTTTTCCCATTGTCATTTACAGCATATACTCGTATAATCCCACATTTTATTTTCATTTTGACGTCACATCGCCAATGCTACTCAAAATAATATTTAAATACGGTTTCTTAACACTACCGATGAAAACCGTATTAAAATAGTTTATTTGAATGTGTAACAATCGCGAAAACATATGAAATCCTTATAACATTCCTTTTTTGGCCAGTTCTATAAAAATAAGAAAAAAATAAATTTCTTACTGTTACATTATTGCCAAATTCAGTTAATATCTCTGCATAGACACTAGCAAAGTACGGGCTCCCTCTACCACGTCTTTTTACGTCCGCTTTTACAGATTTAACATATTTTTCATTGAAGTACTCCACAACTGGTTTCGAAGGAATTACTTCCAGGCTCTGTAAATTTATGAACATGGTATAATATGGTGCTTGAAGTATTAAAAGTAAGGTAGGTAATGCATTATTTCAAATTTACTAAATTTTAAATAATAGGTTAGGGAAAAAGTTTCTTCGCATTTTTTAAGAAAAATAAAAACCTTTTTTAATTTAGTTTATTTACATTTAACTAAAGTATATAGGTGCCATTTTGTTCGATTACTTTTGGTCATCTTGTAGGTAGGGATATAATCCCATGGCTATAGAAATTTTGAGACTTCTGATCAAAATACCGCGACAAGTGGTTTTGGCAGTCCTGTCGTAATGTTAACGAGACTGACTCTGCCTAAAGAATTCTGAAGAGACCGAAACAGGTGGAAATCTGAAGTTGCAAGGTTGGCATTAACACCTCCCAATAACCTCCTTCTTGCCAATGGCAACCAAAATTGCACTTGCTCAAACCCTCCTTTTTCCTATCCTCGATTATCCTGATAGTTGTTACCTTGATCTTACTCAGGATCAATTAAGCAAGCTTGAGCGTCTCCAAAACCTATTTATCAGATTTAGCCTTCGTAAATATGATCATGTTTCTCAATTTCGTACGCAATTAAAATGGTATCCTATTCGACTTCGCCGTGATTGGCACATTCTGTCACTGCTGTTATCTATTCTTTTTAATCCTTCCTATCCTCAATATCTTAGAAATCTTTTTTATTTTCACGGCGAATTTGAAGTGCGGGCCCTACGCAGCTCCTACAATCTTCGTCTAGTGATGCCTGATTACAATGGCCCATTTTTTCGTTGTAAGCGGTGAGACTCTGGAACGCTCTGCCAGTTGAAATTCGGCGTGCTCAAACTCTTGCGAGTTTTAAAGCACAAGTTAAAGAGCATTTTCTGGGTCACCCCCGTGAATAATGTGAGGGTCACATCATTATTTGAGGTATTATAGTACATGTATTTACTGATTTCTGTATTTTATATGTGTACTAATATGTAACTTTAAGTAAGTTGATTTTAGTTTATTTATACTATTGTATTTAGCTTATGTTTCTGCACCATGCCTATCTCTTTTCCCGAAATTGTTCCTACAAAAAGGGTTGCCCGTAAGAGATTGCTATTGCGATAAGGCCGCCTTTGCACATATGTCTACATGTATGCGTCTTAAAATTGTATTTTCCTGGTGCAATAAAGTGTTTTTTATTATTATTATTACCTCCCAGCCAAACTTTCTTAATTTTTACTGAGTGGCTAAAGATGTGTGAGGTCTAGCGTTATCATGATTAAAACTCACACCCTTTCTGTTAATTAATTTCGGGCCGCTTTCTTTCAACTTCTTGCTTTAATCTTATCAGTTGTTCGCAGTAGAGTTCAGAATCAATAGTCCTGCCTGGTGGTAACGCAGCTCATAATGAATAATGCCCTTCCAATCACACCACACACACAGCATCACCTTGTTGCAAGTTAACCCGGGTTTCACCATACTCTGTGAAGCCTGACCGGCCTTTCACCGGGACCTTTTTCGCACATTCTTGTCGTACGTGATCCACTTTTTATCACCAGTTATCAGCTTCTTCAAAAATGGCTCGGTTTCATTACGTTGTCATAAAGAATGATAAATGAGTACACGGTTCATTAGGTTTCTTTCAGTGAGCTTGTGAAGTACCCAAATATCGAGCTTTTTTTGTGTATCTAGTTTTTTTTAAATGCGCCAAAACTGTTTTGTGGTCAATTTTCAGTTCTTCAGCTACATCGTAACTACTGACATGACGATCTTGCTCCACTTTCTCATAAATGGCATTCATTTTATCCGTAATAGGGCGACCAGAGCGACGTGCATCTTTGACAGCAAAACGGATTGAAAACGCTTAAACCAAATTTGTGCTACTCTCACAGACACTGCACTAGGTCCATAAACATCGCAAATTTTGCTTGCGTTGAATTTTTACCGTGTTTTATTGTGTCGTAAAATTTCAAAATGTTTCGAATTTCTTCATTAGATTCACTCATCTTGACAGTGAGAAAAACAAATGAAAATCACACATTTTCCTAATATGAATTTGGAATTACTTCTTTAAAATTTAAACTTTTAATGATACCAAAACCAGCCTGATACAAATAGTATAGCCAAAGAGATTTTATTACAAGTTCATACATACTATATGCGAAAAGACTTTTCCCCCAACCTAATATGACAATGCAAAATCAATGTATGTTACAATTTTATTGTATATGTATAGATATTGTAAATTCTCTCGACCAAAAATCCGATCATAAATTGATAAACTTAGGTGTTAAAATAAAATTACCATACTTCACGTTAAAACAGTGATTATATTACAGTGATTTTAAGCAAAGAGAAAATTTTAAGTAGAGAACAAACATTAGAAACGTTTATTTCAATATGTCAGAAATTTGAACTTTTTCTTTTACTTTTCAATATTGGCGTAAATAAACGTCATTTGAATGTCATGGTATTTTATTTTATCTCATTAAAATCTTAAATATGGCAAATATAATTTTACACCTAAGTTTAGCCATCTCAAAATTGGTCGCACTTAATTCTATCCGGATAAACCTAGGACTTGCCACATTCAGACTATTAGTAGTAACATATATCCCAAGTCTGTCTATATCATATGATAAAAACTATGCCTATGCCACTGCAGTTTTCTTTTTTTTATATTCAAATTACATTTGTATGTACAAAGGGAAATCCACAATTTTTTAGTAAAAATAAGAAGTTATTATGTAAGACTCTTTGAACATATCAATAATATAATGAAATAAGTCTTTTTTTTAAATATTTGTATAAAAAATGTATAAAAATAAATAACGCACCTCTATTAAACAGAAAATATGTAGAATTATATAAATCCAAAACATCGTAACTTTTCGACGAATGAAGACCATTTAATATTAGTTAGATTATTGTAATTTGTTTTCTATGTACAACACAATGTACTGTAATTTATGTTATTTTAAAAACAAGCTGTTTCTCGCAACTTCGCTTTCGTTTTTTTTTTCGAGTAAGTACAACAAATATAAATGTATAAATAAATAATAATACAAAGGCTAATTTATCACAAAAGTGATATATTTTAGCGTTACGTAGTTTAAATGCCAATTTATCGAATAATAATTAAATATTAAGTATCATTATTTCTTAAGTCTGTTGACAATTCTGTATTTGACTAAGTAGAAGCGAAGTCTCTATTTTGTGACTGGCTAATTTAGCTTTTTTACGAAAAAATGTATGTTCCGGGCTAGTGGTCGCATTTCGAACGGATCGTTGCGAAACTTGACACAATTTCCTTTATTTTTTTTTGTCAAGATATTTTTTTATGGGAAAAATGAGCGGAAAATGATGGAAAGTTTGCTGCAATTTTATTTCTAAAAGGATCCTTACAAAACTTGGCACACAATGTTCCATGGTTTATTTGAAATTTTTTGCCGAGACCTTTTTTGAAAGGGGAAAAATGAAAAGCTAAAGGAGGAAAGTTTCGTGTAACATTATTTAATGGATTTCAATCATACTTATTTGATAATAGCAACGTATGTCAGGTTCTCTACAAGTGCTGTAAAAACGATGGGGGGAGGGGTAAATGGGGGAAGATCATAGCAGCGTTTTATGGATAAATCTCGTATTTGAAGGAAGTTCGCTAGTGCGTTTTATTACATTTTTGAACCTAATACCTTAAATCTCAAAAACTTCATTATAAAATGAATGGGGTTTAAAATATTTAACTTTTGTATGTGTTTAAATATTATTGTATGTTATTTAAGTATTTGTGTGTAGATATTAAATTTTATGTATTTCGACTGATAAATTGACTATATATTTCTATATATGATCTGCTTTCCATTTAGTGCTGTAGTTTATACCTGATGAGACAAGAGCCAGCTCTTAAATTTATACATACACACAGTTTATACCTAAAGCGGTCACACAAACATACAGACAAAAATCTATATAAATAATTAATACATCGGCCTGTTATAATTAAATTTATTAGATTATTATGCATTTTTATCAAATCGTACAACAATCGTTTTGAATAAATTATAAAATTTAATTATTTTTCAGAGCAATCACGAGATCTTTATTATTTCCTGCGTTTATATTTGTTACAATTATTTTTCTAATCTCTGCCAATTATTATAACAACAGTTTATTTTAGGTATAATTTTAGTAATTTTGAACGTCGATCAACAGCAGCATAAAAAAGAAGTTTTCAAAAACGTTTAAAATTGGTTTATTCATTTAGGCTATTATTATATTATTCAAGCTTCATACGAGCTTCATATTTGAAATCATTTCAAATATCTACAGATATGGTCTCTTAAAATATTTGAGAGAGCCCAACTAAAAACATCTAACGACAACAGTACATGACTTTCCGACCCATACATTTTAGACTAAGCTCGCGTGACACATCGTCATGAATGAAGATTCATAATATCTTCCTTAGATGGTCATATTAAATTTTTCATGAAATCCTGTGAGAACGAAAATATGACGAAAACACATGAAATTATGCAATCGACAGAACAATCGCAATTCTTTCTATTTCATATCCATACTAATATTATAAGTGCGAAAGTCTGTCTGTCTATCTGTTGATCCTGTTCTTTCTAAAAGATATTATCTAAAAGAGCGTTTCACTCTTCTGAAATTTAGATCAAAACCGTCCTTCGCGCAGTGTTAATGACCTACTTCTCAAAACTCCAACCCTCTCTTCTGCATCTTACTCCAAGTCGTTTACAGTACGGGCTGTTCGCCTGTGGAATGCTTTGCCTGTTAATGTACGCAAGGCTCAAACTATTACTAGTTTTAAGAGCCAGGGTAAGGAGCACTATCTATCCCTTCAAGGTATGTAGAATATATATCATACTAGCTTTTCCCCGCAGCTCCGCCTGCGTCATAAAGTAGCCTATGTTTGACCCCGGGTCTTCAACTATATTCATACCAAATTTCATCAAAATACGTTCAGCGGTTTGGCCGTGAAAGCGTAACAGACAGACAGACAGACTTTCGCTTTTAAAATATTAAGTATGGATATGGATGTATTTCTTATTAGTGACTGTCCCTTGTTCCCAAATAATATCTGTGTCTGTGTTGATTTATCTATACAGTAGACATTATTTTTAATTCTACTGGGCACACCCTTACATGTTCTCTTACTGTACAAAGGTTGGCTGGAAGAGATTTTGCCTTTGCTCCATATTGTTAACAAGGTTTCAGTTTTGTGATTTCCCAGATGTGGGCAATAAAGTTATATTGTATTGTATTGTTACGCTTTCAAGGCCAAACCGCTGAACGAATTTTGAAGAAATTTGGTATCTGAGTTCCACGCAAGTGCAGTTTACCACATTAGTAATTCTACACAGAAGCAACAGAAGAACCTAACTGTATCGCTATGCTCCCTTTTGTGTAGAGCCTTTATGTCATGCATTGAAAGAAGAACACTTACGATTTAATAATTTTCATACTATTTTAAACAATCCTGAAATATCGCAAAATGTGCTTTATATTGGGATTAACTATCTATCTTCATTGCGTTTTAAAAGTGTAGTTACTCTTTAAATAGTAAAATTGGGTTTTAAACGTAAGAACGAAGTATTAACCAGAATTGTCAGTAAGTCGTTCCATGACCACGGCCGTTGTAACACGGTTGAAACGTCGGAAGTATAAATGTATTATACGCACTTAATCCTGTAATTTCATATTTTAAATAAATTTTAGCTCTAAATTTCAGTATGTTATCCAGAACGAAATCACAAGAGCCACAGTGAAATTGGATTAAGCGGTCTATTGTTGCAAAACGATAAATTTTCTATTCTGGTCCAGTAAGCCCGGTATCGCGATGTTTTACACCGAACACCCGGCATTCGAGGGTTAACTGCTCGGTGCGTATTGTTTCACCAAGCCCTCTTTTTTTCAATTGAAGCTAAAAAGGCAAGCGAGTGTTAAAGTGTACGAATCTCGAAAGCACTTGTGAGTTATGTGGTTTTACTGGCGTTTATAGTTGTGAAAATGCTGAGTTTATAGTATAACTGGTTTTAATCAATTATTTTTAAGTCACTATGGTTTTCCACGCATAAAACCACTTAACTTTTCCGGGATAAAAGGTACCGATATCTGTTTCAGGACAAACTACAGGTATGCAAAGTTTCTGGATCTTTAAAATGTCGGATTTATTCAAATCGTGAAGGTGTTTTTTTAAAACAAATATACTAACTTATCTAAAGGGTACGTGCATATATCCATGTGCCCTTTACGAAACCCTTTATAGGGCGATACAAATCAGTGCAGAACATAAATTCAATAAAATATATTTTAATTGTTTTTATTGTAACACAGATTGTTCATTGAAACAGTAACTTTTAACCGTATTACAAATGTCCATTAATCAAACTAATGAATTAAAAACATTACAATTGAATGCTACCGAAGTTTGTATACATGTGATCAACCAACGAAACATGATCCCGGCTTGAACACTCCAATATTGTGAAAGTTACATACTGGTCGCAAATGTCAAAAGGCTCTCATAATATTGGTTTCGAGAATTACGCCTGGTGAATAAATATGAGTTGTTTTCAATTTAGCGGAAAAGCGTCCCGTCATAAACCTTAACTCATAAATTAACATTTATGTATGTGACATTGTGTATAGTGGGTTGAATTATTTTTTAAAACTACTCTTACACCTCTGACTTGCCTGTTTAGTTTAGGGGTTAAAATGTCATCAACATATGAAGATTTCTGTGACGTAAAGGTTATTTTTCTTGTAATTGCTTACTTATAATTAACAATGCAACAAATATTTAACAATGTATCCTTGTTGTGTAATAAAGAGTTTTTGTATTGTATTGTATTGTTATGATTACCATTCCAATCCTCTATTTCAGGAGGCTTCGATACGCGGTCAGGCCAATATGAAAAATCATTGGTAGTCAAGGTTTCAATGTCCTAACCAAACTGGAAACAATTAAACAAAGTATTCTTTAGTTACATGGAAATTGACCCCGAATCTTCAACTATATTTATACGAAATTAAATTAAGATCCGTTCAACGGTTTGGCCGTGAAAGCGTAACAGATATATAGATAGACAGACTTTTGCACTTGTAATATTAAGGTAGTATGGATTTTGAAGTTGTTTATTAAATCGGTTATTTTTTAATGTAAATATTGCATCATTCATATAAAAGTATTGTCCAAATATAAATACAATCAAGTAGCCTATTTTTTGGACAATGGTTCAATATAACCCTCTACATTTTATTTAGATGGACTATAGAATATCGATTTCTATTAATAATTCATATTAGAAAGTTTGAAGTTTGATGGTTAACTTTTGTGCAGTGGGAATATCATTGGCATCTGAACTGGGTTTCAAAGTTCCTGACGAATCCCCAATGAAATCAAAATGAAACAGGATCGTTTAGTTATTGGTCTTGATTAGTGTAAAATATACTTAAGTACATTGGTTTCTTTGTTTGGTTTTAACTTTATTGTAAAAACAAACTTAATAAAAAAAATCGACAATCTTTTATCTAAAACTCAAAAATTCAATAAAAATTGGAGCCCAAGTCGCTGCCATCACAGGGTAAAGTACACAAAAGGCTGGCGGTATTTCCTCTCTGTATGGCCAAACTTATTCTTTGGCCGAAATACTCGCCAGCCCTTGGGCCCCCGGAAACATCGACTGACGGCGTGCGGAGATCTCTTTAAACAAATGTTTAGCATCCGCATCCTATGGCCCCATAGTCTCCAGGGCAAAAGGCACAACTATGGCTCTTCCAGAGCCGCATATTTGCGCCTCTTGATGGTCTCTGCCGCCGCAGCAGCTGCACCTGCCTTACAGGCTCTTAAGTGGGATAGTGCTACTGTATAAGTGGCATCCCACACGAGCGACTTGCCGTTCCTCCATGGAACAAGCGTCCTTCCTTCGGGGCGCTTGCCATCGTTCCGAGCGATGCCGGCAGGTTCTAACACTAGATTTATATACCTACTAATCGCTTCTTCTCGATTTTCACTTTATTTTTATTGTTACCGGAAGTATCAAAAACTGTTTATTTCTAGCCAACGCTCTTTTCGAGTCTTCGTCTTTCACTAAACCAAATAGTATACTTAGTAAAGTCTATATTCTGAGTTAGTAGCCGGTCGTAAGCTCTCACCTCAAACTCACCACAACTGCCATTAAGCATAGGAAGCGGATATCACCAAACTTCGACGCAAGTTTCGGCCAGATCTACGTTTTCGAAAATACCCCTTCCGCTTTCAACTGAATTTTAATTGAAAGATGAAGAAAAATATGATCATATTTGTAGTCATATTTTCGGAGAATATTTTTGTTTTGCATTTGATTGTATTTGTTGATTTGTATGGCAAAAATATTTACGAGGTATATGTCATATTTATTCAATCCGAGAGAGTATTTACTAATTCGCATGTTATACCTGTATCGTCCCAATCAAACTTGTTATTCTCGTTATCCTGATTAAAACAAGGTCAAAGACCACTAGAAAAGGGAATTTGTGAAGACTAAACAACTTTAAATAGGTTAGGTTTTAGTTTCTTTGTTATTTAGGTTTGTAAATTATTTTTAAGTTATATAACATTGTATTATACCAATATTTTTTCTTTTATAAACATTATAACACAAACAACTTTAAATAGAATTTTGCTTCTTTGTCAAAGTTGGCAATTGTTCTAAACATTGCATAATCCATTGACCCGAAGCAAATAAAGTGTCGCCTGTCGATGCCGAAACCACAAACACCAAAATATATCAAGGAGCGGATATCCTTACGAATATGTTAGGTGCCTACATGTTGTACGAAAACAAAGTGATTTAAAAATTCACATTGAAATTTATGATTTTCGTTTTTTTAAAGATATAATAAAAAACAAATCATTAAAATCATTCCTGTATAATCTATGGTAAAAAATCAAAGAAGAAAAAACAGAAAGAAAAATTGGTTAGATACCTATGGGAAATACGATTTTATAAAGTAACTAGTAGCCCGTTCCGACTTCGTCTGGGCCTATTACCTTCGTATATAAATAGGCTATCTAGCACACACATTTTTTCAAATCGAACCAAATAGTTCCTGAGATTAGCGCGTTCAAACTCTTCAGCTTTTAATATTAATAATATAGTATAGATATTACACTGTTATTCGCATGTTCCATGAATGGTAGACCGTAAAATAATTACCCTTCTCTAGACATTATTTTTCCCTGAAAAGGCAAGTTTAAAAGTTCCGGTTTTAATAGAAGTTAATAAGCAAATATTAATATCTGATATTGTTATTGATTTTTCATAACCAGTCTATGAAAGATGAGAAACTTTTAATGTTCATATTTAAGATCCATAACGCATTCATAAAACTAGCAATTCCATTAAATCACCCGTCACAAAAACTTTTCATTATTTGCCATATCAAAACTAACTATAGACTAGCTGTGTCCGCGACTTCGTCCGCGTAACGTTCGATTACACACCGACTCCTTACTTATTATCTTTCATTGCATAGTTTTACACAAAATCTTTGATGTTTTTAATATTTAAAAGGTTCAGAAGGTCGCGTATGTAAAATATTGCAACGCAATAGGTGCTATTTGGCATTAAAGAAAAAGTCAAACAATCGTGATTTGTATGTGAACATTATCCACCCATGAAATCTTTCGAGACCTATAAAATCATAATTCGAGTGTGAAAGTTTTATTGACAACCATTAGTTGGCAAGCAGGAATGCTAATCTTGAAATATACCTATTTTTGAGAAGTATTTATTTGACTCACCTCACTGGCCTTCGAGTACCATTTATAGTCATACTTCTCAAAAAAAGGTATAATATATTTTAGGGCGTTTTAGAAAAAAATTCTGACAGAAGGGTGTGCAGGGTTGATTGACCATGTAACCCAATCGATAAGAATGACTGAAAAGTCATAAAAAAGAACCCACGCTAGAGGCCGAAATGGCGGTCGTTAAGGGAACTATGCCAGAGGACGTAAGGTAATTCCGAAAAAACTTTATCACCTAGATGTACATAGTCGATTGGCCATGTAACCCACCCACTCGATGTGAATGAATGAAAAACATTTACGTAACTACGTAATGACATACATTTATTAATAACTTACATTATGAACCCCACCATTAATTACTTCAATTACAAAGCATGAACTATATTACATTTTTCGAAATTCATCGCATCTTCAACTTAAAAAGAAATGGTCAATAAAATAAAAACAAAATAGGATTTGTTGAAAAATATAATGTCGGCAAAATCTCAAAATAATATAAGGCGGCTTGTTACATAATATTTGGAATACATCCAACTTTGATATTAAAAAAAGTTTGAGAAACTTTGGCCGGCGACATGGGCAGGGCCAGGACAAACGACGTTTGGGTATTATGACGTCAGCATTTAAGAAATAAATCCTTGAAATAGAATTGGGGGTCGAGAGGAACATGTTATATAAGTAGGTATTGTTTATCTTATCTGAATTTGTGTAATACTTTGATATTTAATTGATTCAGGCGTTACTTTGCGGAAGTTAAAGTTACAGACACTTACCAAATTATTTTGCGTACTTATACTTATACTGACATATATTTTTCAACATATTGAAGAGCAACTCTACATAATGCCCTTGTATTTTTTTAGTACCTATTATAAATTCACTTTCAGAGGGCAAAGTAAGTCTTAGAAAACAGAATACGTACTTACTTAACCCATAAACAAACAACAATCCGAAAATACAAGTATACTCGTATTTAGACATATTGTCTTGTATTAAATTTGTAATCTAAGGGTATACTATACCCCGTTTTGATTCCAAACTGATATATGAATCATACTAATTTATTTTTTTAATTTAGTATATAATGCCCAGCGAAGTACAATATTCCTAATCAAAATATCGAAGACAAACTTTATGGTAGGCGTAAACTTAAACTCTGATCCATTTTTTACCGGTTGTGTGAGATGTGAGTGATTTATGTAGGTATTACATACTACCTACATAATTTTATTAGGTGACAGACACTAAAGTGGGTGGAGCTTGTCATTGCTCGTGCTCCATGGTTGGAGCCACGGCCGAAACCAAGCACTCCGCACGTCTGCCTTCCGCCCCGTGTAGCCTCACAAATACTTTTTTACAAAACGCTTATTACGGCATCTCCTCTTTGTAAATAAATAAATTTATTTATTTATTATTATTATTTGTAATTGCTCTATGTTCCACACTGAAATATTCTTGTAAATGTGATTTTTTGCCACCTAAAATCCATCCATTTAAATTATTTACTGGCCACCGGTAAGTTGTTAAAATGATATCAACAAAATGAACCTGTATGCATATAGTTGCAAAAGGTCATTAAATCCAATCACCTAATTACTGAGACTTAAATGTTTGCGCCAAATTTTAATTAATTCTATAGATATTTTTTGTAAGATAACTGACGACAGTGCTTGGCAAAAAGCATCCAAAACCGCGCACATTTCCTTTCTCAATGGTGCTAGATGATAACAAGACATTTTACAATTTTCTTCTTGTTCTTGCATGTCAACGTTTATCTTTGTATACCCCTTTCAATACTCAAAACTGGGAACCCATACAGCATTGTTTGTAGCTCTGTACGAGTTATCCAGCGTGCAGGTGTCGGGACATGACGGGTAGTACACACCTCAAAGTATGAAAGGGTGGGGATGGCATCAGACAAATAATTAGTAGCCAAGAGTGAAGAAACCAGACTACATGATATTACATCCCCACTTATTCATACTAGATTTTCCCCATATCTTTATGGTGAGTCTTAGAAGGTGACTTATTGTCTAGGGAAACGTACCACACTCGCCCATTTTACAATGATTTTACTGAAGTTCATATCCTACCCAGCGCAATATGAGTGAAATTCCACCGAACCGATATCCAAGTCTGAAGTGCTATAAATTATATTACTTGAAGTACGTATCGTAGAACTTGAAAAGCTCTCGATTGAGAGACAAGGAATCGCCATTCTGACGTCCAATAAAAGTTCGCATGTAGTGGCATTTTATGAAGAGTTCAATTTATTTAGTTTTATTTTTGCAAAATATTTCTTTCTCAATTCATAGAAGTTAAATAAATAACCATAAAGCGGGGATTTATACTCAAGAGTGCGAAAAGGAAAACAACAGGGATGTATAGTTTCGAAGTTTAAAGTAGTTTCATACTATTTTTTTGATTAAAAATATCCTTTTAATCTCTTTTTAGTTTACAGATAAGAGAATTACACATGATAATTTAAAACTTAACACTAACATCATTCATTACAAATAACATGGATTTTCGTTGTAAAAATGTAAGGTGTACCGGGGCTATTGCAACTAAAAATTTAAGTTTCGTAACTATCACCTGTTAACCATTTTAGTATACATTTCGGATGCGTATCATTGTATTGTATATTTAATACAGAATATATTAATATTAATTACGTAACGAATAACTTGATAATTAGGAGTCAAATATATAATTAATTTGGTGAAGGCAGAAATAGTTGCATTTACCCCACATAGGGGATTAAAGCAGCTAAATACCATAAAACGAAATTCTAATAAGCGTTGCGAATAAAAATAAAACAAAGATTAAATTAAAAGCAAATTAGACAGGATTTTCGATTCTGTTGCCAGTAAATAAATAAGATTATTTTTCGATTAAATCAAACTTTTATTTATATTGGGGGTAAAAACGACTATTTGTAGAGGAAATAGGGTTGATACACCTGGCAATGATCCTACATTTACGAGATAAAAAGACACTAGGTACAGATTTTCACCGATTACATGTATTACGTTTTAAAATCATCAATCATCATCATCATCAAAGGTTTTTCACATTTTTTTTTCTTTTATGATACCTTAAACCGAGGCTATTTTCAACCACCTAAAAAAACAGAAGGTTTGCCTTCTGTTCTTTTAGGTGGTTGAAAAGTTAAAGTTAAAGTTAAAGTATGTAGAATTTATATTTATTACTTTCCCAATATAGTAGTAGTTGAGGAGCTCATAGGTCGAGCGTGACCCGCGTATTCGTAGCGAATGCGCGTGTCAAACGACGGCTTGACGCGACCACTATTGGATTGGTCCCCATTTAGTGGCATTTTCTATCTTGAGCTCCTCCGTGCTTCGGAAGGCACGTTAAGCCGCTGGTCCCGGTTGTTATCGATAGATTGCAGTCGTGAGACTGTGTCAGATGCCTTAGGGTCAACCACTAACACACCTCGGGTCATGTTACTGTTGGTCTGGTTTCCCTGTAAAAACGGTTACGAAGGTCAGACGGCAGTCGCTCCAATGAAATTACTAGCTCCGCCAAATCTGGGACCATGACTTGCAGCGTAACCTAGGCTACGAAGCGTAAGCTGACGACGCAACTAGGAATACACGTTGGGATGATGCTGACTTTCCCAAGATAGTGACTTCTACGAGATTCGACCATAATATATTATAACAATACACATGATATTGATTACTTATTTCCAAACGAGCTTTTTCCCGCAGCTCCGCCTGCGTCAAAAAGTAGCCTATGTTTGACCCCGGGTCTTCAACTATATTCATACCAAATTTCATTAAAATCCGTTCAGCGGGTTGGCCGTGAAAGCGTAACAGACAGACAGACAGAAAGACAGACAGAAAGACAGACAGACAGACAGACTTTCGCATTTATAACATTAGTATGGATATGGATAAGAGTATTAATCGATAATACCACATCAACTCAAGACATCATTAGTGATTTCTGTTTCATACAAACCTCATGTATCATTTTTGATAGGGCAAATGTAACTATGCCTTTTATCGACTATACACAGAACATTGAATCAAGAAAGTACAACAAATATTAATTACGTTAATCGTTTATCACAAATAAAATTGATAACAAACGAAAAACTAGGTAGAAATATTTTTTTCGTAACTAAACAATTTGCCACGCATCAGAGTCGAAGAAATTAAAAATGGCGATTGGACATTTGGATTTTGCTTTGCCGTTCGCAAATTTATTATCCTACTAGCGACATTTGTAGGTTATAACTACAATTAATCAATGCAGTTTAAGATCACAGATGTCACTTCTCACCAAAACTCGTATATCGATAATTATAGATCTGTATAATTAATATAAAATAAATACGAGTTTTGGTGAGAAGTCACATCTGTATTCGTAACTATATGTATTACGAGTATATATGTATTGTATATGTAATCGCCCCATAGTTACAATAGCCCCGGTGAACCTTACCAAAATATAAGACAGCTAACATCAACGTAGTTTTAAATTTAAAACAACAAACAATGGCGAGTGCCGAAGTTGCTTTTCATTTAACTTATCGGTTCCCTTTCAAACAGTGTGGCTATCGGAAAAAGCTGGCAGTTAAATTGGTTTATACCTTTGTCTTATTGCTTTGAACCGCAAAAAGAATGGCTTGTATAGGCGCCCGAATGTTGTAACCCATGACTTGATAAACTTGTGTTACTGGAGTAGCTATTTTTGAAGACTATAATTATATACTATAATTATAAGTGCAAATTGTGTAATAATATTTTGAAACATCCATACTAGTATTATAAGCGTGAAAGTTTGGCCGTCTGTCTGTTATGCTTTCACGGCCAAACCGCTGAACGGATTTTGATGAAACTCGGTATGAATATAGTTTAAGACCCAGGTCAAACATAGGTTGTTTTTTGGCGCAGGCGGAGCTATGGAAAACAGCTGTTTTTATAAATTGCGTATTTTTTAAACGATTAATGTATACTTATTTGACGCTTTTTATGTAAACTGTTAGACAATGCTCCTAAATTGAAAAAAAAAAACGAATTATTGTGTGAAATAATGTGTTAACTAAAATCCATACTTCCATACCAATCCATACTAATATTATAAATGCGAAAGTCTGTCTGTTACGAATTCACGGCTAAACCGCTAAACGGATTTTGATGAAATTTGGTATGAATATAGTTGAAGACCAGGGCTAAAACATAAGCTACTTTTTGACGCAGGTGAAGCTGCGGGAAACAGAAATAAGAATGTGTACTTGTTGTAATTTTACATAAATAAATTGTCAAAAGAAAACTTAAATTATCTATTTAAAGATGCTACAAAAAAGCCCTTAACTACAGACGTAATATTAATACATTTTCCGTGAAATTAATAGAAAAAATAAAATGTATCAAATAAGTTGTTCTAACCGATTTGTGCAACATGCTTGAAAGTTAGAACTAAACGATTAATCCAGTGACTAGTTTTATATGCCAATGTGTTACCCAAACGAAAATATTTTCAATGAACAATTGAATCCACTATTGCAATTGGATGTTGATTTTTGATTTTGTGAAACGTATTTCAAATCGTGATTTTGCGCAAATGATGACACTTTGATAGCAGATTGGCAGCGTTTGATTTGAAATTCTAATATTTTTTGTTTGAATTAAATATAACGGCTTTATGACGTACGTACTAACTTGATTTCAAACCAATGTGACGATGTTTCCACGACGCTTTTTATATTATTATAGTTTAGGCGGTACTGTAAGGGGGTCACGTTTATTTGTCTTTAAGTGAACATGAGTTACCACTGCGAAAGTCTACTCAACACGCCCTGAATATCGACTATCCCAATCTAATTAAATCGATAAAAAACGCGTCCATCGTTTAAAAGATTAAATTTCGCATTACTTTCGAGTCACAACCCTAATCGACCAATATGATCCATCCTACTGTCAAAGCGAGCAACTAACAGGTGAATTGAATCAGGGGTCTCTCTGGCCCCAAAGGGTTTTGGGACGGACGGGCACTTACAACTTTGTTCGGAATAATGGATACGAAACCACACGTTCTGAACTTTGACTTAATATAACTGGCATTTGACTGATATATTTTATCCGATTAAATAGTTCATGGGATAGGTCATGCGAGTAAGAAGAGGATAAATTTTAGAGGAAATACCTAGTTTAAAACATGGTGGCTTTGTTCAATTTATTTCTCGTTCTTCCACGGTTTAAGCCGGCCCTATGGTACCTAGGTATATAATGTACTACTTATGCCTTAACCTCCAGAAGACAGGATTACATTTATTTTTTTAATTAAGTTACTTTAATTGGGTTTGACAGAAATTGAAATAAACACACACATTCACATTCTTCAACTTCATATTTATACGTCCATACTAATATTATAAATGCGAAAGTCTGTCTGTCTGTGTGTTACGCTTTCGCGGCCAAACCGCTAAACGGATTTTGATGAAAGGTATGAATATAGTTGAAGGCGGGATCACATATAGGCCACTTTTTGACGCAGGCGGAGCTGCGGGAAACAGCTAGTACTATAATAAAATGCGGATGATTGTAGCTAGATTTTTTCATTAACAAGTCTAAATTAAAATATCTGCACTTCAACATTATCATTAAAACTTAATAATTGATGAAACTTTAGTTAGTTAGTTAGCAGTTTTTAAAAACTAGTTCATACTTCAACATACAATCAAGCAACTTTGTAAACTAACAAACAAAATAGTTGGCTGTATGTAAATGCATCTAATGAGTTGGACTCGCTTGCACTAAGCGCGAACCGCAACAATTAAAGTTTCAATTTACACTAACACCGGATCCCATTCGTCAGGGTAAACATGCGGTTTTAGTTATGTTCGCGGCTGTGGAAGAGTTAACAAAATAATATATATTTAATAATTTCAAATAACAATGTTAAATTCTATTTTGGAAAAAAGGTACATAAATAATATAATACTTAAACATAAAACAGCATTTTCGTGAAGTTGTTGAGTAAACGAAGACCAGAATTCTGTGTTTCTTCTATCAATATATTTTTTGTCATCTGTGCGCATACGCATTCTGTTACTTTTACGATTTAGTTACAATTTACTTATACGATTGGACTTTTTTACCTTGTTACCCTTAACTAGACTATACGATTAAATTTGATTTTCGAATTTTTTCGTTACTAGAAAGAAAATCTTTCATTTATAAAACAACCATGATAACACAATGTTATAGATACCATTCTAGAAAGTACGTACAAAAGTGAGATATTAACTACATATTAGTATTTTGTGACCAAAGGGATAACTTTATGAAATTATGACGGGAACTTGAATAGATGGCAAGAAGTGTATCTTATTTTGCATAGAAGAATATTTTGCACAAAAAGGCATTGCCGGCAGTGGACATTAACACTATTGAAAACCTGAACTGACACTGAAATTTGCGTGGATAATTAAAGCTTCGATATGAAAATTGACTAGCCAGACAAAAATGTTTGTAAATACAATTTTAATTTATTTTATTTTACAGTCTGAAAAAATTAGATTTTAATTTACTATTACTCATCTAAGCACCTTCCTCGGGGTCCGCTTTCCTACTTTTTCTCCTCTTCTTCGGCATCCTCCAAGATTTTCATTTAATAAGGTAACAAAAAAAATACAAAATCAAATCCACATGTACTTGGTCTATATTTATGTTAACAGCCGGCCTCACGCACATTCGCGCCGCTATCAAATAGAGATCTCAAACAAAGCGGACGGGGATTAAATACAAATCAGCAATATCGGAATTGAAACAGAATGGACGGATTCTGTGTAGTATTTGGTAATGGTCTCTAATATTAATCCTAGAATATGTACATAAGCCGAATTAATTTTTCCGCAATCTTTGTTATTAATGTACTTGGATATGTTATAAGTTAAATTAACTTTAATAATAATTGGTAATTTTTGTGAATTGTTAATTAAAGAGTATATCTATCAATCTATAGCTGTCTATCTTATTCGTTTTTATTTTAATTTTAAATGACAACGTAAATAAGTATGGTAAGTAAGGATGGTAAGTTTTATTTTATGGAAGATTTTTTTTTTTATTATCTCCCTAAACATGTCTCTTTACAAAATCAACATTACCCACCGACTTTGGAATTTGATATCCTTCACGTCATCGCTCCAACGCTTTCTGTTTCTTGCCCCGAAAGGAACATTACCTGTAGTCTATGTTTGACTCCGGTTCTTCAACTATAGAGATACCAAATTTCATCAAAATCCGTTTTACCGTAACTTATAATATTAATATGGAAGTAAGAATATTAATAGAATGGATTATACGTTTGTCTAAGATTAATACAAGCCTATAGAGTAAGAATGTTTTACAGGAACTTAAGATCCTAATATTTCAACTGGTTCTTATTTTAGATTTATTATTAAATAGAGTAAAGTCAGTTTATCTTGTACCGCTTCAGGGTGGGATAACCAATATTTCGTTCTAAAACATAGCTTGTTGCAATACGTTGGACGTTGACCACCGAGAGGGAAACATCCATCACTGCCCAACCCTTCTGGTACACACGTAGATATTTATTATTTACCCTTTGACCAAAAACTACCCGCTTATTTCTATTTGATGAATTTCTACCTAGTGTGGGCGTGGGGCTGAAGACTGTAATTTTCGGAAACAGTTTCGGTACGGCATGAATTCTCAATAATTAAACGAGTTAAAATTCTGAAACTTACTTTAAGAATCTTACAACACTACCAACAGAAATATTTCACGGATATTTTTTTTTTATTTATCTAAAGTTTAAAAAATCGTTTTCTGTTTTCTTTTTCTGAAAACTAATATTCAAAGTTTTTTTATATTTCGGATACGTATTTACTTAATACTATTGTACAATAAATAGGTGAAATTCATCTCCACAGTAAAAATAGTTTTCTTCTTGCACAAATTAAGCATAATCAATAACATCAATTTTTAATCATATATTACATAAGTGAATTAATGAATGAACAAATGAATTGCACCATTTACAAACAAAAGAAACAACAACTAAATGTGTAAGTGTTAATGTAATAAACAAATACAGCTACCTAAATAGATTGTTAACTTGGATGCTAACTTCACTGGGTACGACTAAACCCTAATATTTTTTTTATCTCAATAAAAATAAGCTTTAACCCATTAATCATTCTATTTTGGCATTTATTTTTAGAATACCGAAAATCTCCAATTCCAAACGAATTATTTTTCACCCCAGACAGATTTCTATAATTGACAGACGGAATAATGAATTAATGCTAAATCCCAACAAAAGGCTATTCAATAATAAACGAGCAGAATCCTAAAAATAAGATCTGAAATATATTTGTTTTGTGTCCCAAAATGTATAGTCAAAATAGTCAATTAGTGACCAAATTGTACAGGACTAAGCTAAAATTTACAAACAAAATATGACTTTTTATTCTACAAACAAAATCTTACACGTTATTTTATCTAGAGTAACTAAAAATATTAGAAAATCATGGAAAAAAACCTTAGTATAAAGACCGGATATCTTACTAGCATTGTTGAATGTATAATTTTTCTCGAAACTGCATTTTTTATTCATTAAAATGAAGTGATGTTTTTGTCTGAAAATTTGATTTTGTAGACCTTCTATTCACCTAAAACCCAAAACGTGTAGTGAGTACAATTGGGTAGACGATAAGGTTCAAAAATTGAAAAAGTAATGTGATGGCATGATACCATACATGTTTTAAAGTTCATTGTTGAAATTTTTACTTTGAAATTTTGCACAGGCGATTTTATATTTTATATAACAATTTAAAAATCGATGGGAAACATGGAGCAATTACAAAGTAGAGATGCCGTAATAAGCGTTTTGTAAGAAAGTATTTGTAAGGCTACACGAGGCGGAAAGCAGACGTGCGGGGTGCTTGGTTTCGGCCGTGGTTCCAACCATGGAGCACTAGCAATGACAAGCTCCGCCCACTTTTGTGTCGGCGAGTGATCACATCACTGCGCCATTTCAAACGGCATCTCCTCTTTGTAATTGCTCCATGATTGGAAAGTCCATTTTGAAAGTATAAAATTACTAAAAAATTATGTTATAATCGATGAACACATAAAAAATAAAGAAACTTATTTAGGAACTATTTACATAAACGCAATATTTCAGGTAGTTGTCGAACAAATTTTAGTCTCAGCCTTGTAAATTACCTAGGCGTGACGTCACCGCTAGGTATCCATTAGTATGGAGCGTTTGGTATTGTTCAAAATGCACGTAAGATTAACTTCATATCTCAGTTAGTTTAAGTTTTATCGACTAGTTGCCTATTATAGTGAGGTCTTACATTTAAATATGAAATCGAAAATTATTCCTTATGACTATTAGGTTGTAGGTAAATGAGAAAAACTTTTGCAATTTAAAATTTACCTTTTTTTGGTAGAGTCGGAGTAGGTAAATAATAGTTTTTTTCTGTTTAACCAAATCGTATTCAAATAAATTAAATTTACATATTTTGTCTTTAGTCCCTCGTTTCTTAATTAGCCATTTATGTTCCGTTCCACTGCTGATAAAATGCCTACTCCCTTTTTCCCCATGCATCCTATTTCTCTACCATAACAATGTACCATAATTCTCTTACTAATATGAATCTAAAGTTCAGTTACAAAAAAAAATGTATAAAATAGCTCAGAAACTCAGAAGAAAAACTAAAATTCTTTAGGAATCACGGCTATTCTGTTGTAAAATAACACAAAAATCCTTTTTATTCGAGTCGGTAGCAGTGCAATTCGACACACGTATGAGTTTCTATATTAATATTTCCTACCAAGTGCGTCATGCATCAGGTCCCAGACAGCACTTGGGGTAATGGAAGCCACTATTATAAATTTCTACCACTAAGAGGCTGTCAATTTGGACAGGACATCGATATTTTTACTAAGGTTTAAGTCTTTTCTTAACGACTTGTTGAGTCACAAAATTTATATTTATGTGAGAAGATAAGTAATTAGTATGATAGATTTGATTCTAATTTTTTTTTGAACTTGGATAGTTAGTAGCAAGAATGTATACTTCTTAGGGGTTTTCAATACTTTTGTTTAATGCTTTTGTTGAATAAAATGTCATCATTATAAAGTAAATTTTTTACTTTTAAGAATTTTGTTTATTAGATTAAAAGGACAATCGATAACGATTAACTGAGACTGAGGTTCTAAAAAACATGGATTACCAGGGACCTGTACCAATATATAAAATCTTTCTCAACATTAGATTTAACAACGCAAATTAGTTCACCACTTAAGTATTTAGTATTCAAGTTGTACCTTAATTGTTTCAAAAAATAAATCAGTATGAATGTTTCAGAAATTCTTTTTATTTTATATATCATAAATTCTTTCAGTCTATTAAGCTCTTATTCGTTCAGTGGCCGGTAAATTAACTCTTTCATTGAATCTTTTATATTATTTTTATATTCATCCCCTTTTACCCAACCCATTTGTATTACGCTCGGGCCTCGGTACCTACACTTTTAATCCTTTTAGAGGTCAGGCCATTATCATTAAGGCTTATCTATAATACTAAAGGCAGCAAACCCTTCGCTGTATATGTATTTATAATTAATAATTGAAGAGGGTATATCGATAACTTATTTTAATTGCGTTACGAAATTGCAACGGAGTTTTATGAGAGTTATTATAATTTGCGTAAGCATGGATTCTATAAGCTATTTATGGGTTCGTTAGAGCGGTGTAACTTTAAATATTTTTGTCTGTAAATCATAATAAATAAAGACTTGAACTTCATATATTATGTATTTCTATATTAGCTTTAGAACTACTAAAAAAATCGAAATTTGGTTTAAAAAAAAAAATATGCTGAAAAGTTTCAAAGAATTTCGTAAAGTAGAAAATGTTTTAAATAATAATCAATTCATCTATTTTTTTACTACGTTTCCATCCCTGCTATTTTTATGTATTTGAATTGCATTGTAGTCAGTCAGTGCCATCTATGTGCCCGAAATAGTCCTTAACCTTTAGCCCTTTATCAGCCTTTACGACACAAGCAGAAAACAGTACACGACTGACACCCGTAATCTTAAACATAACCTTAAGAACGTCCTTCACTCAAACTCGTTGAAGGACGCCTTAAGGAAGTCCTCGAACTTTCCTTGAAAACGACATTCTTAGTTGGTTGCTTGAGCAAAGTCCAATGAGGAATGATACAGGATTTGTAATATGGTGCATTCGTGTCTGCTGTTAGTTTATATTTTCAAGCTAGTTTTTGGTGAATTAAATATACATGTTGGTTGTGCCTATTATTATAAAAAAATGTTTTGAATTTTCTTAAAAAATGCGAAGAAAATCTTTCCCCAACCTATTATATTCTATATTTAAGTAATATTATGATAACTATTTAATTTTTATTAATAAATATACAAATTATGTCACAAAATAATGCACAACCCGAAAAATCATTATTGTCCAAAATGCAAACAATTGCTACCATTTTATATTTTTCGATAAAATGGTAGAAATTGTAGCCCCGAGACTGCATTCAAAGCGTGTTTACGAATATTGCTACTTTGAATTTGAGTGTTGTTTGCTTCCTCTAAAGTACAAAATATGCGTACTCGAAACACAAAGGATAAATCTAGCAAAATGTAGTCTCAAAGCTTATTTCGACTGTAGGAATATTCAATTTGTTGTTTGCATGGTTTTGTTTTCGCTATATTGATATTAAAACTTTAATAATACTCATGTTTTG